>CM045735.1:22857248-22939748 GCA_024760905.1 Plotosus lineatus | reverse complement strand
TTGTCAAGCGTCGGTTACCTTACGTACTGAACTCCTTCTGCAGAGGAGTGCACGAGCAGGCCATGAGCATCCTCAGTGACAGCTTCTGACCAGAGCCCGAGCTTATATACCAGCAACCAATCATACGTCAGGGTGGATCAGGGTTCCTACTCCCTGAACCCGAGCAAGCAGCCCCTGCCATCATTAAAAGAGCATCCTATGGTTGAAGGCCATACATGTTACTCATTACGTAATGTTTCATGCGCACGGTTTGTTAGTTACTACGCAAATGCATGAAAATGGTGGATAACTGTTTGAAACCAAAGTTTCCAGAACCAAATCCGTGGCCAGTGAGATCCACAAACCTGAAACGTGCAACTGCTGCCATCTGGTGTGACAAAGCACTTCAAATCGCTCTACATCTTTCCATCCATCCATCCATCCATCCATCAATCATTTATTAATTCATCGACAGTAAACACTTTAACCCTTCGAGAGTTCTGGTGTATCTGGGATGGGGAATAGAGCCTACCCCATTCAACTACACCTTCATTTACTTGAATTAATTAATTGATTCATTAATGAGCATAATTCATTCATTCATTCATTCATTCATTCATTTTCTGTAACCGGCTTAATCCTAATTAGGGTTGCTGGGAGGTTGGCGCCCATCCCAGCCGACTCTGGGAGAGGGCAGAGTACACCCTGGACAGCTCGCCAGGCCATCACAGGGCAGAAATACGCTGTTGCCTATGCAGTCAACTCTTGTCGAAAGTCAGCAAGGGTTCTTTTACATGAACCTCCCACCATAGTGAGGCTTTTGATAACCCAGTTAGCTGCACTTGGGGGACAGTGACAACCCGTGGAGAGTGGGGCTTGAACCCCCAACCTTAGGATCAGCGACCCAGCACCTCTTATCACCAGGCCACCACTGTCGGTGGGCATAATTAAGTAACAAAAATAAATAATAGGATTGTTATTGTTATTATTATTATTATTATTATTATTATTATTATTATTATTATTATTATTATTATTATTATTATTCAGGTATTTCTGCTGAATCCAGGGTGGAGTTGTCCCTCTTTGTTCTACCAAAAGATTATGACCATAGGTGAGAGTAGAAATGTAAATGACTAGTGAACTGAAAGCTTTGCCTTCTCACCCGGTTCCTCCTTTACAACAACAGGCCCATACAAGGTTTTTTTTTTTTTCAGTCTCCCCTTCATGATGTTAAAGACCTGGTCATTTGGGTTAAGTTCTGCCCAATTTAAAACTTTCCACTTTCTCCCCTCATGAATCCTTTGTTGTTTGAGCATTGTGTTTTGACATTGTCTTGCTGATTGGTGAAGTTTCACTTTGATGACGCTACCAAAAGATAAATGAGCCAAGCATGCAACCCCAAACACCAAGACTACCACCACTGTCCTTGATCAGTGTTTTGTATCATAAACATGATATTTCATTCTCCTTGTTTTATCCTTTTTATTACTTGCATTAGCTCAGGTATTCAGGCGAGTTTGGAGGCCTGCTTTGAACATGAACTTTTTTCAAAGTAAACGCTCCAGACACTCAAAGGTACCAGACACCCAGCCAAGGGCATTTGGGACAGGCTGGGTCTGGGACAGGCAGTGGCTCGCCTCATGGTGGATGGCAGATCCGACTACAAGTTTTTTAACTGCAGCAACTTTAATATATGCTATTGGAGCTGGAATTATTGTGGCTGCTGGCACCAAACTTGGCCTCCAATGGGTCCTCACCCATGGGTTTAGGATACACTTATTTCGATTACAGGGCCTCGAAAGAGACCTGTATCTTTATTTTTCATTTCTACCTTCCCATGTCGAGAATGGGTAATTGGCTCGCCTGCTGCAGTCCTTGGATGTGGTAGCTGTTTCTTAGGCCCCCTTTTCCGGAATCAAACCCTAATTCCACGTTACCCGTGATCGTCATGGTAGGCGTCTATAGTACCAACAAAGCTGACAAGGGCAACCATTCGAATGAGATGTCGCTGTCGCTGAGGGCATGCAATCATCCCAAAGTTATCTAGAGTTACAAAAGCAGTGTGTGTGTGTGTGTGTGTGTGTGTGTGTGGGGGGGGGTCGAAACCCCCGAATGGGTTTTGGGTCTGATAAATCTCCGGAGAGGGAGAGGAGTGTCAGCACTCGTTTGCATGTATTAGCTCTGGAATTACCAGAGGAACCATAACTGATTTAATGAGCCATTTGCAGTTTGTATACCTGCATGGCTTAATCCTTGAGACATGCATATGTTACTGGCAGGATCAACCAGGTAGTACCATGTCCGACTGGGGGGTCATGGCCTAGGGGTATCCCTGAGAGAAGGGAGGGGGTACTCTTTTGTTCAGGAATGGGGGCACTTGGATGACCATGCCTCTTGGCTCTGGAGAGCTAGAAGGAGAGAGAGACACCGACCAACCAACATGACCAGTAAAAAAAGTGTGCCTGTGATTTCTTTGAAATACGTCCCCTGCCCCATACGCTACATGTGGACACACATGTGGACACACATGTGGACACACATGTGGACAAATTGGGCAAACTTGCATGCCCCCTCCAAGATCCTGTGGCGTGTGTAGAGTTGGCGAAGAGTGCCACGACCAGGACTATAACCACATTGTTCCTTCTGAATCCAAGGTTCAACTATCGGTCGTACCCTCCTTTCCAGTACTCCTGCATAAACTTTCTTGGGTAGGCTGAGGACTGTGATTCCACGATAATTGGAACACACCATCCGGACCCCCTTTTTAAAAACTGGGACAACCGCTCTGGTTTGCCAATCCAGAGGTACCCCCCCCCCCCCCCAATGAGTACCTGATACTGGTGTAAACCAAGACAGTGGCATAGAATCCAGAGCCCTGAGATATCATGGATTTCATCCACCCCCAGTGCCTGACCACAGAGTAGCTTTTTGACGACCTCAGTGACTTCAGCCCTAGTGATGAATGAAATGAATGGTCCCATTTGGCACATAATTACAAACAGCAATTAGGAACTGTGTCCCCCCCCCCACCCCCCACCTGAGGGCAGAGGGAAGCTACCCTTTCATCAACCGGTGAGAACCCCAACATGTAGGCACCGAGACAGGGGCAACAAGAATGCTCATGCTAGTTTGCTGCCTCTCCTCATGAGCAACTCCAGAATGGAATAAGGTGGAGCCCCTCTCAAGACGAGTGGTTCTAGAACCCAAGCTATGTGTCAAGATGAATCCGACTATATCTGATTGTTATCGCTCATGCACTAGCTCAGGCTCACTCCCCCACCAGAGAGGCGGCATTTCAAAGAGTTCGAGTCAGAAGCTGAGAACCTGTCTGACAGAACCCCTGCCTTTGACTGCAACCCAACTCACTGTGCACCTGACCCCTATAGCCCCTCCTACAGGTGGTGGATCCTTGGGAGAAAGGGGGGGGGGGGGGGGGTTCTGACTATAGAGACTGACCAATCAACTGCCTGAAGACTCAGATCAGTTAAGTCAGATGTGCTGCTGCTTGGTTGAAGCAAAAACCTACAGGCAAATGGGCTTTTATGGCATGAGTTTGACATCCATGCTCTAGATCTTCACTTAGGACCTGTTTGGTTTGGGTGACTCTAACAGGGGAATAACGCCCCCGACAACATAGCTCCTAGTATCATTAGGATATGACACCCCCCCCCCCCCACCCACACACACACACACACACACACACACACACCCACCATCACCAGAAGGTGGCGATTCAGGGGCGGGGCATGTATGGAATAAAATATTCTTTAGAAATACATTAAGAATCTTATCTTTAATCATGTATCATAAACAAGAATAATAAAAAAACAAACAAACAAAAAAAAAAAAAACCCTAAAGTATACAACCTCTTCTGAAAAGCAGGTGACGACTAATTTTGAATCGCGTTTCGGTTAAATGCCCCAAACGGCTTCCGTATCACCGACTTTTCAGGAAAATGCCGATTCAACGTGTTATTTGTTTTAACTTCAGTTTTTGGTTGAGGTCTTTCTCGAAACTGTCGTCCAATGGCTTCATCTGAAACGGTAGTTTCATTTATTTTTGTTTATCGAATGTTATTAATTACGATTCTTTTTCGGGTCACTGGCAATAGATATTATAATGCTAAATACCTTTTGCTAAACTGTACATTAGCTTAGCCTGGAGTTTAATGGGGATGAGAAGAGATATTGAGTCCGTTAGGCTACAATTGATGACCTGCAGTATGTAAACAGTGAACAAATTAACAACATGATAAATCGGTTAGAAACATCACCAACATTCAGAAACTTGAGCTGTGTGATGTAGAAAAGAAAAGATTTATCTTCAAATCAAGCAGTAGAATAAGAGCAGTAGAAATGATAATAATAATCTGATTCATTGGTGATTGTTGGTATATATATATATATATATATATATATATATATATATATATATATATATATATATGTATATATATATATATATATATATATATATATATATATATATATATCGGCTTTTTCCCGTTCTCGAGAGTCGCCACAGCGAATCATCTGATTCTCACATTTGATTTGGCAGAGGTTTTTACGTCGGATGTCCTTCCTATCACAACCCTTTTAGCAAGGGACAGAAACATGCTAACGACTTTGCAGCTACTCTTTACAAGAGTCAGCAATGGTTCTTTTACATACCTCTCACCATCGACAGTGAGAGACATGGCCCGCCTTTGATAACCCAGTAAGCTGCATTGGGGTGGGGGTGGGGGTGGGGGGACAGTGACAACCTTGTGGGGACTCGAACCCCCAACCTTAGGATCAGCGATCCTGAGCCCTAACCACTAGACCACCACTGCGCACACACACGCACAACAGGCCCCCTACCTACGAAACTAATAGTTCCAGAACCAGTTCCGTAATGCGGGGATTTCGTCAGTAGGGGTCGCATCTTGCATGTTAAACGCCTAATTCGTTCCAGGGCTCCAGTCTTTGGACTGGATAAACCCATAAACCCTTTAAAAATGATTAAAGTACATCGATTTTGTATGAAATATGTGTTAACAGTAAAAGAAAATTATTTATTAAACAATTTAAACATTTTATGAAACATATTAAACCATTTTATGAACATATTTACTAATTAAACCATTATTAAACATTTTTTATTCACACACACACACACACACACACACACCCTCTCTTTCTTGCAAGCGCTGCCGGCCACACCCACAAGACGTCATTCCCTGCTTAACAAACTCAACTTTAATTTGATTCCTTGAGGGATCGGAATTCCAGATGAGCTCAAATGCGCCCACATTTATTAAACATTTACTGAATTAAAACAACTTAAAAAAACTAAACTAAAGAGTGAAGCTTCCTTCTGTCTCTATCTAGGAGACCATTGGGCGGGATGTTGACACACAGCCAATGAGAGAGCAACTCAGGTGTCCTGTGAAATTTTGATTGGTGCGTTTGAATTTTCAATTTCTTTTCGTAAGATGGGGTTGTTTTCGTATCCCTGGGACGGAAACTTGGGGAAATAATCTTCGTAACCCGGAGCTTTCGTACACGGTGGTCTTCATAAGTGGGGGGCCGACTCTGTATATATAATATTTTACAGGGGGCAGTGGTGGTTTAGTGGTACAGGGTACTGGATCGCGGATCCTAAGGTTGGGGGTTCGAGTCCCGTCCTCCCCAGTGCAGCTAACTGGGTTATTAAAGGCCGGCCATGTCTCTCACTGTCTATGGTGAGAGACATGTAAAAGAACCATTGCTGAATTTCGACAAGAGTAGGCCTCAAAGTCGTCAACATGTTTCTGTCTCTTGCTAAAAGGTTGTGTCAGGAAGGGCATCTGACTTAAAAACCTATACCAAATCAAATGTGCAAGTCATTGGCTGTGGCGACCATTGAAAAAGGGAAAAAGCCGAAAGGAAATCTCTCCTATACAGGATATATATATATATATATATATATATATATATATATATATATATATATATATATATACACACACACACACACATATATATATACATACACACACATATTTGTGTGCCTTTGAAGATTAACCAGTTCCACTTTTTCAAATTTCAGGGAGGTATTTCAAACTCAGCAATCCAGGAGGAACTCTCAATTCTTCGCTGTAAAAAATGCCGAAGACGTGTAGTAGATTCATCATGTCTCCATTCAGTGAGTTTGGGTTCATAGTTTTTGTTTTGCTGTTGTTCAATGAATTTGATTAATAGTGGTAGGAAAAGTGCTTAGTAAAAGGAGTAATGCAGCTGTACCTCCAGGGCAGCATAGTAGTCTGTTAGCATACTGGCCTCCTAGCAGAAAGTCATGAGATTATTAACGTTATATATACTGTGTGTGTGTGTGTGTGTGTGTGTGTGTGTGTATATATGCCAAATCAAACGTGCGAATCATTCGCTGTGGTGACCACTGATAAAGGGAAAAAGCCGAAAGGAAATATCTCTCTCTCTCTCACTCACACACACACACACACACACACACACACACACATATATGTGTAGGCATCCTACTTTGTGAAATTGTGGTCGATATAATATAGATATGAGTTTAATAATATGATGTTTGAGTGTATAGTAGAGAATATTATGTTGTGAACTAAAGTTAAACAATCAGATGCTGTACATTGAAACAGTAAATGTAGGTGTAATTTTTGTTGTAATTAATTGAATTACAGAAAGTGAAAACTGAAAGACATTAAATTTTGAAAGATATTGATACTTTAAATTGTTCATCATGTGTATATGTGAGATGCATTGTTAAAAATAAAATTCATGTATCCATACATTTAGTTGTTATATGTTTGTGTGTGTGTATAATACTGGTATTACAACATTAAAACTCTGGTATCTCTGTGATGCATGTACATAGCCAGCGAACACATTGCAGACAACCGACTATATTTACTCTTAATAAAGGAACCTTAAGTTAATTTTAAGTTGTTGTTTTTTTGTAAATTCAAATAGAATTACTTTGTTCATTTTCCTTGAACTAATAGTTGAGAATAAACTTGTAAACGGCACAATTTCTATAGCGTCTACTTTTCAGAATGACTCCTTAAATGCTGCAAATTCCCTAGCTTTATATATAGATATTATACAGTAGGCCCTCGATATTCGCGGGGGTTTGGTTCCGGCCCCTCCCGCGAATGAAGATAATCTGCGAGTTCTGTACCCGGAAGTAAAACCCCATGTTTCATATTACATGAGCGAATGAGCAACCGGAAGTAAAATACTATGTATCTATTACATGCACTAAAATATGCTTATTAAACACATTCTATAGACAGTCTTACTCATAATACAGTATTAATGTAGTAAAATATAGTAATGATTAAGAAAATCCTTTTAATTTTGTACTGTGATATTTATTAATAAAATATATGAACATTATACAGCACACTTTCTATTTATCTATCTATCCATACTTTTTATTAAGTGTCGGCGGCCGGCGGAAGCGCCGGCTACTATTAGCCTAGCGCTGGTTATATTTTATAATAGTAAATAATAATATTTAATAATATTAATCTTTTTCATAAAAACATTTTCACGGCTTTGTTAAGCTATGTACTTGACAACATGATCACTTGTTTTGATAATTTCTCAATTGGTTCACTTCCGATATCCCATGATGCACGATGCTACCTCATTCAAAAGCATGGCGCATTTTATATACGTGCCACCATTTGCCTGTGCTCCCGTGTAGCTTTAGATCATGACGGGTCGTACAAACCCGGGTAAAATATAGTCCAAACTGATGTGGGTCATACCGACAAGTATGGCGCCGAAGCGAAGTAATTCTAAACAACCAACATTAAATACGTTGTGGAAGCGACTCGGGACCGATGATTCCACCGTTTCGGAAACAATCGTATCTCATGAAATAGGTAAAAAAGGTTTTATTTCATGTCCGAACACATTATTATTTCTGGATTGCACTGAGCGATAATGGTGAAAACTAGCCCCCAACTAAACTAGCCTAATCATATTTCAATAGCCTAATCTTCTTAATCCTAAAATGATATGACATAATCAGTTTTGACAGATTAGGGTATCAGTTTGATTCACAAATGTTCGATATTAGTAAGGTAACTGTTAGATTTTTCAAATAAGAAGTTTTATGTACTTTAAGAAGTAAGTCTACTATTCTTATAACGAATACTATTTTTATAATATAAACTTTTAGTTTTATTTGCTTCAAGCTTGTCTGATTTTCTCATAAATATGACATGGTCAACACGCGCACGCACACAAACACACACGCTCGTGCGCACACACACACGCACACGCGCGCGTGCACGCACACACACACACTCGTGTGATTTCCGGTGAGTGAGGAGAAGAAACGGGCTCGAGTAATATCACAAAGGCGTATGGCCAAACCCGTCTACCATTGGTACGATATTGAAGCAGAAGGAGGTCTTAAAAGGTATGCTTTTATAATTTTTAAAGGGTTTAGGGGATAGTATTAGGAGCCTTGGAACGTTTTACATGTAAAATGCGGTTCAACTTACGAAAAATGCAGGTTACGAAAAAAGCTCTGGAATGGATTAATTTGGTAAGGTGAGGTACCACTGTGTGTGTATGTGTCATTATCATATATATATATATATACAATATACACAATCGGCCCCCTACCTACGAAATTAATCTGTTCCAGAGCCTTTTTTGTAACGCGGGGATTTCGTCAGTAGGGGTCACATCTTGCATATTAAATGCCTAATTCATTCCAAGGCGCCAAACTTTGGACTGGATAAACCTGATAAACCCTTTAAAAATGATAAAAGTACACCAATTTTGCATGAAATATGTGTTAAAAGTAAAAGAAAATTATTTATTAAACAATTTAAACATTTGATTCACACATTAAACAATTTTATTAACATATTTATTAATTAAACCATTATTAAATATTTTTTATTAACACACACACCTGTCTTTCTCTCTCTCTCTCTTTCTCTTGCTCACTCTCTCTCTCTCGTGCTGCGGGCCACGCCCACAAGACGTGGAATTCAATGCGCATTCCCTGCTTGACAAACTCTTTAATTTGATTCCTTGAGGGATCGGCATTCCAGATAAGCTCAAATGCGCCAACATTTATTAAACATTTACTGAATTAAAACAACTTAAAAAAACTAAACTAAAGAGTGAAGCTTCCTTCTGTCTCTATCTGGGAGGCCAGTGGGGCGGGATGTTGAGAGACAGCCATTGAGATTGATGAGACTCGCACGTTGTATGAAATTTTGATTGGTGTGTTTGAATTTCTTTTCGTAAGTAGGGGTTGTTTTTGTATCCCGGGGATGGAAACTTGGGAAAATGGTCTTTGTAACTCGGGGATTTCGTACACAGGGGTCTTTGCAAGTAGGGGGCCGACTGTGTGTGTATGTGTGTATATATGTATATATATATATATATATATATATATATATATATATATATATATATATATATATATATATATATATGCAGGGATCCCTCACTTTCCGTGGTTAATTGGTACCGAGATCTCCACACGACCATCGAAATCCACAAAGTAGGATCACCCCCCCAAACCTCCGACTGACGTATACGTATATGTGTATATAATATCAATAAATACATATCCAGTGCTGTAAATGCTTATAATAACATTTAAACATTGAAAAAACATATGATATATAAATACAGACGCTCCCCGATGTACGTTCATTCATTTTACTTTTTTTTTTCGATTTTACGTTTTTTTTTCCTCCCCCCAAAAAGAAAATTGTCAAATTTTGAGTTTAGCGTTCTGTCTGTAGTACGAGACGTACCTACGTAGTACGCTGACGTAATGATGTAATGACACTGCGTCCATTGTTTACAAATGACAGAGTGAACATGCCCCTAATTCTTCCCAGTTCACTGCGTGTTACCCTTGTTAAGATGTCGTCTCTGTGATCTTTGTGTTTACACTGTTTTGTGGACTTTTGTAACCCTAAGCAAATATGGTAGGTCAGAAGCGTAAGCCTACTAGCATGTGCGCAGGTTTTCTGGCATATACTGGAATTTCCGATTTTCCCAAGACTGAAATAACTCTGCTCGGATCGGCGCAATCTAACATGCATACTCAGTTAAGCAAAGAGAGCTGTAAAATGAATGAAAACCCGAATCCAGAAAAGAAAGAGAACTCTCCGCTCTGCTGGTGATTCACATCAGTGCAGGCTGAGTACTAAACAAGTATTCAACAGCACCCTTGCTCACTTGAAAGACCAGAAGTCCGGATAACCCGCGCTTTGTCTGAAGCACAAGCAAGTGAACTACTTTCTGTGGGGCGCCTCACATATTTTAAGCGTTGATTGACTGTTTTAGGCTTAATGTAAAGTGACCGGCTCAGCTTCATGTAAAGTGACTCAGCTCAATGCAAATTGGCAGCGTGTTGTGTTTAAAATGGTGCAAACTTTAATGAAGGAAGAGGAATCCTGCCTGTCAGAAATAAATAAGGATGTTAAGATTGAGTTTAAGTGGGAATGGTTAGAAAAGATTGCGAAATTTGAGGTGAAAATCGACAAACAGACTCAGAACGTATCGCAATCTTTGGTCAGTTTCATAACAGTTTCATAACAGCCGCCGGCAAGGTCTCCCATGTACTATGATAGTGGTAATCAGAAAAAGTGGCAAGCCATCTTGTTGAAAACGAAGATGGCTATTATCAAGAAAATTGATGCTGGTGAAAAACATGTGAATGTGGCATGTTTCTTCCAAATGGCTCCGTCGACCATCAGAACCATTTACAAGCAGAAAGATCGCATAACAGATAATGTTAAAGGTTATATTTGATATTTGATTAAACTTTTATCTATTTGAAATTATTTTGCTTGAATTTATTTGAAATTAATGTTGATATTATTTGATATATTTGATATTATTTTAAAATGTTATGTTTATAATAATTGATTTAGGGGTGTTTTATGAGATATGGTAATGGTATTTATCGATGTATAATACAGTAACAACTTACGTTTTTTTTCACCTTACGTTCGGCCGTCTGGAACCTAACTAAAACGTAAGTTGGGAGCGTCTGTACAGACACTCTCCAACTCACCAACATTCGTTTTGCAAACATCCGGAGATAACAAAGCTGCCAAGGTCAACAGTACAAGTGAAAGTGAAATGAAATTGAAGAACAAGTAGACATAGAAATGGAATAAAATCTATAGAAAGATAGATCATAAATATAAGTATGAAATATAAATAAACATTATACTGAGGTACACTTTATACTAGGCTTTGGCAGGGGGGGGGGGCGTGGCTGCGCAGATGAGCACACACAGATGCAACAATGTATCCAGTTTTGATGGGAGATTTTGGGTTTATTTTTTGTTTTGTGTTGGTTTAGGGGTTCTTTTTTGCATAATTGACCTTGTTTTGTGACATTTTCCTTAACTTTTCCAGCTATTCTTCCTTAATTACATGCAATCAGTGATGCAAGAAAGACAGCCATCATCAACTACGAGCTATCAAGACTAAATGTAGACATCGCTGCTCTGCAGGAAACCCGCCTTGCCAACACAGGAACACTCAAGGAGAAAGACTACACCTTTTTCTGGTAAGGGAAGAGTGCTGAGGACTGAAAAGAGCATGGAGTTGGATTTGCAGTCAGGAACACCCTGTTGAAGATGGTTGAATCAGGAGACGAGGGATCCGAACATCTGATAATCATATGTCTCCATACTTCTGAAGGCTTCGTCACCCTTGTCAGCGCCTAGGCTCCCACTGTTACATCTTCAACAGAAGCTAAGGACGAGTTTTATGCAAGCATGAACAACATCATGTTGAACATATCTCAAAAGGAACATGTCATCATCCTGGGAGACTTTAACGCTCGCGTGGGTGCCGATCACGATTCCTGGCCTTCCTGTCTAGGACATCATGGAGTTGGCAAGATCAATGAGAATGGGCAGCGCCTCCTGGAGTTTTGCTCCTACAATGGACTGTGCGTGACCAACTCTGTCTTTCAGACAAAACCACAACACAAGGTGTCATGGTGTCACCCTCGCTCAAAGCATTGGCATCAGTTAGACATGATCCTGACCTGTCGTACCAACATCAAGTTTGTGCACATCACCCGCACATACCACAGCGCAGACTGTGATACTGACCACTCCCTCTTCTGCTGTAAGATCAGGCTTATCCCCAAGAAATTCCACAGCTATAAACAGAAAGGCAAACCCCGCATGGATACCACCAGCATGCAACTACCAGAGAAAGTTGTGAAATTTGCCAAGTTTCTCCAAGAAGCACTGTCTGCTGAACACCAACACAGCTCTGCCTCTGAGAAATGGGACCACATCCGAAATGCCATTCAGAAAACAGCCTTTGACCTTTGGGAAGAAGACCTCTAAGAACAATCACTGGTTTGATGCCAAGTCCACTGAGATGTCCCCAGTGATTGAAGCAAAACTGTTGCCGCTGCAGCCCTCGATGCCATCGAATCTCTACCCATCATGGAGGAGCTAGATGCTAAACCAACTTTTGCCGAGCTCTGCAAAGCAATTGACGGCCTAGCCAGCGGAAAAGCACCTGGTGCCGATGGCATACCACCCAACTTAATAAAGTGCTGTAAAGACACCTTACTACAGTATCTTCATGACGTCCTATGCCAATGTTGGAGAGAGGGAGCTGCACCACAAGACATGAGAGATGCTAAGATTGTCACCCTCTATAAGAACAGGGGCAAAAGGAGTGATTGCAACAACTACAGAGGTATCTCTCTCCTGAGCATTGTGGGAAAACTTTACGCCCCTGTCTTGCTTGTGCGCCTTCAAAAACTTGCACACATCTACTCCGAGTCCCAGTGCGGTTTCCGATCCAACCACTCTACAGTGGACATGATATTCTCCTTGTGCCAACTTCAGGAGAAATGTAGAGAACAACACAAACCACTATATATAGCCTTCATAGACCTGACCAAGGCGTTTGACCTCATCAACAGGGAAGGACTTTTCAGCATCCTTCCAAAGATTGGTTGCCCTCCTAAACTTCACAGCCTCATCAGATCCTTTCACGATGGCATGAAGGCAACAATCCAGTATGAAGGCAGTATGTCCAACTCATTTGACATCAAGAGTGGAGTGAAGCAGGGATGCGTTCTTGCTCCTACTCTATTTAGAATCTTTTTTTGCCATGCTTCTAAAGCACGCTTGGAACTGCAACTGAAGGTATATATCTACGAACAAGATCTGATGGTCGACTTTTCAACCTCACTCGACTGAAAGCGAAAACAAAAGTGAGAGAGAAAATTGTTAGAGATATGCTTTTTGCTGATGATGTTGCTGTGACTTCACACACTGAGCATGAACTTCAATGCCTCATGAACAGGTTCTCCCAGGCCTGCAAAGACTTCGGACTGACGATCAGCCTGAAAAAGACCAACGTGCTCTGTCAGGATGTGGAAACTGCAACTCTCATTCATATCGACGATTATCAACTCGAAGTCATGCACCAGTTTATATACCTGGGATCCACCATCAGTGACAACCTGTCACTCGATGCCGAAATCAACAAGCGCATCGGCAAGGCTGCTACAACACTGGGACGCCTCACCACCTGTGTCTGGGAGAACTCAAAGCTGACAACTCCAACAAAAATGGCAGTGTACAATGCCTGCATCGTCATCACTCTACTCTATACCAGCGAAACATGGACAACATACTCCCGACAGGAGCGCAAACTTAACAACTTTCACATGCTCTCGCTTCGTTGAATTATTGGCATTCATTGGGGTGACAAAGTTTCCAACGCCCAAGTTCTTGAGCGTGCAGGACTTCCCACCATGTCCACACTACTTCGACAATGCAGACTCCGATGGCTTGGTCATGTGCGGAGGATGGAAGAAGGACGTATTCCAAAGGACCTCCTCTACAGTGAACTAGCCTCAGGCAAGAGAAGTGTTGGCCGGCCTCACCTGCGATACAAAGATGTCTGCAAGCGTGACATGAAAGCCCTGAACATCAACACGGAGAACAGGGAAGAGGTAGCAGCTGACTGCAGCAAATGGTGCACTACTCTCCATAAACAACTCAAGATTGGAGAAGAAAAGATCCACGCCACTACCAGAGAAAAGAGAGCCAAGCAGAAGGCTTGCGCTCCAGCCATACCATCAAACTACATCTGCTCCAGATGCACTCGTGATTGCCACTCCCGCATTGGTCTTGCCAGCCACAGTCGGAAGTGCCAATAAAAATCTGACTCTCTGTCTGTCTTCCTTTCGGCTTTTTCCCTTTTACTCGGGAGTCACCACAGCGAATCATCTGATTCGCACGTTTGATTTGGCAGAGGTTTTTACGTCGGATGCCCGTCCTGTCACAACCCTTTTTTAGCAAGGGACAGAAACACGCTGACGACTTCGCAGCCTACTCTTTATGAAAGTCAGCAATGGTTCTTTTACATGCCTCTCACCATAGACAGTGAGAGACATGGCCCGCCTTTGATAACCCAGTTAGCTGCACTGGGGGGGACAGTGACAACCTTGTGGAGAGTGGGACTCGAACCCCCAACCTTTGGATCAGCGATCCAGCGCCCTATACCACTAGACCACCACTGCTAACGCGCGAAATCCATAGTTGGCAACGACTGACGGAGGCCTAACCTAACCTAACTAATATATATACATATACTAGTCCGTCTCAAAAAATTAGCATATTGTGATAAAGTTCATTATTGTCTGTAATGTACTGATAAAAATTAAACTTTCATATATTTTAGATTCATTGCACACCAACTGAAATATTTCAGGTCTTTTATTGTTTGAATACTGATGATTTTGGCATAGAGCTCATGAAAACCCAAAAACAGTGCATATATATAATATATATATATATATATATATATATATGTGTATATATATATAGTGTGTGTGTGTGTGTGTGTGTGTGTGTGTGTGTATATATACGATATATTTTGAACACATGACCTCTTGAACATGAGCGCAGCACCTTAACCACTACGCCACCAGCCCCACATGTATGTATGTATGACAAGGAATAATCCGTATAGTTTCTATTTTTATATCACTGTGCTGAATGAATCTGGTGAATAAATGCTGAAGTTATTACTTTTCTTATCACAGCCCTCAGAGGTCATCATGACTGGATGCTCGGTGTGGCATGTGGATATTAATGCATTGCCTGATTGGATCGTGTCCATTATTAATGATGTAAGTGCCTCTTCTTTGTTCTTCTTTGACTCTTTGAAGATTCTCATTGTAAAATAGACATAATTAAGTTTGGAGACATGTGACTCAGTAATTGCAACAAGTAAGTAAGGAATAACATTTGATTATGTGAGTTACTGTTGCCAGACAGAGGTTGATTACTTTCCATGTAATCACACCTGAGGTGTTTTATTCCTCTTATACCGCTTCTATTTGCTAATAATTGCCATAACAAAGAATGATGGAATGCATTTCATCCATTTGTTATTTATGATGTGTTTATTGTTGAATTTTCAGCTTTCTGTTCTTATTTATCACAGGTGTAATCATCTGTTTTCTCACCACTCTTTCTTAATCATTTAGTTAATTAATAAGAAAACAAGATTTTACTCTGTAATTTTATGTAACAGTTTTACCTCTGTCACCGAATGCCAGATCTGGACACTCCTTCCATTAGTGTAAATTGATTATCTTCTTTTGGAACACATTAGGCTTAAATATATTGGTGCTGCAGCAACGAATCAATAAAATGGATAAAATTCGATTATTAAAAGTGTTGGCAAGAAATCTCGTTATTGATAAGTCTCGTGATTATTATGGAAGTCAGCCACTACAGACAAGTGTCACTCAGTACGGAGTTGATCGGACGTGCCATATGTGTGCCTCGCATTTTTTTCAGCTTCATAAACATTACAAAACATGGCTCAGTTGAGTGGCACTGGGATGGAAAAAAGTGTTCGATCGAAATCTTCAAAAGTTTGGGAGTATTGTAATCTACGTAGTCCCTGAAAAATGTGTTGAATGCAGGCTTTGTAAAAGTGAGAAGGCTTGGCACGGAAGCAATACACTGACGTGGGAGTATCTTCAAAGAAAACATGTAGGGATTATTATTGATGAGAAAGCCGGCCTATCAGTAGGGTAAGTGACTACAGGATTTTAAATTTATTCTGTTTTGAAGGGGAAAAAAATCTCCCAATGAACTAAATCGGCTCATTCTGCCATTTCCGTACATTGAGAACTAACCTCGGCATGCAGCCCGGGCAGCTAATGAGCTAAGAGTAGTAATATACAAGCATGTTTGCTTGTCACATAATCTAAAGTAGATCTGGCAAATCAAGATGGTAGCTGTCATGTTCCTAGTGAGGTTGTTTAACCTTTACCGGAATGCGCGGCCGAAATGTTGTACGATTGTGAAAGTTCATTTAACTACAGTCGGCCCCCAACTTACAAAATTAATCCGTTCCAGAGCCCTTTTCATATTGCGGGGATTTCGTAAGTAGGGATCGGCCACACCCACAAGACGTGAATTCAAAGCTCTTTCCCTGCTTGACAAAGTCAACTTTAATTTGATTCCTTGAAGGATCGGAATTCCAGCTGAGCTCAAATGCGCCCACATTTATTAAACATTTACTGAATTAAACAACTTTAAAAACTAAACTGAAAACTAAAGAGTTAAACTTCCTTCTGTCTCTATCTGGGAGGCCAGCGGGGCGGGATGTTGAGAGACAGCCAACGAGAGAGCAACTTGCGCGTCGTGTGAAATTTTGATTGGCGCGATTGAATTTTGAATTTCTTTTCGTAGGAGGGAGTTGTTTTGTATCCCGGGGATGAAAACTTAGGAAAATATTTTTCGTAACCCGGGGATTTCATACACAGGGGTCTTCATAAGTTGGGGGCCGACTGTATTCGAAATGTTAAGGTTGGTTGTCATGCTGTCTTCATTAGTATTTAATAATTGTTTACGTTAGCATTAGAAACTCATGTTGAGTGCTGAGAAATTGTTGTATTATTTATAGAAGCAATAGGTCTCTTTCATGATTGGTCTTAATCCGTTCTGTCGTCTTTTGAACAGAAGTATCTCATACCATAGGTCCACAAAATAAGTGAAAAAATTATTGAATACAGTACACTATGTTATGGTCTGTGTTGTGAGAGACTCTGGTTTTGGCGGCTCTAACTCTCTCTTTCTTTATGCACTGCTGGCGCTGGCGAGGGGTGTGACTGTCACACACGGGTGGAATGCGAAGCACACACCTGATTCCACTCAGCAATAACCGGGCTATAGTGCGCTCCTCCTGGTGCTAGAAGATTGTCCCTCTTCCCCATGATCCCTCTGGCTCTCATCTCCGTACTCGACTAATTCTCTTAGTTTATGATTTCTGTGTTTCTCCGCATCTCTAACAGTGACTACGATTTCCCTGTGCTCTAGTACCTTCCCTGTGAACAATAAAGCTCCTCCGTTTTCATAACACTCTGTCTCCTGCATTTTTGGGTACAGCTGAATGTTCCCGGCGTCACAGAATCTTCTAGCTCGTCTATATCAAAAGACGACTAAACGGATTAAGACCATTTACATTATTTGTAATGGGAAAAGCGAATTCGGAATTCGTCCAAATCGGAATTCGACCAGCCCTCGGGAACGTATACAGACGCTCCCCGACTTACGTTTTTAATTGGTTCCGGACGGCCGAACGCAAGTTGAAAGTGAACGTAAGTTGTTACAGTGATGTATGACGTGTGATGCTCATACTGTACTATATACATCCATAAATACCATTACCGTATTTCATAAAACACCCCTAAATCAATTATTATTAACATAACATTGTAACATAATATCAAATATATCAACTAATATCAACATTAATTTCAAATAATTCACTTATTTATACCGAGTTACTTTACATGAAGCTTAAAACAGTCAATCAACACTTACAATATGTGAAGCGCTCAATACCGACAGTACTATACTTGCGAAAGTAGTGTACTTGCTGTGGGTTATACAGACTTCCATTCTTTCAAGTGCACAAGGGTGGTGTTGAACTCGTTTAGAACACAGCCTGAACTGATGTAAATCCCAGCAAAGCGGCTTTTGTGTAAGTAAGTAAGTAAACTTTATTCAAGAGATGCATTCAAAGAACAAGTACAAATCCTAATGAATATTAATATAAAAATAAGTATACACTCTTAGGATTCTGCTAAAAGATAATAAATATTTGCAATTGTTCATGGATTCGGGTTTTCATTTTACAACTCTGTTTGCTTAACTGAGTATGCATGGTAGAGTATGCATGGTGCCGATCTGAGCAGATAGTTAATTCATCTCTGTGTATGAGACTTGCACCCATGCTAGTAGGCTTACACTTCTGACCAACCATATTTGCTTAGGGTTACAAAAGTCCACAAAACCGTGTAAACACAAAGATCGCAGAGACGACATCTTAACACAAGGGTAACATGCTATATAACCAATATATATATATATATATATATATATATATATATATATATATATATACATACATACATACATACACTCAGTCTGTTGTTTGTAAACAATGAATGCAGCATCATTATGTCAGCATGCTACGTAGGTACGTCTAAACTCAAAATTTGATTGTTTTTTTTTTTGAAAAAAAAATGTCAAACGGATGAACGTAAGTCGGGGAGTGTGTGTGTGTGTATATATATATATATATATATATATATATATATATATATATATATATATATTAGTAAATTTATATGAATGTGTTGAACTATGATTAACTACTTATCACAGAATGACTAGATATACACTCAGTTGTTCACATATGGACTGGCAATGTGAAAACAAATGGTCTATTTGTGACTATAGAAATGTAAATTTTAAAATGTTTGTGCTCTTTCTGATTAATCGATTATCGAAAGAAAAAAAAAAAAGACCGCTTCATCTATTATTAAAATAATTGTTAGTTGCAACCCTAATATCTCGCTACCTGTGTGTGTGTGTGTGTGTGTGTGTGTGTGTGTGTGTGTGTGTGCCACATCTAACATTGCCTCAATATTCCTCACCTCAATTGATTAAATAATTAAATGATACTGACAGTTGTATTTTAGAGAGTTTCATGAATAATCAGAGATACCATTATTAAAAGCATTTTCCATTGCCCTGATGCTGTCCTTTACTGGCTTCTTGTCAACACAGGAAATTACATACTTTTTTCCTGCCTGCATCATGGCAGTTTTCCACATCTAAATTCAAGCTTGATTACATGATCATTCACACTGAGTTGGAGGATTACATTTCAGCACCCATAGCGGAGGGGGCGGGATTTATCATTAATGGAAAAGCATTGATTAACTAGTATGTACTAGTGTGGCATTTGTGAGAACATGTCTCAAAATTAAATATATTTGGTTGTAAGGTTCTGGAATGTCCATTAAACCACATTTATGGTTAAACTATTTTAGCCAGGAGGCTAATATAATATGTTGCTAAATATAAAACCTTTTTTGGCCTCAATATATTAGTAAGCAATTTTCTAACTGTAAACATATAACTATAATTTGGCCACTTACTATTTTAATAAATTTTTGTGGGCTTCAAGGTTTTGTGGGCAAATTGTGCAAAGAAAATGGTTTGTATGTATATTCTGGCTCTTTATGCTCTCAATTATGGATGTCAGACTGACTTTACCCGTCAAGTCTGTCATGGCCATTGGAACATGTACAATAGAAGAACGTATGCCATGTTTACACTTCACCTGAACTTGATAAAATACAGTTCAAGCTACATGTAAGCGGCACGGTGGTGTATTGCTTAACACGGCCACCTCACAGCAAGAAGGCCTGGGTTCACCCCCCCCTCCCACCATGTGCTTGCATTGGTTTCCTCTGGGTACTCTGGTTTCTTCCCACAGTCCAAAATCATGCACAGGATGTTAATTGCCAGTTCCAAGTCTCCCCTAAATGTGAATGGTTGTGTGAGTGTTGGCCCTGTGGTGGTCTGGTTTACCCCGCCCTCGTCCGGAGTCGACTGAGATGGGTGGCAGCCTCCCCGTGACCGTAATTAGGATTAAGCAGTTCAGAAAATAAATGAAGATACAGTTCTCCATTAACACACATAATCACACTGTGTGGCTTCGATCAGAGATTTGTAGGCAAACATGAGAGAGGTTCACTGCTCTTGTATTCACAGACACGTGAATATGGCTTATTCAAGCACCATGTTAAAACATCACTCCACTTTAATATTCAAAAAACTTAATAAATACAATTCTGATTGTCAGAACCTGAATTTTAAAAGGAAACAAATCATTTTTTGGATAGGTCTTTTGTTGTTGATTTTAATGCTGAATGCCTGAGAAACAGTTTCTGTTCCTATTAATGTCAGGTTTTCAATTAAATTTAATTCTGTTGAATCTACTGTGTTTTTAACAATTTACATTGTTGCTAAGCAGCTTTACCTTCCACACTTTTTTGCTAAAGTTATATTTTGTGACATTTCTATTTAAATCCTTTACATCTTCAGTTGATCAAGCATGTGGCAAGACACACACAAAAAAAAACAGATGACTTGAGGAATAATTCTTGCAAACTGGCAGATTCAAAAGGGAGAGCCTTACTCATTTGTGTGAAACCAGAACAAATATACAATACTTTATCAATAAAGCTTGTTTTTTCAATGTAATTCAGCCCCGAGCACTGAAGGAGTTTTCATATTTGATTTTATAGTGTGTCAAGGTGTAATATTGCTTAGATGTAATTTCAGCAAGACAAAGATAATTATCCAAAATAGTTTCTGACTGTGGAAGTGTGATCGTGCTTTCAATGTTTAATTTGAGCCTTAGTATGAAAACTAGTGTGGCCAGCATGATGAATGTGTCGTGGAACCCGTCATGATTCTTGAACAAATATGAATGCTGCTCTTGGAGAATCTTTAGCGTTATCAAAATTAATATCATTTGTATCATTTAATAAATCAGATTTAACGCTTTATCTAGTGAAGCAAATAGGTTCGAAATGAAGTCTTAGGGCAGTGGTGGCTCTTTGTTTAGGACTCTGGGTTACTGATCTGAAGGGAGGGGCTCAAACCGACTAGGGTCAAAATTACATCCCCTCCCCACACCAATGTTAATAGTCTGCAGTTGTTTGCTCTAGTTTTCAGCAAATCTCAGACAGCGGCACCTCACCTTATGAAAGTCCCACCAAACGAAAAATCTAGGTTACGATATGCATTTAACTAAATTTTTTGTCGCTGGATACGAAACAAGTTCACGTTACGAAGCGCCATCTCAAAGATTCAAACAATGCGCGAGTTGCTCTTCCATTGGCTATCTCCCAACATCCCACCCCGCTGGCCTCCCATTGGCTATCTTCTAACATCAGTGCTGTAGTGGTCAAAAGATAAGTGAGTACACGCGAAGCGACCGAGGCATGCAGCACAAAGTGGTCTGAGGAGGACGGGGAGGGTGCAGGCGGGGGTATCCCCTCAAATTTTGAAATTTGAAAGGCTGAGAGATGCATTTTTGAGCATTTCAACTTTAAAAGCAGTTACTCTGAGATATTATAAAATTTACAGAACATGACAATTATATCTGTCATAAGAAAAAATAAAACAAAGAAATTAGTAAATAATACTGTATATTCATTATCATTTAAATGACATTTTATTGCTTTAATGTTGAAATCTGTATATCTATGTATTTTATCTAAAATTATTTTGTCAAAAATTGCATAAAAAACACAGACAAGTTACTTGGTACATGTATTAGAAGTACAATATGCAAACCACAAATGACAATATATTATTTATACACATGATAGCAATTAGGCCCCTAGAAAGCTTGTGTATGGATATACAGGAACGTGAAATAATAAAGAAAAGAAAGCATGTGAAAGAACTGTCATTACTATTAGCGGTACTTTTCCAAGAAACGAATGAAAGACGGAAGTTCATTGGACACAAATCTTGAGCTCAGCTAGCAGTATACAATCAGAAGTATAATAATATAAGGTTGATTCGTGGAGTTTTTCTGGAATCATGTTTATGACTAGATTTACTAAAATAACCTTTTTGCTTTGAAATTATTTAGCACTTCATCTCCGCTTTTTATTTACACAGTCGCGGAAATGGTCGAAGACGTTGAAGAAGGAGAGGCGGGAGGCGTGTTCGTAGGCAGAGAGAGAGAAGAGGAAAGGCATGAGTCTAGGACTGAACGTAGGAACTTTGAATGTTGGAACTATGAAAGAAAAAGGTAGAGAGCTGGCTGACATGATGCAGAGGAGGAATGTGGACATACTGTGTGTTCAGGAGACCAGGTGGAAAGGTAGCAAGGTGAGAAGCTTAGGAGCAGAGTTTAAGCTGTTTTTCATGGTGCGGAGGGGAAAAGAAATAGAGTAGGAGTCATTTTGAAGGAGGAGTTTGTCAGAAATTTTCTAGAAGTGAACAGAGTGTCAGACAAAGTGATGAGTCTCAAGTTAGAAATTGAAGGCGTGATGTTCAATATTAGTGCTTTATGCCCCACAGGCAGAATGTGAGCTAGAAGAGAAGGACAGATTCTGGAGTGAGTTAGATGAAGTGATGCAGAGTACCCCCAGAGGTGAACGAGTGGTCATTGGGGCAGACTTCAGGCTGACAGACGAGGTTAGACAAGATTCCCCATGGACTATGATGTTTGCAGATGACATTGTGATCTGTAGTGAGAGCAGAGAACAAGTGCAGGAAAATCTAGAGAGGTGGAGGTATGCCCTGGAAAGGAGAGGAATGAAGGTCAGCCTCAGTAAGACAGAATACATGTGTATGAATGACAAGGACCCAACAGGAACGGTGAGGTTACAGAGAACAGAGATAAAGAAGGTGGAGGATTTTAAGTATTTAGGCTCAACAATCCAGAGCAATGGAGAGTGTGGAAAAGCGGTGAAGAAGCGTGTGCAGGAAGGTTGGAATGGTTGGAGAAAAGTGTCCGGTGTGATGTGTGATAGGAGGGTATCGGCAAGAATGAAAGGAAAAGTGTACAAGATGGTGTTGAGGCCAGCGATGTTGTATGGTTTAGAAACAGTGGCCCTGGGGAAAAGACAGGAGGCAGAGCTAGAGGTAGCAGACATGCAAATGTTGAGGTTCTCTTTGGGAGTAACGAGGATGGATAGGATCAGGAATGAGTATATTGGTAGTAGGATGTTGCGGTTGGAACTACCAGGCAGAAGGCCTAGAGGAAGACCAAAGAGACGATTCATGGATGTGGTGAAGGAGGACATGAAGATAGTTGGTGTAAGAGAAGATGCAAAGGATAGGGTAAGACGGAGGCAGATGATTCGCTGTGGCGACCCCTGAAGAGAAAAGCCGAAAGGAGAAGAAGTCGCGGAAATTTACGTTGATCAACTATAAAGTAGACCAAATTAAGTCAGTACACACAACTCAGTCACTAAAACAAGTGGCTACAAATTGGTGAATTTTATCATTTTTAAGGGGTTTATGGGGTTTATCCAGTCCAAAGACTGGAGCCTTGGAACGAATTGGGCGTTTAACACGTAAGATGCGGCCCCTACTTACGAAATCCCCGTTATACAAAAAGGGCTCTGGCACGGATTAATTTCGTAAGTTGGGGGCCGACTGTATATACATATATACTGTATTCTTCTGTAATCACCTGAAGAGAGAGGATGGTTTCACCAGCACTCGAAACAGATCTGTAGGGAAAATGAAGTTTCAATAGAAAGTCTTTGTCTTGTCCTTTATATATATATATATATATATATATATATATATATATATATATATATATATATATATATATATATATATATATATAAAAGAATTTGGGCAAATAAAAATGTATGTGAAAATGTTACAGGTTCACTGGACGAGTGGGAGACTGAACTGCCAGCACTGTGGAGCACGCCTAGGTGGTTTCAACTTTCTAAACTGTCCACGATGCCCCTGTGGTCATGGCACGACTGTGCACTTCATTAAAAGTCGTGTTGATCAGGTTGTAAAACATCTGGCCTATGTGAGTAGACCAAGCACAACAAGAGTACACATGGGGTTTCAGGTTAAACACAGAAACCTACTAGAAGGACCAGACAAGAGAAACACATGCTTGAATCTACATAAGCTTACTTATGGACTCGAGCCAAGGTTTGAATTCCAGAGCAGACAAATACAACCTAATGAGCCGCCTATCATTTCTTCATGCATTTGTCCACTCTCTTTGCCTCTAATTTGTCCTGTACATGAGGAAATTAGTGATTTAGCTTCTCATGATGCTGATCGCCAGGCACCACTGACACCAATCGAACTATCAGACCAGCTACAGTACCAGGACGGTTGCCTTGATGACTTCTTTCCATCTTCTACCCACTACATGGAACAGGCAGACATCAGCGACATTGTCATGGAACAAGCAGACATCAGCGATATTGTCATGGAACAAGCAGACATCAGTGACATTGTCATGGAACAAGCAGACATCAGTGAAATGGTCATGGAACAAGCAGAAATCAGTGAGGGTGTTGCTGAGGAGACACAGAACCATGTCTCTTCCACCCCTTTGCAGATGTTGACCAAAAGAGAGAAGAATCGCATAAAAAGCCTGAGAAGAAAACAGAGGAAGAAAGAACGCTGGATTCAGAGACAGCTTGGGAAGGTGGTGAGACGGTTCTTAATATATATTTACGAAAAATGTGAAGTAAACTTTAAATATAATTCCAAACACTAGCAAAGAAAACATTGTGTTAGATTAGAGCTAGATATATGATATTAGATATTAGAGCTGATATTAGAGCTGGGTATTGCCTAGATTTTTTGTATTGCGATATACAGATGCTCCCCGACTTATGTTCATCCGTTTAATGTTTTTTCGATTTTACTTTTTTTTTTCTTTTTTTTTTCAAAAAAAAAAGTCAAATTTTGAGTTTAGATATACCTATGTAGTACGCTGACATAATGACGCAATGACGCTGCATCCATTATTTACAAACTACAGACTGCAAACTATCAGTTATATAGCGCGTTGCCCTTGTGTTAAGACGTCGTCTCTGTGATCTTTGTTGTTTTATTTTGCGGACTTTGTAACCCTAAGCGAATATGGTTGGTTAGAAGTGTAAGCCTACTAGCATGGGTGCAAGTCTCATACACAGAGATGAATTAACTATCTGCTCAGATCGGCACAATCTAACGCATACTTAGTTAAGCAAAGAGAGTTGTAATATGAATGAAAACCCGAATGCACAAATTACAGAACAATTACAGATATTTATTATCTTTTAGCAGAATCATAAGAGTGTATACTTATTTTTATATTAATATTCATTAGGATTTGTATTTGTTCTTTTTATGCATCTCTTGGATAAAGTTTACTTACTTACTTACACAAAAGAAAGAACTCTCCGCTTTGCTGGGATTTAAATCAGTGCAGGTTGTGTTCTAAACAAGTTCAACGGCACCCTTGTGCACTTGAAAGACCGGAAGTCTGTATAACCCACAGCAAGTACACTACTTTTGCAAGTACACTACTTTCGGTATTGAGCACCTCACATATTGTAGGGGTTGATTGGCTGTTTTAAGCTTCATGTAAAGTAACTCGGTATAAATAAGTGACTTATTTGAAAT
Source organism: Plotosus lineatus (assembly GCA_024760905.1). Classification (NCBI taxonomy): domain Eukaryota; kingdom Metazoa; phylum Chordata; class Actinopteri; order Siluriformes; family Plotosidae; genus Plotosus; species Plotosus lineatus. The sequence continues at coordinate 22,914,216 of CM045735.1, read as the reverse complement.
TAATGATGATATTATTTGATATATTTGATATTATTTTACAATGTTATGTTTATAATAATTGGTTTAGGGGTGTTTTATGAGATACGGTAATGGTATTTATGGATGTATAGTACAGTATGAGCGTCATATGTCACACGTCACTGTAACAACTTACGTTCACTTTCAACTTACGTTCGGCCGTCCGGAACCAATTAAAAACGTAAGTCGGGGAGCGTCTGTATTGCGATTTCTAGCATGGATTGCGATATATTGCAAGAAGAATTTTAAATTAAAAGTGAGTCTGTTCTTGTCAGTATTTATTTTTTATTTCAAAAAGATAAATCGACAACAATTAAAGTGTTGTTTTTAGTCATTAAAATAAAAATTCTAAACATAAGAAAAAATCTACTCATGAAAATTTAATGTTTTATACTTTGGCACAAACATTAACACTGAAATAGACCTGCATATTGAGCAAGATAAGTTATTTAAACATATTAAATACATATAACAAACATTAGAAGTGCATCTAGTGCTTTTATTAGCACATTGTGAACCCTTAATAATTAATGCATGCATATTAAATTTTTAAGGCGGGATTAAAGGTGGTGCATTATCCACGCATGCGCAGAACTGTATCATGCACGACTAGACTTCATCAGACCCATGACCCTATGATTGATATGTTTATATATAACAGTATTAACATTACATGTATATACGTATATTCATGGCATCATAGTGATGTGCATAAGCCTGCTGGGCACATGCTGCATGTATAACACTTACAGGGACACTGATGGCTCAGGAAAGTCCATCAAAGTTTAGACCATTACAATAATAACATGCAATATCATTTATCATATAAATCACATTAATATGACCATTATGCTGGAGAGAAGTGAAATGAAATTTACCGGAATCTGGGACCGATTTGGACCATGTTAAGCCTGAGGCTGAGTCCGCAAGTTGTGTGACGTCATTTTTTTCAGAGTCGACAGATATTATTGCCACATTAAGCAAACAAAACAAAAAACATGCATGATTAATGTGCCTTGTTGGAGATCAGGTTCATGGGACCGCTTCCCTCTTTTGCTCATTTTAAAATAATGTTTGAGCGAAAATCTAGATGCAGTAGGTTGTTTTTATCGGGAATTTCCGTATCCTGTATAAAAACAAATTCTATTGTTGAAGGCCTTCATGACCTCCGCAGTGCCAAATCAGTGCCTAGATCTTATTATACCAGGCAATCCACACACTGAATGACTGTCGATAAGAGGATGGAAACATGACTGTGTCAGGATTACATGCCGGAACCTCTATGGTCGCCTTTTTTTTTTTTTTTTTCAAAGAAAGCATTACTTGTGGTTCAATTGGTGGGAATAGCCCAAGTTTTTTTTTTATGTTTTCCGAATGCATGTCCAAAAACCGGTTTTGCTTGAGTATTGCAATACGTATTGATCGCATGTTAGAACCAGTTTAAACTGATAAACCGGTTTTATTGTGCAGCTGTAGTATGGTGTGTGTGTGTGTGTGTGTGTGTGTGTGTGTGTGTATACAGTCGGCCCCCAACTTACAAAATTAACCCGTTCCAGAGCTCTTCTCGTAACGTGGGGATTTCGTAAGTAGGGGTCGCATCTTACATGTTAAACGCCCAATTCGTTCTAAGGCTCCAGGCTTTGGACTGGATAAACCCCATAAACCATTTAACAATGATAAATGTACACCAATTTTATATGAAATATATTATATTATTTATTAAACCATTTAAACATTTTATTCACATATTAAACCATTTTATTAACATATTTATGAATTAAACCATTATTAAACATTTTTTATACACACACACACACACACACACACCTCTCTCTCTCTCTCTCTATCTCTCTCTCGTGCGCACGCTGCAGGCCACGCCCACAAGACGTGGAATTCAAAGCACATTCCCTGCTTGACAAACTCAACTTTAATATGATTTCTTGAGCGATCGGAATTTCAGATAAGCTCAAATGCGCCCACATTTATTAAACATTTACTTAATTAAAACAACTTCAAAAACAACTAAAAACTCAAGAATGAAGCTTCTTTCTGTCTCTATCTGGGAGGCCAGCGGGGCGGTATATTGAGAGACAGCCAATGAGCGAGCAATGATATTATATATATATATATATATATATATATATATATATATATATATATATATATATATATATATATATATATATATAAAATTCATGTGTGTATACATATGTGTGTGTTTCAGAGTGTGAGCTGGAATCTGATGAGCAATGATGCAGAAAAGGAGGGCTACATCTGTGCAGTGTGTCTTGACTTGTACTACAGACCATTCAAGTGCCAGCCCTGTAGCCATGTATTCTGTGAGCCCTGTCTGAGGACACTGGCGAAGGGACGGGCGAGCAAAACACCATGTCCCCTCTGCAGAACTCTTATCTCACATGTGATCTCCCAAGAAGGTCAGCAAATAAATGCAGTTCTTTTTCAACAGAGTAACATTGCAGAAAAATTCCTTAGAAATAACAGAAACATGGAATCATGAAACATTAACTAACTCTGACTGTAACAGTTGGGGTTTTTTTGATCCACTGGGAAAACATAACAGAATTTATTTATTTATTTAATTAGTTCTACTTTTCCAGTTAGACATGTGTTTTATTTTGTATTAGCCTGATCTTCTTTTTCTTTTCCTTTCGGCTGTTCCCTTCAGGGGTCGCCACAGCGAATCATCTGCCTCCATCCCACCCTATCCTCTGCATCTTCTTTTTTTACAACAACTGCCTTCATGTCCTCCTTCACCATGTCCATGAATCGTCTCTTTAGTCTTCCTCTAGGCCTTCTGCCTGGTAGTTCCAACCTCAGTATCCTACTACCAATATTCTCACTATCCCTCCTCTGTCCATGTCCAACCCATCTCAATCTAGCCCCTCTGACTTTGTCTCCAAAACGTCTTACATGTGCTGTCCCTCTGATGTGCTCATTCCTGATCCTAGCAATCTTCGTTACTTCCAAAGAGAACCTCAAAATTTTCATCTCTGCTACCTCCAGCTCTGCCTCCTGTCTTTTTCTCAAGGCCACTGTTTCTAAACCATACAACATCGTTGGTCTCAACACTGTCTTGAACACTTTTCCTTTCGTTCTTGCCGATACCTTCCTATCACACATCACACTGGACATTTTTCTCCAACCATTCCAACCAGCCTGCACACGTTTCTTCACCTCTTCTCCACACTCTCCATCGCTCTGGATTGTTGAGCCTAAGTACTTAAAATCCTCCACCTTCCTTATCTCTGCTCCCTGTAACCTCACCGTTTCTCTTGGGTCCTTGTCATTCATACACATGTATTCTGTCTTACTGAGGCCAACCTTCATTCCCCTCCTTTCCAGAGCATACCTCCACCTCTCTAGATTTTCCTCCACTTGTTCTCTGCTCTCTCTGCAGATCACAATGTCATCTGCAAACATCATAGTCCATGAAGATTCTTGTCTAACCTCGTCTGTCAGCCTGTCTATCATCATAGCAAACAAGAAGGAGCTCAGAGCTGACTCTTGATGCAGTCCTACCTCCAACTTGAACTCTTCTGTCACACCGACAGCACACCTCACCACAGTCTTACATTTCTCATACATGTCCTGCACCACTCTAACATACCTCTCTGCCACTCCAGACTTCCTCATGCAATACCACAGTTCCTCTCTCGGTACCCTGTCATATGCTTTCTCCAGATCCACAAAGGCGCAATGCAGCTCCGTCTGACCTTCTCTGTACTTCTCTATTAACATCCTCAAGGCAAACACTGCATCTGTGGTGCTCTTTCTTGGCATGAAACCAAACTGTTGTTTACAAATGCTGACCTCTGCTCTTAGTCTAGCTTCCACTATTCTTTCCCATAACTTCATCGTATGGCTCATCAACTTTATCCCCCTGTAGTTGCCACAACTCTGCATGTCCCCCTTGTTCTTAAAAATGGGCACCATCACACTTCTCCTCCATTGCTCTGGCATCCTCTCACTCTCTAAGACCTTGTTGAATGTTCTTGTATGGAAATCTACTGCTACCTCTCCGAGACACTTCCATACCTCCATCGGTATGTCATCAGGACCAACTGCCTTTCCATTCTTCATCCTCTTCAATGCCCTCCTCACTTCACCCTTACTAATCTTTGCTACTTCCTGGTCCTCAAGTCACCTCTTCTACTCTTTTTTTCTCTCTCTCATTTTCTTCATTCATCAGCTCTTCAAAGTAGTCTTTCCATCTTCCCAGCATACTTCTGTCATCAGTCAATATATTTCCCTCTCTATCCTTAATCACTCTAACTTGTTGCACGTCCTTCCCATCTCCATTTCTCTGCTGTGCCATCCTGTATAAATCATTTTCTCCCTCCTTACTTTCCAAGCGAACATACACGTCATCATACGACCTCTGTTTGGCCTTTGACACCGCTACCTTCACCTTCCGCTGTGTCTCCCTGTACTCTTGTTTACTCTCTTCAGTCCTCTCAATGTCCCACTTCTTCTTAGCTAACCTCTTCCTTTGTACACACTCCTGCACTTCCTCATTCCACCACCAAGTCTCCTTATCTCCTGTCCTTCCCGATGACACACCAAGTATTCTTCTACCTGTCTCTCTGATCACATTAGCTGTAGTTGTCCAGTCATCTTGAAGCACTGCCTGACCACCCAAGGCCATTTTCAACTCCTCCTTGAAGACAACATGACACTCTTCCTTTTTCAGCTTCCACCACTTTGTCTTCTGCTCTGCCTTTGCCTTCTTCACCTTCCTCACCATCAGCGTCATCCTGCACACCACCATTTTATGCTGTTTGGCAACACTCTCACCCGCTACTACTTTGCAGTCACTGACTTCCTTCAAATTACACAAGATGTAGTCTACCTGTGTGCTCCTACCGCCGCTTTTATAAGTCACTCTATGCTCCTGTCTCTTCTGGAAGAAAGTATTTACCACAGCCATTTCCATCCTTTTTGCAAAATTTACCAACATCTGTCCTTCTGCGTTCCTTGAGACTCATCACTCTGTCTGACACTCTTTTCACTTCTAGAACATTCCTGACAAACTCCTCCTTCAAGATGACTCCTACTCCATTTCTCTTCCCAGCCACACAATGAAAAAAACAGCTTAAACACTGCTCCTATGCTTCTCGCCTTGCTACCTTTCCACCTGGTCTCCTGAACACAAAGAATGTCCGCCTTCCTCCTCTGCATCATGTCAGCCTGCTCTCTACCTTTTCCTGTCATAGTTCCAACATTCAAAGTCCCTACTTTCAGTCCTAGACTCATGCCTTTCCTGTTCTTTCTCTGCCTACGGACACACCTCCCGCCTCTCCTTCTTCAACGTCTTCAACCAACAGTAATCCAATTTCCACCAGCACCCTGTTGGTTAACAGCACTGATGGCGGTCGTTGTTAACCCGGGCCTCGACCGATCCGGTATGAAATATTTTGTTGTGACTTGCATTTTTTATTTGGCATTTGCTTTACGCCGGATGCCCTTCCTGACGCAACCCTCTGTATTTATCTGGGCTTGTGCCCGGCATGAGGGAGATACACTGGCTTGTGCCCCTCCCTCACAGTTGCATTTGTGTTAGCCTGATCATAAGACTATTTTATGGTTACAGTAGCCATGGTTCACCATGTTAAAATTCTGTAAAAGTGTAATACTGAAAATTTCTTGTTATCTAGCATGAATCAAACACTAAAGAATCTGCTTTCCACATTTGGATTAAAAAAAACATGAATTGCGTTTTTGGTGTTAGTTTTTGCTATATAATGGACTGAGAGACCTGCAGATGTCCCAAAATTTTCTTTTCAAAAGCTTCTTTTAAAGTGGAGCAAGTAGTTAGTAATCCTCATGTGTAAATTTTAAGCCTAGTATATTCAGGGATGTGAAATTTCCATGGATTCGCGGAATTCCGCGAGGCTCATCTTGGGTTAATATTTTTTTAAGGTATAAATTAATAAAACATTAGGGTCAGAATGATAGTTAGAGGTACTGCATCTTTGTACAGTTGTCAATTACGATTTCCGCGCTACCCGTGACACCTAATCATTGGTTTCCGTCTAGTAACTTCGGTATACTTCGGTGTTACTTTCTGTTCATTCTGCTTCCTGTTCATGATTTTCGCAGTCGAGCTAGGTTTGTGATACACTTAATGATACATGACTTTTAAAGTTTGTATGTGACTAATAAATTTTGTTTTTTGAATATACAATTTATACAGTATTTCCACAAGGTTGAAGTGTTGATATTTTAGAAATTGTTGAAATTATTCATATTTTGATTTCACACCCATACAATCATTTGTCAATTATGTAAATCTTTTTGTCTTTTTATACATTAATCTTTATGAATTATAGCAATGTGTAATATTTTTTATCCCAGTATATATGATGAAATATCAAATGTCACAACATATAAGTTTTGACATTTTTGCATTAACAAAATGTTAAATGATGCACTTCTTATACCAAAAAGTGGCTCGGTGTCTGGGGACCTGCGGGCCCCAGAACCCTGACTTTTGGGGGGGCTTTACCACCCAGACCTCCCAAACTGTTTGTAACATTTTCCTCGGATTTCATTTTTGCCATTTCAAATCCCTGCTAATTGCATTTATTTAAAGAATAACATACCCTATTTATGGTGGCCTGGTAGTATAGGGTGCTGGATCGCTGATCCTAAGGATCAGGTTCAAGTCCCACTCTCCACAAGGTTGTCACTGTCCCCCCCAGTGCAGTTAACTGGGTTATCAAAGGCCGGCCATGTCTCTCACTGTCTATGGTGTGAGGCATGTAAAAGAACCATTGCTGACATTTGTAAAGAGTAGCTGCAAAGCCATCAGCGTGTTTCTGTCCCTTGCTAAAGGGTGGTGTCAGGAAAGGCATCCGACATAAAAACCTATGCCAAATCAAACATGTGAATCAGATGATTCGCTGTGGCGACCCCTGAGAAAAGGGAAAAAGCTGAAGGGAAAAGATGATGATGATTAGTGCATAGCATTTGCACGCAAGGAAATTACTTTGCTGCATGAACCGATCATTTGACTTGGCAAGAGATCCTAAAATGTATTTGTTCCAGTCTAGAAATGTGTTTAATAATTTAATATTTAATGTCTTTCAGTGTTCTAATAGCACATGCTAAATCAATTTTATTATAGTCAAGATAGTTTATTGTGATCTTTACATGCTGTGTGATCCTGATCATGTGATCTTAGAGGTACCACAATCAAATTTCAGAGCATTGATTTTTTTTTTTTATTATAATCTTTTAAGTAAATTTATAATAAAATGATATCAATTTTACTATTAAACCACAACAGTGTGTAAATATATATTAAATTGGTGGGGTTAAGTAGATGGAGAGGGCTTCAGTGATCAGGCATTTTGGCTGCTCTCAGAAATGATGTACAAGTATGAATTTTGCAAGTGTGTGTGAGTGAGATATATGTTTTGAATATGTGAGGCACTCCGTCGAATGTAGGTGCTTGTCGCACCTCACATATGTCTTGTAGTGACAATAGCCATGCTGCTCTTTCGTTCAATACCGACCTATCAGCAGGTTGAAACACTGGAAAATATAAATCTAGCTGAAGATAAACATTCCAAGAGACCTTTGAAGAATGTACATTAGCAGTTAGCTGCTATATTTTTTTCAAAATGCAGGTTTGTGTTTAGCTGGTCAAACAACTAACTTTGTTTAACAGTGTTATCCAGAGGGTGATGAAAATGACAAAGCAATAGAAATTAGCAGAGGTTACCATTCTATCCCTTCTCTTCTAGTGAAAAGTAGTGTGTAGATCATTTTAGTCTATAATTTTTTTAAATTTGTTTTTCTACCAGTGAAACAGTGAAAACTTATCTGAGCATTTGTTAAAAGTTAAATTGTTTTGCCTTTACTAGCTTTAACTGCTTGTTAAAGCTCATTTTATAATGCAAAAAAAAAAAAACTTTTAATGGAAAAAAAATCTATATAAATATTAGTAAAGAAATCACCTATTTTTTTTACAAACTAGATTTTTTTGTTCTCTGCTGGGGTTTACATTTACAGCATTTAGCAGACGCTCTTTTCCAAAGCAACATACAGAAGTGCTCTATAGTCTATCAGTGAATATATTCTTGTACTGGTTTGTTAGAACACAGACTGAGTATACCATCAGTCAAACACCGATGGTAGGTGTTGTGTGGGTTTTATTTTTCTTCTTTTTTTGTAGTGTGTGTGTGTATGTGTGTGTGTGTGTGTGTGTTTGCATACAGCATAGTGCTTAATCTAAGTATTGCTGAAAAGGGTAAGTTTTCAGCCGTCGTTTGAAGATGCCTAGTGACTTAACTGTCTGGATGTCCAGAGGAAGTTCATTCCACCATCTTGGAGCCAGAACAGAGAAGAGTTTAGATGTGTTTTTTTCCCTTGTCCCTTGGTAGAGGGAGGGATCAGTCTTGCAGTGCTAGACGATCTGAGAACGTGGTGCAGTGCGAGGTGTGAGAAGTGCTTTGAGGTAGGAAGGTGCAGGTCCATTTTTGGCCTTGTAGGCAAGCGTTAGTGTTTTTAAGTGAATGCGGGCAGCTACAGGAAGCCAGTGGAGAGATTGTAGCTGTGGCGTGGTGTGGTGTGGTGTGGGAAAATTTGGGAGGGTTGAAAAGTCGTGCAGCTTCATTCTGGATCATTTGCAGAGGTCGAATAGTGCTCAAAGGTAGACCTGCAAGAGTGAGTTGCAATAATCTAGTGTTGAAATGACCAGGGACTGAACAAGTATTTGAGTGGCTGTCTTGGAAAGAAATGTACAAATCCTTTGGATATTAAAGAGAAGAAATTGACATGATCAAGAGAGATAAGTGATATGAGAAGAGAAGAAAAGACAATTGTTCATGGTTATTCCAAGGCTTCATTCAGTGACTGAAGGAGAGATCACATCACTGTCCAAGGAGACTGCAAAATCTGGATGTGGGGATGAATCAGCTAGGATGAACAGCAATTCAGTCTTGCTGTGATTAAGCTTGAGCTGGTGAGCTGCCATCCATGAGGAGATCTGAGGGAGGAAAAGAGAGGAACAATTTGAGTGCCATCTGCATAGCTGTGATAGTGGGAGCTTTCAGTGGGACGCAAAGATGCAGGAGACCGAGTATGATGATATAGATGAGTTTTATTGTACACAAAGCAGGCACTGCAGTATTGAGAATTGTAGTCACCGTAAAGGTGAGGGGAAGCACGAAGGCCAAGATTACAAAGGGAAACTTCAGAGCCAGAGACTGGTTGAGCACGAACCTGAGAACTAGGAGCCAGAGAGATCACGGGGAAACAGGATTGCATAGAGGGAACAATCTTCTAGTGCTGGGAGGAGTGCACCGCTCATCTTTATAGCCCGGTGATGACTGAGTGGAATCAGGTGTGCTGCACCGGACTCCACCCGCGAGTGAGCCACGCCCCTCACCACCGCCTACAGTGCAAAAGGAGTGAACAAGAGTTGAAAGCCATCAATTTCAGAGCCACTCCCAACACAGACCGTAACACATAGCAGTGGTATGAGAACACATGTAAGGATATTACATCGCCAAGGGACTTTGCATAAACAGAGAACAGAAGGGGACCAAGAACTGAGCCCTGGGGAACACCAGTGGATGGTCAGGAGAGAATGTGGATCCCCTCAATTTAACCTCATATATAAGCAATCTTCCAGGTAGGAAGCAAACCACTGCCATGCTACACCACAAATTCCTAGACTCCTAAGGGTTGACATGAGTCTTGTGGTTTACCATGTCAAATACTGCTGAAATGTTGAGTAGTATGAGGACTGATAACATCATGGTTGATCTTGCAGCATGTAGTTTCTCTGTAACAGCCAAGACTGCAGTCTCCGTGGAAGTTGCTGCTTTGAAGCCAAATTGATTGGAGTCAAGGAGATTACTCTGCAAAAGATGGAAAAACATTAGGTTACAAGCAGTGCATTCAAGAATTGTAGAAAGGAAAGAAAGATGTGATACGGTCTGTAGTTGCTGATGTCTGATGGATCCAGTGAGGGTTCCTTCAAGATGGGTAAAACCCTGGCTCTTTTGAATGCTGTTGCTACTTATCCAGATGATGGATTTGTTGGATATGGAGTTATTGGTAGTAGTGGATTGAAATGGAAGACTGTCTTGAGAGATAGTCTCGAGTAATGAGGATGGAATTGGGTCAAGTGAGCAGGTAGTAAGACTGCATAATGAAATTACTTGCTGGATGTCTTCATTTGTGAGATTGGAAAACTGTGCGAGGGATGGGGAAGTGGAATCTATGCTGTGTAGTGCCGGAGTTTGGGTGTGAGTAAAGTTCTCACAGATTTGCTTAATCTTCCCAGCAAAAAAGTCAGCAAAGTCTTCAGTGGTCAGCTAGAATGGGGCAGGTGAAGCAGATGGATTGAGTAATGATGACAAGAAGTTGTGAAGTTTGCGTGGGTCTTGTGCAGCAGTATCCAACTTTTTCTTGTAGAAGGCTGTCTTAGCAGAAGTCAGATCAGATGAAAATGTGGATGGCATAGCATGGTAGGAAGCCAGATCTGAATCAAGTTGAGATTTTTTCCACTTTCTGTCAGCTGCTCTGAGTTGTCTACGATTGCTTCGGAGTACCTCCGAGAGCCAAGGAGCAGAACAAGAAGTCTTGGCTTTTGTCCACAAAAGGCAGAGGAGATCCATAGAAAGTGTTAGCGAAGAAAAGGTTAGGAAGATGAGATTGAGTACAGGAAACAGCAGATGAAAGAGATACAGTGTGGAGATTTTGTCAAGTGGGGAAGAAAATTGAGAGCTAGTGTTAGATATAATATGTAAGTTTTATCTAAGGTAAGTAGGGTATAGATACAATGTTATAAATGTAGACATAATATAAAGCTGAAAGTATAAATCACCACTCTACAAATGAATTAAATTCAATTTAGTTTTATTTGTATAGCGCTTTTTACAATTGACATTGTTGCAAAGCAGCATTACACATTAAAACAGTAAAAGTAGGACCTTACAAAGTGTAAAAGAATTTAAACATTTCCTATAACCCCTACGCATCCCTAATGAGCAAGCCCACAGCAATGGTGGCAAGGAAAAAGTCCCTAAGTAGGGAGTTTACAAGCCTTGGTTAGCTTTGAGATAATCTTGACCTTGCCCAGTGAGAAGGGTAGCGTCACCTACAGAATCATCACATCAGTTTTTCTATTCATTTTACTGTACCATTTATCATCCAATTGTTCATCAAATGTAGTAATTTTGTCTCTTAACAAAAGTTTGATATTAAACACTGCTTATTACCAATCATTAGCTTGTAATCGCCATCATATATTTGAACTGTGATAATTTCTCTGGATCATTATCATTTTCATCGGCTTTCTTTTCATATTCAGGGCCAAACTGCTTCTCAAAAATATCAGAGGCTGGGTCTCGAGTGGTGCATCAACAAGGTGCGCGATTATTCACCCAGAGATCGCAAGTTCAAATCCGAGTTAATCTCATCCGTAGCCGGGAGTCCATGGAAGCTAATTGGCCAAGTTTTCACTTGAGGGAAGGATGGCATACACTTACTTCCCTATTACTCATAGCTATCGCCAGCCAATGATGGGCATCTGTGAGCTCATTTGTATGACGGGGTGGATAGTTCTTTCCCTCTGAGTGTCTTAGACTGTTCTCAAATGCACATGCACTGCAGTTCGAAAAAAGGCGGTTGGCTAGTATTGCATATCACAGAGGTGACGCATGCATGCTTTTGCCCCCAATGAACAGTGGTGATCGTGTGATAGGGAAGGCAATATCTCATGGGTGGGAATTGGAAACGACTAAATTAGAGAAAAAAATAAGGAAAAAAGAATTTAAAAAAAAATTTCAGAGGCTAACTAGTTTGAGTCAGATGATGACATCTTTGTATATATTGTGCTGCATCTTTAGCTCACAGTGCAAGGGGAGATTTATGCTCATTGACTGGTAAGTCACAGTCACTGATGCAACATTTTTTTAGTTTATAAAGCTTTTTCCCCACTCCTTTGATTATTTTTATAATCAGGTTCATACAGACAGATGGAGATGCAGATGCATTATTTCTGTCAATATTACTAAGGTTATTTTATGCATTGTGTTGAGTCTTTAGCCATTTGAGATGACTTATTGAATCTTGGATGCCTTTGTGTTTCAGATCTTCACCAGCACATTAGAACCCACTTTCCCGATGAATACTGCATCAGAAGTAAGACTTTCCAGAAGACAAACTATTCCAAATGGCCCTTGCCCAGTTCACCAGAGCATTTCCGCATTTTAATGGGTTTGTTACTTAAATTATTTTCGTTATTTTTAAATATTATTTGTATAATTTTCTACCCTTTTGTATGAATTGCATCATATCAGTGAAGTTTACGGTATATTGATAATATATATTCATTCGTTCATTTTCTGAACCGCTTATGTTATTTTTGAAAAAGGGATTGATTGACTTTCTGTGAGAGCAACTTTGACAACATTGCAGTTGCCAAACCGATTTTGTATGTTTAAATCCAGGTTTTCAGTGGAGATTCTGAGTAGAGCAGCATTGACATGGAACATGACTTGGATCATTGCCTTGTGTCTATGTGCGCCCAAAACACAAGAACTCCAATAAGGCTAACATATCGCCAAGTTGATGCTGATTAGCTGTTATGTGTTGATGATTTGCATAATGGCCGGAAGCTGAAAATATTACACAGACTAGTTCTAATTTTACTGCACCTTCAGGACCTTCAGGACATGTTTCTGATGTATCAGGACCTTCCCACAAATTCATGTACATTAAATTTAAATTGAATCTAGAGCAAAAGAATAAAGAAATGGTGTGCAATATTACTTGCCTAAAATAGCAGAAGACCAAAAAAACCACATGGTTCACACAGGGCCTTGAAAAGTCCTGGAATTTTAAATTTACTTAAAGTCCTGGAAATCAGAAAAACTCCTTAAAAGTATCTTGATTTTCAGAACCATGCTCCTTGAAATAAACACAGGGATCCCTTGCTACTTCACTCTTCAATTCATGTGGCTTCAGTGCATCGCGTTTTTTTTAAATATTCACCAAATTAAAAAAAATAAGTAAATTAAGGAAGAATAGAGGAAAAAGTTAAGGAAAATGCCACAAAACAAGGCCAATTATGCAAAAAAAAAAAAAAAAAAAAAAACAAACAAACAAAAAAATACCCAAACAAAAAAACAACCCAAAACCTCCCATCAAAACTAGTTACATTTTTGTGAGGTGCACATCGTCTGTATGCGTGTGTATTTATATTCATCACGTGCCAGTAATGTTGTGATTATGCATTATTTCTAATATTTAATTGTTATAAGCATTTATAGCATTGAATATGTATTTATTGATATTATATACACATATACATACGTATTTGTCGGTTGGGGGGGGTGTGATCCTACTTCGCAGATTTCGGTGGTTGCAGGAGGGTCTCGGTCCCAATCAACCGCGGAACGTGAGGGATCCCTGTACAGTCGGCCCTCTACTTACGAAATTAATCCATTCCAGTCTTTTTCGGAACCTGGAGTTTTCGTAAGTAGATGTGCATTTTACATGTAAAACGCGTGATTCGTTCCAAGGCTCCCAAGACTACTCCATAAACCCTTTAAACATGATAAAAGTACACCAATTTTGTATGAAATGTGTTAAAAGGAAAAGAAAATTATTTATTAAACCATTTAAACATTTTGTTAACATACTAAACCATTTCATGAACATATTTTTTAATTAAACCGTTATTAGCCATTTTTTATTAATGCACATACACACACACACACACATACAACACTGTCTCTCTCTCTCTCTCTCTCTCTCTCTCTCTCTCTCTCTATCTCTCTCACTCTCTCTTTCTCTGTCTTTCTCTCTCTCTGTCTCTCACACACACACACAGAAAACTCTCTCTCGCGCTCTCTTTGAGCGCGCGCTCTGCCGAATGCGGGCTCCGCCCACACGCAGCGCAGCCGATGGAGCTTTTGAGACGGGGTGTTGTATTTAAAGCGGAATTATCTATTTGAAAGATCTGAGGTCCGAATTTAATATTAAATTGCTTCCTCGAGAGATCAGAGATCCGGATTACTATTAACTAGCTTCCATACGAGATCGGAGGTCTTATTGTGCCGCCCCTTCCGTGCACAAAAATGCTTCGTGGCCGAATGCGGAGCTTTTGAGACGGGGCGCGGCTCATGCAGACCTCCTCAAATAAGCTGCATTGAGTATAGTGCTCTCAAAACACGAAACTCACGAACCAACAGTACATCTCTCCTTTACGCGTGTGACAAACAAGCGTATGGGGACAGTACTATGGAGATTCAGCTCCCTCGTGGCCAATGGGAGGCCAGTGGGGCGGGATGTTGGGAGACAGCCAATGAGAGAGCAACTCGTGCATTGCTTGAATTTTTGAATGGCGCGTTTGGCACTTTTTGTAAAAAGAGGTTGTTTCATATACAGAGGGCGAAAATTTAGGAAAATGTTTTTCGTAACCTGGATTTTTTTTGTATTCAGAGGTTTTCGTAAGTAGAGGGCCGACTATATTTGTTCTTGAATTAATATTTACTGAAGATTTTTTTATTTAATAGCACAAAAAAATACACTTTGGCGAATGCGTCTGCAAAGATTTGTATGTAAACACATACAATTCGCTGACGTAGTGTATTGTAATGTCATCTTTTGGGAAGTATGAATATTATGACTTAAATAATTTATGAATTCTCATCTCAAATCACGAGGAATCACACATGACCTTCACCTGAATAAAACTGCGGACAGTCTGTACGGTAAAGCAGAGGAAACATGGGAAATGAAATTCGTCACTGAAGCAAATGCTTTGAAAAGATCAGCAAAGGGGAAAACAGCTCATCAGGCTGTTTTGGACGATGAACTTGCAAAAAAACTCCATTAAAAGAAATCTAGATGATAAAAACAATACCATCTGTATCTTGATGTATCCAATATCATTTGTATCTTGAATTAGAAATAACAGAATTAAATAACTGAAATAAAAGTATGTCTAATTATCATGAGTGCAAGTTTTTCGGCATGTGCCAGTAGCTCTGGTTTTTCAGGACTGAATTTCATTTTTTCAAATCGTGTACATCCGTTGAGATGTCCTTTTTTTTGGGGGGGGGGGGCCATAGGGCATAAATAATAATTAAAAATACACTATCAAAGTGATCGCTTGAATTGTGGATTCAAGTTTTTTGTAATGTGTGCGAAGGAGAAAAAAGGTGTCCACATCATCTGCAACCAATCAACAGGAGGGAGAAACAAAAGCTCTCAACCATTGGCTAAATTTGAATCACATGCCAGTAATGTTGTGATGATGCATATGTATAATCTGCCAGGGCTGCCGCTAATTCAATGCCCCTTGGGGGGGCGTGGTGTAATGCCATGGTGAGCACGTATAACCCTGGGGAACATGCTTTTTTGCCATATTGTACTAGAATTAAGTGGGTTTTTTATTATTATGTAATGCTTTTTATTTTTAATGTTAATATAGATACAATGTTATGTAGAGGTGTATTCATAACAATTTTATTGACAAATAATACTAATTATCGTCGTGCGTGGTGCACTGGGTGGGTTGGGAAATGTTTTTTGTTTTTTCTTCTTCATAGAAGGGATGTCACAAAAAATAATTGAGAAGCACTGCGCTAATTTAAAAACATTATGGAAAAAGCCTTTGAGAGCAAAATCTGCGAGTATGCGGAGCCACATGAATGGAGAATGGGCGGGGGCTTACTATACCACGCTTACTTTCACAGGCCGTATCGCTGTGACAAACTCACTGGGGTTAGGCAGTGGATCGCTGTTGATTCCATAACAACACAAGCACGTTACGTGGCAGAAAAAATAGTAATACAGTCGGCCCCCTACTTACGAAATTAATCCTTTCCGGAGCCTTTTTCGTAACGTGGGAGTTTCGTCACATTTTGAGACATTTTACATGTTAAATGCCTGATTCGTTGCAAGGCTCCCAAGACTACCCCATAAACCCTTTAAAAATGATAAAAGTACACCAATTTTGTATGAAATGTGTTAAAAGGAAAAGAAAATTATTTATTAAACCATTTAAACATATTAAACCATTTTATTAACATATTTATTAATTAAACCATTATTAAACATTTTTATTAACACACACACACACACACACACACACACACAAACTCTCTCTCTCTCTCTCACACACACACACACACACACACACTCAGACACACAATACAGTATGCATTAAATGTGTATTGTATACACATCAAATGTTTATTGTGGTGCTGCGGCCATGCCCACAAGACGTGGAATTCAAAGTGTATTCCCTACTTGACAGATCGGAGATCCAAACTCAACTTTAACTGGATTCCTTGAGGGATCGGAATTCCAGATGAGCTCACATGCGCCACATTTATTAAACTTTTACTGAATTAAACAAATTAAAAAACTAAACTAAAATCTAAAGCGTTAAGCCTTCTTCTGTCTCTATCTCTCTCTCTCTCTCACACACACACACACACACACACACACACACACACACACACACATATGGACGGGATGTTTTATTTAAAGCGGAATACAGTACCTGTTTGAAAGATCAGAGGTCCTCACTGTATTTCCGCTTCAAGGTCTCCTTCTGGTTCAATATCGTCCCGATTGTAGAGGGGTTTCGGCGATAACAAAATATAATATACTGCATGATCAATCTCAAAACAAGCCAACAGTCAACTCTCCTTCACGTGTTTGACAAACAGGAAGTTTGGGAAAGGTTCAGCTGTGTCATGCCTCCAAGCCAATGGGAGGCCAGCAGGTCGGAATGTTGGGAGACAGCCAATGAGAGAGCAACTCGCGCATCATGTGAAATTTTGATTGGTGTATTTGAATTTTGAATGGCACTTTTCATAAGAGGAGGTTGTTTTCGTATCCCAGGGACGAAAACTGAGGAAAATGTTTTTCGTAACCCGGGATTGTTGTAACCAGGGGGTTTCGTAAGTCGGGGGCCGACCACATGAAATGTTTATTTTTGTGTGGTGATATAACTGAATATATATTTTTTGCAGAATTCACTAGGAGTCATCACGGGTGTTGCAATTTATCATGTTTTATTGATTTGATTACTTATCAAATAAAAAATTAAATTAAAAATTGTAGCTTTTTCATTGTCGACATTTATTAACATCAAAAGAAAAAAGGGACACTAAGAGAATTATTATTTATTGCTAATATTTTTAGTAAAGAGGTAACTAATCTAGTGTAAACTGTTCAATGACATTAAAGGTGCCATAATATGTATTTATACAGTATTTTAAATTGCTCTCTGATGTTAACATAAGTATTAGCTCAGGCTGAAAGGAAATCCTTAATGTGGTCTTCATCTTCATTTTCTTCTGCTTAATCCGGGGTTGTGTCACGGGGCAGCAGCGTAAGCAATGAGGTCCAGACAGACCTCTCCCCAGCCACTTCCTCCAACTCTTCTGCGGGACACTGAAATGTTGTATGATAATTGTTTTTTAAAAAATTGGTGCTTTTAAGACCGTATGTTTCCCTTTTTTGTGGATGTGACTGTTGTTGTTGTTGTTATTATTATTATTATTATTGTTATTATTAAGTATATTTTCTTAAAGTGTTATTGTCCGTGTTTCAGGATTGCGGAGATGCACAGCCTTGGCTGTTCAATGGCAGTTCCCACTCAGAGCACTGGGACTGGATGATATGAGGGGCTGGACTTTTTGGTCTGATATGGTCAACTTAATCTTCTCTTTCCCCCGGGTGCTTTCATGTCTTATCATCCTCTGTGGCCTTTTTTACATCCTCCTCTTGTGATTTGGCAAGACCCTTACTATATCAGGGATGGAGAAGACAATTAAGCATATGTACTCTTTTTACTGAGTAATTATGTTTAGTTTTCAGACAGTTAAAAAGAGAGAGAGTGTGCGTGTGCGTGTGTGCGTGCACAGACGCTCCCCGACTTAGGTTTTTAATTGGTTCCGGACGGCCGAACGTAAGTTGAAAATGAACGTAAATTGTTACAGTGACGTATGACATATGACGTGTGACGTATGACGCTCATACTAGACTATACATCCATAAATACCATTACCATATCTCATAAAACACCCCTAAATCAATTATTATAAACATAACATTGTAAAATAATATCAAATATATCAAATAATATCAACATTAATTTCAAATATGTCACTTATTTATATCAAGTCACTTTACATGAAGCTTAAAACAGCCAATCAACGCTTACAATATGTGAGGCGCTCAAAACCGGAAGTAGTGTACTTTCTGTGGGTTATACGGACTTCCGGTCTTTCAAGTGAAGTGAGCAAGGGCGCCGTTAAACTCTGAATCACCAGCAGAGCAGAGTTCTTTCTTTTCTGGATTCGGGTTTTCATTCATTTTACAACTCTCTTTGCTTAACTGAACTTAATGCGCAGATCCGAGAAGATAGTTAATTCATCTCTGTGTATGAGACTTGCACCCATGCTAGTAGGCTTACGCTTCTGACCAACCATATTTGCTTAGGGGAACAAAAGTCCGCAAAACAGTGGAAACACAAAGATCACAGAGATGACGTCTTAACATAAGGGTAACACGCTATATAACTGAGATAAATTTATATATATAACTGAACTGGAAGAAGGAGGGGCACGTTCAGTCTGTCATTTGTAAACAATGGACACAGCGTCATTACGTCATTGCGTCATTACGTCAGCGTACTACATAGGTACGTCTAAACTTAAAATTTGACTTTTTTCTTTTTTTTGAAAAAAAAAAACAAACGTAAAAACGGATGAATGTAAGTCAGGGAGCATCTGTGTGTGTGTGGAGATATATATATATATATATATATATATATATATATAGAGATAAGGGTAAGTCTGTTGGGTTTTTACACCAGAGCCATAGTGGCTCATCAGGCCGGTGCTTATCCCCGGTTTCTGTAGCGTGAAGCGACCAGGAGTTCACATCCTGGATGGGACGCTAGTCCATCATAGGTTAACTTCCCAGTATATTTTACTGGTACCCATTTATATGGCTGGGTGAACAGAGGCACACCTGTGGTTGAGACCTTGCCCAAGAGTCTTAGCACAGTGAGGGTCTCAGTGGGATTCGAACTCACAACCTCCTGATCATGAGCACAGCACCCTAACCACTACACCACAGGCCCTGTGTGTGTGTGTGTGTGTGTGTGGGTGGGTGTGGGTTGGTGTGGGTGTACTAGTCCTTCTCAAAAAATTAGCATATTGTGATAAAGTTCATTATTTTCAGTAATATACTGATAAAAAAATAAACTTTCATATATTTTAGATTCATTGAACACCAACTGGAAAATTTCAGGTCATTTTATTGTTTTAATACTGATGATTTTGGCATACAGCTCATGAAAACCCAAAATCCCTGTCTCAAAAAATTAGCATATTAGCATAAGTGCTTTTAATACAAAAAAAGTCAACCTTCAAATAATTATGTTCAGTTATCCACTCAATACTTGGTCGGGAATCCTTTTGCAGAAATGACTGCTTCATTGCGGCGTGGCATGGAGGCAATCAGCCTGTGGCACTGCTGAGGTGTTACGGAGGCCCAGGATGCTTCGATAGCGGCCTTAAGCTCATCCACAGTGTTGGGTCTGGTGTCTCAACTTTCTCTTCACAATATCCCACAGATTCTCTATGGGCTTCAGGTCAGGAGAGTTGGCAGGCCAATTGAGCACAGTAATACCATGGGCAGTAAACCATTTAGCAGTGGTTTTGGCACTGTGAGCAGGTGCCAGGTCGTGCTGAAAAATGAAATCTTCATCTCCATAAAGCTTTTCAGCAGATGGAAGCATGAAGTGCTCCAAAATCTCCTGATAGCGAGCTGTATTGACCCTACCCTTGATAAAACACAGTGGACCAACACCAGCAGCTGACATGGCACCACAGACCATCACTGACTGTGGGTACTTGACACTGGACTTCAGGCATTTTGGCATTTCCTTCTCCCCAGTCTTCCTCCAGACTCTGGCACCTTGATTTCCGAATGACATGCAGAATTTGCTTTCATCCGAAAAAAGTACTTTGGACCACTGAGCAACAGTCCAGTGCTGCTTCTCTGTAGCCCAGGTCAGGCGCTTCTGCCGCTGTTTCTGGTTCAGAAGTGGCACCTGTAGCCCATTTCCTGCACATGCCTGTGCACGGTGGCTCTGGATGTTTCTCTTCTAGATTCAGTTGACTGCTTCCACAGGTCCTCCAAGGTCTGGAATCGGCCTTTCTTTCACTTTTTCCTTCCCACAGACGTCCCACTGAGGTGCCTTGATACAGCACTCTGGGAACAGCCTATTCGCGCAGAGATTTCTTTCTGTGTCTTACCCTCTTGCTTG
The DNA here is from genome assembly GCA_024760905.1 of Plotosus lineatus. Lineage (NCBI taxonomy): Eukaryota > Metazoa > Chordata > Actinopteri > Siluriformes > Plotosidae > Plotosus > Plotosus lineatus. Next base: position 22,893,857 of record CM045735.1, on the reverse strand, counting down.
AGGGTGTCAATGATGGCCTTCTGGACAGCAGTCAGGTCGGCAGTCTTACCCATGTTTGCGGTTTTGAGTAATGAACCAGGCTGGGAGTTTTTAAAAGCCTCAGGAATCTTTTGCAGGTGTTTAGAGTTAATTGGTTGATTGAGATGATTAGGTTAATAGCTCGTTTAGACTACCTTTTCATCATATGCTAATTTTTTGAGATAGGAATTTTGGGTTTTCATGAGCTGTATGCCAAAATCATCAGTATTAAAACAATAAAGACCTGAAATATTTCAGTTGGTGTGCAATGAATCTAAAATATATGAAAGTTTAGTTTTTATCAGTACATGACAGAAAATAATTAACTTTCTCAAAAATTAGCATATTGTGATAAGGACTAGTGTATATGTGTGTGTGTGTGTGTGTATATATATATATATATAGTATATAAATATAGTATATAAATATATATAAAATGTGTGTGTGAGATAATTATTATTTCAGAGACAATGAGTAATAAGCTTGGGTTAAACACGATAAAAGAGTTAATTAGTGATTAAAATCTGAATCCTTGACAGTAGTTAACATGAACAGCATGCTTCCATTCACTCCTGTTCTATAGAACAATAATAGAACATGTTCAGAAGATATGCCCATACACGTGTGTGTTGGCCTTGTAATGGGCTGGTGATCTCTTTAGGGTGTACCATGCCTTTGTCCAAAGTTGATTGGAAACAAAATCTTTCTATTTATTTTGTCTCACAACCTGTAATTGAAATGGATGTTTTTTGTAATGGACCTACACAAAATGGCCCGAATTGGTGAACTCTAATCGGGACAAAAAATGTATTTTAAATGACTGAAAGGTTGTGTCCATCTATATTCACTCATTTTGTTATAAAGCCTAAATATGATCTGGTGCAATAATCACATTCAGAAGTTATATACTTGGTTAACTTTTTGTGATCTCGGCATTAAATTTAATAAATTATTTAATAATTCTGAAATCCTTGACCATGACTGGATTCACCAAGCAGGTGTTCATAATTAATTATTTCAAATACAAGTTAATATTTTAAATACAGACTGGTTCCAATTATCCAGCACCTTTGGGATTAAGCAGGTGTCAAAAAATCAATCCTGCCAATGTATCAGGACCTTTCCGCAAATACATGTAAATTAAATTAAAACTAAATCTGGACTTAAACAATAAAGATTTGATGTCCAATATTACCAAAGATAGCAGAAGACAAAAAAACAAACAAAACAAAAAAAAAAAACAAGACTGCGCACAATATTTACAGTAATAAATTTAAAAAATAATAATAATGTCAAAATAAAAGGAAGCCACAACACAGACCGGCTGATGCATACACAGACTCATACTAATGTAAATAAAGGCCAGTGATGGTGTTTTGTTTCGATTGGCTGCCGCTAGAGCGCAACCACACACTTTTCCTGGACAAAATGTGGCATTAATAATAAGTAGGGTTCTTATTGATCGGCGTTTTTAAAAAGTGCCATTAAATAAGGCCTGATGATATATCAGATGCCTGATAATTGGAACTAGTCTGTAGTCTTTGAATGAGAGCAAAATTGAGTCTTCAAAATTACATTACTTGGCATTTTGGCTGGAACAGTTTGTCATTGCTGGAACAGTAAATTATGACTGCATATTCTTAACCAGAAACCCTCAATTAGTGAACTCAATCTCAAAAGAAAGTTGGTCATGCAGCAAAGACGATGACTATGGAGACTACAAAATAATAATTAAGTCATCAGACCCAAGAATGGTAAAAGAAAATAAATGTTATATTTTGGAATATCCTGTATTATAAAAGGTTCACAAACTTTAAGGCACTACTGTACAGTTTCCTCTATTTTTGTGGTTTAATAATGAGCCAATCTTTGCTAAATCAATGCAGTGGACATGTATTGTATAGTCATGTTTTTTTTAATAAATAAAATAATTATGTTTGCTAAGAATTCTTTGTGCTTACTTTGGTTTTCCAAACAGATTTTTTTTTTTCGGAATTACATAAAGTAATCGGGACCTTTGTGACATTAAATTGTTATTCAAGTTGCCTCCAGCTGTCCAGCTCACCCGTTGTCTGGGTTTACTTTTATTTCAACTGGGCTCTCAACTAAGAACCATGCTTGGGTTTTCCACTTCCATCAAGGCAGCTGTTCATTGTTGACTACGCCATCATGCTCTGTGTTTTCATTGCAGATGGTGATTGAGACACCGCTATTTACAAACAAGATTTTAACCCTGAGCTACATGTTCTTACAGCTTGTCACTGCCCCTCTTTCATACTCTGAAGATCATGTGTTTCATATAATCAGGTGCTTATAGGGGTTCTTTTCCCACTGCACCTCAACAGCCTCTGCCAGCTTCTTTTGTGTAGAAAAAAAATTGTTATGGACTCCAGCATTGCATCAGCCTACGTGAGCTCACAGGGATCTATAGTATCTCTACCAACTATCACTCATTTCTTCAGCCATTGGACAATTCCATGAAGCCAAACATTACACTAAACCTGAGTAATGTTTATTACCTCATCTGTATTCATGTGAGCAGTAAATAGGCAACCACATTTGGCAGTAGGTCTGGTCATTATGTATAATGTAGTGCCATTTAGGCAGAGACAAGTCGTTAACATGTCAACAAAATTTAACAAAATTTTACCAACAATGAGCAAGACTCAAGGCTGAGACACTGAAGACATTTGGTAGGGTTCTTTATTTACATTTATTTTTTACTTGGGATACATTTCATCAGCTTTCTCACACTACTTTCTCACTCTGTGTCTATGTCCCCCACCCCCAAACCACACACACACACTGTTGTGCTCATCAGGGCAGGTCCTCTCTCAAGCTTCTCTCCTTGTTTGACCTCCACCAGCCCTGCAAATACAGACAATCATTAATCTCTTCCATGTGCTATGTTTCCACTTACCACTTTTGGCTTTTTCCTTCTGCTCTGCTACACTCTGCCAGACCCCTCCCTATGGAGCCTTTCAAAATCAAATACCATTAGATGAACCAGGTGTTGGTGTCCATCCTGTGGAGCTAGTCGAGCAGGATATTGTCAAAGCAGATGGTGAATTACTGTCCCAGCAGGTAGCAGTAAAAGGTGAGAACTGCCCACTTTAAAGTGAGTCGTTCTCTCTCAATGGCGAAGCTCACAGAGAGCTTCCTGCTGATGGACAGCACCAAGCATTCCTATTCATCCACCACCTGCAACAGTACGGCCGCAGCCCTCTGTCTGATGCACCAACTTGCAACACAAAAGGGAATGATAAGTCAGCAGCATGTAAGCATGGGTTCCTGCAGAGGTCCAGCTTTACATGGGTTAAGGTCTGTTGCCACAGGATCAGAGCACCTCTTTATAATGAGATCAGTCAATGAAGACGGCACGGTGGCGTAGTGGTTAGCACGTCCGCCTCACAGCAAGAAGGCCCGGGTTCGATTCCCGGCCTGGGCGTTTCTGTGTGGCGTTTGCATGTTCTCCCCGTGCTTGTGTAGGTTTCCTCCGGGTGCTCCGGTTTCCTCCCACAATCCAAAGACATGCACTGTAGGTTAATTGGCCGTTCTAAATTAGGGACTACAGATGGAAACGAGCTATTAAGCTATAATCTGGTACAGTACATCTCTGTCTCTATGAGCTTAATGTTCCTGTACATTGTCCCATAAATAAATAAAATAAAAATAAATAAATGTTGGTGGTGCTCCTTTTCCTTTTTTATACAAAATAACAAATAATTAAAAATAAACACTTTCATAAACATTTGGCTTTTCGATCATTAACTATAGATGAACCTTCTATAATGGCCCTCAAGCCCCCAAAACTGTCTGAACTCCTTTTTTCTTGGGGGCAGGTTGTAATCACTGTAGTGTCGTCAATTTAGGACGCCCTTGTCCATGTCCCAAGTAAAAGCCCAGGTAGCTTCTATACACCCAATTGCACGGTTTTTGGATTGGCGGTAAGCCTGACGTGTGACAGCGAGCTCAGAACCACTTGGGTGTTGAAGATGTTGTTCCCAACCATTAATATAAATAAGACAAGATCTACCAGTAGTGTGCGTCTAAATCCAGTGTCAAGTAAAAGTAAGCCACATCTAACCAATCAAGCAATTCAATATGAGGCATTGGGATGTGCCACCATACTGACTTTTGTCAAGCCCAAGTTGAGGAAGGCCCTATCTCTTGACATTCTCCTCTTTTGTGACCTGTGAACAAACACAATCATTAATTTCATCCATTTCAGGTAAGATGTGTTTTCCACTCGCCCCTTTTGACTGTTCCCCCACTCCATCTTATGCTCATCCCACACTGCCTCCATCTTTTTCAGTATGTTCAATCAGTTCAGTTCATCATCAGTTCATTTTCTGTAACCGCTTAATCCTAATTAGGGTCACAGGGAGGCTGGTGCCCATTCCAGCCAACTTCGGGTGAGGGCAGAGTACACCTTGGACAGCTCGCCAGGCCATCGCAGGGCAGCAGGGCAGAACCATGCTGATGGCTTTGCAGCTACTCTTGTTGAAAGTCAGCAATGGTTCTTTTACATGCCTCACACCATAGACAGTGAGAGACATGGCCGGCCTTTGATAACCCAGTTAGCTGCACTGGGGGGACAGTGACAACCTTGTGGAGAGTGGGACTTGAACCCCCAACTTTTGGGTCAGCAATCCAGCGCCCTATACCACTAGACCACCGCTGCCACTATGTTCAATCAGTTTATAATTATTTGTTTAGACAATAATTTAATTTACTATTGTTCTTTTCGTGAATTTGTTCAACTTGTTCATCAGGTGCTCTGTCTTTGAATTTGATTATATGATAAATCTGCGAAATGTGAATTTTATCAAAAAGATATATATATATATATATATATATATATATATATATATATATATATATATATATAATGCACTATACGCACACACACACACACACACACATATATATATATATATATATATATATATATATATATATATATTTACAGAAAATAATGGACTGATAAAAACTAAACTTTCATATATTTTAGATTCATTGCACACCAACTGAAATATTTCAGGTCTTTTATTGTTTTAATACTGATGATTTTGGCATACAGCTCATGAAAACCCAAAATTCCTATCTCAAAAAATTAGCATATCATGAAAAGGTAGTCTAAACGAGCTATTAACCTAATCATCTGAATCAACCAATTAACTCTAAACACCTGCAAAAGATTCCTGAGGCTTTTAAAAACTCCCAGCCTGGTTCATTACTCAAAACCTCAATCATGGGTAAGACTGCCGACCTGACTGCTGTCCAGAAGGCCATCATTGACACCCTCAAGCAAGAGGGTAAGACACAGAAAGAAATCTCTGAGCGAATAGGCTGTTCCCAGAGTGCTGTATCAAGCCACCTCAGTGGGACGTCTGTGGGAAGGAAAAAGTGTGGCAGAAGACACTGCACAACCAGAAGAGGGGACCGGACCCTGAGGAAGATTGTGGAGAAGGGCCGATTCCAGACCTTGGGGGACCTGTAGAAGCAGTGGACTGAGTCTGGAATAGAAACATCCAGAGCCACCACCACTTTTGAACCAGAAACAGCGGCAGAAGCGCCTGACCTGGGCTACAGAGAAGCAGCACTGGACTGTTGCTCAGTGGTCCAAATTACGTTTTTCGGATGAAAGCAAATTTTGCATGTCATTCGGAAATCAAGGTGCCAGAGTCTGGAGGAAGACTGGGGAGAAGGAAATGCCAAAATGCCTGAAGTCCAGTGTCAAGTACCCACAGTCAGTGATGGTCTGGGGTGCCATGTCAGCTGCCGGTGTTGGTCCAGTGTGTTTTATCAAGGGCAGGGTCAATGCAGCTCGCTATCAGGAGATTTTGGAGCACTTCATGCTTCCATCTGCTGAAAAGCTTTATGGAGATGAAGATTTCATTTTTCAGCACGACCTGGCACCTGCTCGCAGTGCCAAAACCACTGCTAAATGGTTTACTGACCATGGTATTACTGTGCTCAATTGGCCTGCCAACTCTCCTGACCTGAAGCCCATAGAGAATCTGTGGGATATTGTGAAGAGAAAGTTGAGACACCAGACCCAACACTGTGGATGAGCTTAAGGCCGCTATCGAAGCATCCTGGGCCTCCATAACATCTCAGCAGTGCCACAGGCTGATTGCCTCCATGCCACGCCGCATTGAAGCAGTCATTTCTGCAAAAGGATTCCTGACCAAGTATTGAGTGCATAACTGAACATAATTATTTGAAGGTTGACTTTTTTTGTATTAAAAGCGCTTTTTTTTTTTTTTTTTTTTTAATTAGTCGGATGAAATGTGCTAATTTTTTGAGATGGGGATTTTTGGTTTTTCTTTAATTTTTTTTTCAAAATTATCAATATTAAAACAATAAAAGGCTTGAACTACTTCAGTTGTGTGTAATGAATCTAAAATATATGAAAGTCTAATGTTTATCAGTACATTATAGAAAATAATGAACTTCATCACAATATGCTAATTTTTGAGAAGGACCTGTATATATTTGTGTGTGTAATGTTAGAGTTAATGGAATTGTTACTGTTAGTTTAATATCCCAGTCAATCAAGTGACTCTGCTTCTGTTAAACTGAAACACTGGGACTATGAATCACTTTTTTTTTTTCAATTTATCCTTATATGTGTAAATGTTAATACAGAAGTGAGTGCAGTGAGTGAATTTACTAGAACTTTAGACTACTCCACTGACAGAACTTGCAGGCTGATCATCTCCTGATCAAACTCTACTTCACAGATCCAACAGGACAACAAAAGTAAGGTACGTACAATTAACTGCCTCGAAGACCTAGTTAAGATTTTTTGATGATGATGATAAGAAGAAGAAGAAGCTTTTCAATTTTGTGGTGCATCGATGTTTTATGTTTTGCTTTAAGTCTCCAGTGTAGCCTATGCATTAGCCAGACTGTCTAATCTACCCTCTCCCCTCCTACAGGCCTGCAGAGCAGAGTACGAAGAAAAATCACTTTCTTGGTGTGTGTGTTTTTTTCCTGTATACAAATAATGTTAAATATATTTGTATGAAACAAATATTAATAATAATGCACATTGATGCCTTACAGAGTATTGTATTTGGACTCGACTGTGCCCTTATTTAAATGGATTAATCCTGAAAAGCACCTCCATGTAAAACAGAAGTGTTTGTGTATACATGCTGTTATTGAAGCAGTTTGTTTATACCAAATACTGTAGGTTTGGAAAAAAAAAAATAATTTGTATACTGTGGGCATTACATATTTTTACAAGTGATTGGCGAGCAAGAATTCTAAGCTAAGTATTGTTACTGGACATGGCAGATGAGTTTTAACAGAGATGAAGTGTTAAATGAACAATTTTCAATACAAACAAGCAGTTCACTATTAGGTGAATCATTAGAATTGTGTGCTGAGAAGAATGGAGCAGGGTTCAGTTATTTCTCGATACAAATTTAATTAATTTTGTTTGTTTTTCAAGTGCATAGATATGAATTAGTGTCTCCAACATGCCAATAAGTTTGTTACCTTTTATAAGAGATTCAACTCACCTTTGAAGTCAGAGAGGACCTTCATATAATATTTAAGATATATATATATATAAATATATATATATATATATATATATATTCTTTTACTTTCGGCTGCTCCCTTCAGGGGTCACCACAGCAAATCATCCGCCTCCACCTCACCCTGTCCTCTGCATCTTCTTTTCTGACTCCAACGACCTTCATGTCTTCCTTCACCACATCCATAAATCTCTTCTTTGGTCTTCCTCGAGGTCTTCTGCCTGGTAGTTCCAACCTCAGCATCCTACTGCCAATATACTCACTATCCCTCCTCTGTACATGTCCAAACCATCTCAATCTACAAAATAGGCATCATGCAACAATTCTCTAAAAATTCTTCTACTGTTGACACTATACCAAGATGATGAACTAATCAAGGCACTGTTACTGTCACAAGGGCGGAGTTAATTAACTTATCACTTCCACAAAATTCTTATTCGTTACTCTCCATGGTGATTCTTTTATAAAATCAGACTGGACAGGCAGGTGGATCTGAAGCTGGTTAACTACATGATTTTACCAGCAGGATCAGTGTACGTTAACGCCATTCATCCACACATTCATTTGCTGAACAGTTCCTTTGCAGTTGCATTACATTCAAAATGTTTGTCAACCATCATGACACCAGTTACTTAGTTTAACCTGAATTAATGAACTTGCTGGACAAGTAATATTAATTACAATGCCAGACTGATATGCTTTCAATAACATTTGGGAGAGGCAGTGGTGGCCTAATGGTAAAGAGTGCTGGATCGCTCATCCTAAGGTTGGGGGTTCAAGCCCCACTGACCACAGGTTGTCACTGTCTGTCCCCCATCCCCCGTCCTGTCCCATCCCCCAGTGCAGCTAAATGGGTTATCAAAGGCCGGCCATGTCTCTCACTGTCTTTGGTGTGAGGCATGTAAAAGAACCATTGCTGACTTTCGACAAGAGTAGCTGCAAAGCCGTTGGCGTGTTTCCGCCCTGCAATGACTTGGCAAGCTGTCCAGGGTGTACTCTGCCCTTCCCCGGAGTCGGCCGGGATGGGCGCCAGCCCCCTGGTGACCCTAATTAGGATTAAGTGGTTACAGAAAACGAACTGTAATGAACATTTGGAAGACCAAATGACTGATTATCCTGGTTTGACTGATTGGTTCAGTAATCAATGATGATTATTTATAAATAAGAGCCCAGAAGAATTTGTGCAACACTGCACTGCCTTTAGAAATCATTATTGAATTCAGGATGTTTTACATTATGTCCAAGCACTGTGGGATTATTATTATTATTATTATTATTATTATTATTATTATTCAGTTCAGTTCATTTTCTGTACCTGCTTAATCCTAATTAGGGTCACGGGGATGCTGGCGCCCATCCCAGCCAACTCCGGGTGAGAGCAGAGTACACCCTGGACAGCTCGCCAGGCCATCGCAGGGCGGAAACACGCCGATGACTTTGCAGCTACTCTTGTCGAAAGTCAGCAATGGTTCTTTTACATTTCTCTCACCATAGACAGTGAGAGACATGGCCGGCCTTTGATAACCCAGTTAGCTGCACTGGGGGGACAGTGACAACCTTGTGGAGAGTGGGACTCGAACCCCCAACCTTAGGATCAGCGTCCAGCGCCCTATACTACTAGACCACCACTGCCCATTATTATTATTATTATTATTATTATTATTGGGTTTTTTATGAAGTATATTTAGAAACCGCAGTATTTTCCTGTAGTTACATTTTACCTGTAATATTATATTATGCAAACCTCAGTCTGTGTATGTTATTGCTGCTGCAGTGTCCTACGGAGAGGCTAATCGAGGCAGCAAGGCTTCTATTCTCATCAGTCCTTTGTGACAGAAGCACTTCACACAGGGGCAGTGGTGGTGGCCTGGTGGTGAAGGCGCTGGATCAATGCTCCTGATGTTGGGGGTTCAAGCCCCACTCTCAACGGTTGTCACTGCCCCCCATTCCCCCCCCTCCCCATCCCCATCCCCATCCCCAGTGCAGCTAACTGGGCTATCAAAGGCCGGCCATGTCTCTTACTGTCTCTGGTGTGGGACTGTAAAAGAACCATTGCTGACTTTCAACAAGAGTAGCTGCATGGCCGTCAGCATGTTGCTGTCCTGTGATGGCCTGGCGAGCTGTCCAGGGTGTCCTCTGCCATCGCCCGGAGTTGGCTGGTGTGGGCGCCAGCCTCCCAGCGAACCTAATGAGGATTAAGACAGAAAACGAACGGATGATGATGATGATGATGATGATGATGATAAACTTCATACAGACGGCTGCTTATGTCGCGTCACTCTGGGCGCTCGGTCTGAGGCGGAGGAAGGAGCGTGGGCGCGCGCGCGCGCGTGCGTGCGCGCGCGCGTGTGTGTGTGTGTGTATGTGCGCGCGCGCGCCGCTCGCTTCATCCGAGGAAGAGATGCAGAGGAGTCGAGCGCGTTCGTGTGGCTCGACATCACGCTGAAAAGCGTAACCGCGGCTCGCCACGTTCCGACTTGACGACCTCTGCCGAGCACGAACGCGCAGGATCGTTTCCTGGCGCGCGGTGGGGTGGTCTCGTCCGGGGACGCGTATGCATGTGTTCCGCACCGAATGGGCGAAAGAGCCGCCCCGGATCCGCAGGCCGCATGTTCCAGCTGGGCAAAACGGCGCGCAGCGAACCCGAGCGGCGGGACAGCACGGACAGCGCCCGCAGGGGAGGACAGCGCGCTCTGGAGCACTGCAGAGCGGTGGGTACACGGCGGCCGCGGGAATACCGCAGTGTCAGCGGCCCAGCAGTCTATCAAGGGCTTTGAGATTTTGCAGTGTTTGCCCCTCACCGCCGCATTTGTCGGTAATTGTAGCAATCAGTCTTATAATGAGCGGGCTTTCATTGTTGTCATGCTTGTGGATGGTAATGTCCTATAACAGGGTGTCAAGAGAAGTGTTCATAAATAATAGTGAGATGTATGGATGGGAATCTGCCAGTCAGAATTAGCTCTCCCAGTATCGTGACTCACGCAGATGAATTTTCGTGCTAGAACCTGGAGATGTCACATCGCATACTGTGATGCATGATATGTGATGGGAACTGTGCAGTTTTTAGTAGTGCACTGAGGGCTTGTGTTCATGCATTCTCACTAATGACCTTTTACAAGTACATGGCCTTATAGACAACAACAATAACAAAAAAAAAAAAAAAAAAAAAGCCTAGGTAACCTCTTGGACATTAAGAATTTCCATGCATGATGTGTTCGTCCGGCTAAGGCCACTGTATTTATAGTTCGGAACCAACCCAATGGAAAACAGAATGTCATATAACACTGCATGTGTGGTGTAGTAAATGAACCGAGACATTTATTGCACAAAAACGTCAAGCAACGAAGCATCACCGACCTGGACCATAATGGTCTCTGTATTACCTGTAAACCAAATCTAAGGCCACAAGGTCACCATTAAGAGCCACCTATCACCTTCCCCCCCCTCCCGAAACTGTTCTCTGTTTATACCTGACCTAATGTGAAGCTAATTCCCCAACAAATGTGATGTCCTTCTGTGGACATCACCCTGAGAAAGCTTTGTGTTCATGTTCAGGCAGTGCAGGAGTTTAACACTCTGGTGGCACTCCACCGGGAGCAGGTCATCTCCATAGGAGAGATCACAGCCGATTGTCCAACTCTGAGGGCACGCATGCACAATACACGCACCAAAGGCTGCATGGTGGCTCAGAGCGCCTACCAGCACCTCACGCTCATCTCTGGGTAGGAAACTTTTCACCAATTATTAGGTTCATGCCTCGGAAAAGTGTAGCGTTCTCCTTCATGTGTAGCATATCTTTTTCTGGACTAACAGGCCAGAGGACGGTGAGATTCATCCTGAAATCTGCAGGCTCTTCATCCAGCTGCAGTGCTGCTTGGAAATGTACATTACTGAGATGCTTAAATCCATGTGTCTGCTGGGTGTGCTGCAGCTCCACAGGAAAGGTAAGATACTGCTTGAGTACAGCAGGGGGCGACGAAACATTTGAAAATTAAACCAGCCAGCTTTAGACTCATCTGGTGAAAAACTCAACTGCAATCAAAACGTGTACTCCAGGGCGCAATGTTAACACGATGCAGTGCACAAGGCTTCCTGTAGAAGGCGTTAAAGAGCATCACAGCACACTACTGAATGCTTTTGCACATTTTTACTCTATCTGAAAACTCATTCACTCATTTTCTGAACCGCTTAATCCTAATTAGGGTCATGGGGAGGCTGGCGCCCATCTCAGCCGACTCTGGATGAAGGCAGAGTACACCCTGCCAGCTCTCCATGCCATTGCAGGACAGAAACATGCTGACAGCTATGCAGCCTACTCTTAGTGAAAGTCAGCAATGTGGCTCTTTTAGATGCCTCTCACCATGCGTGAGAGACATGGCAGGCCTTTGATAATCCAGTTAGGGACAGCAGTGACAACCGTTGACAGTATGGATTGATCCCCACCCACCAACCCCCAACCTTGGGATCAGCAATTCAGCACCTTGACACCAGGCCACCACTTCCTGTCTGCAAGCTATCAAAGTCAAATTTTCTTTTCTGGCATGTGCGCATATTAAAATACTGCACCAAGTAATTGAGCAACAGGTTACCCTAATAAAAATGGTTGTTTAAGATTTGTTCAAGTAATTATGTGGGTAATTATGTTTTTCTATTGGAAGCACATGGTTGGAGTGTTCTACATATAAAGTTTAAGGGTTAAGGCAATTCATAGGGTCTTCAGTTGTCCTGAGAAATAAAACTGAAGACACTATTAGGGTTATTCAGTGTCAAAGCATGTATGTTCGTTAAACCTGGCTTGGAGTTTTATATCAGAGTTCATTATTTCCTGTTATATTGCTATGCTAATAATAATAATAATAATAATAATAATAATAATAATAATAGTAGTTACTTTGCCATTGAGTAATGGTGTCACTAAACTGCCTCGTGATCTTTGATCTCAATTATTTTCTTCCTTCCCCTAGGAAAAAAAAAAACATTTCACGCTCCCCACTGATCCGCGAGAAACTATAAATAGTATTATTTGTCTATAAAATTATTAGTACACCTCTGCATAATATTGTATCTTTATTAACATTAAAAACACAAAAAAAAGGAAATATAGTTCAACTTACAATAAAGAAAAACTTCATTAACATTGTTTTTTAATTTGTAATTGAAAAGATTTAAAGTGCACATTGTGCCTGAAATTAAAAAAATACATCCTTATTTAAGCTCATTCAACTTATTTATGTCTTAATATCTCCATCTCTCTCCACCTTTCTCTTCGTTCCTGTTCGAAATTTTTCCGTGTTGTTTCTTGAGGGGTTGTTTACTGCACTTCATATCGTTTACTCTTGCGAAAAACGGTGACCCCATAGCGCGACAATGAGAGTGAGAGTACCACTGCCAACTAGTGGAGTAGGGGTGCAATTACACTTCATTCTCGTACACAATTCCAGAAAAGCATGTTCCCCAGGGTCATACCCCCCCCCCCCCCCCCGCGCACATCATACCACACCCCACTATTTGAGAAGCACTGAGTTAAGCCCATGTCCCATACATTGCCCTTCCTGTCACAACCCTTTTAACAAGAGACAGAAACACGCCGACGACTTTGCAGCTACTCTTTACGAAAGTCAGCAATGGTTCTTTTACATGCCTCACACCATAGACAGTGAGAGACATGGCTCGCCTTATATATATATGTATATGTATATGTGTATATATGTGTATATATATATATATATATATATATATATATATATATATATATATATATATATATAGGGATCCCTTACTTTCTGCAGTTAATTGGAACTGAGATCCCCTCCGCGACCACTGAATTTTGCAAAGTAGGATCACCCCCCACACGACTGACGTATATGTATATATGTGTATATAATAATAATAAATACATATTCAGTGCTATAAATGCTTATAATAACAATTAAATCATCAAAAATAATGCATAAGATGTAAATTAAAATATAAATACACACACACATACAGACGCGCATGCACACAGATGCGCACCTCACAAAAATGTAACTAGTTTTGATTTGATGGGAGGTTTTGTGTTGTTTTTTGTTTTGTGTTTGTTTAGGGGTTTTTTTTTTTTGTTTTTTTTTTTTTTTTGCACAATTGGCCTTTTGTCATTTTCCTTAAGTTTCCCACTATTCTTCCTTAATTTCCAATTTTTTAAATTCGATGAATATTTAAAAAAAAAATGCGATGCACTGAAGCCACATGAATTGAAGCACGAAGTAGCGAGGGATCCCTGTATCCACACACACACACACACACACACACACACACACACACACACACATATATATATATATATATATATATATATATATATATATATACAATGATCAAATTAAACATTAAACTTTTTAAAATATATAAAATATAAAACTTATTTGCACACCAGTGATCACAGAATTAATCTCCAGGCATCAAGCCATATTAGCAGTGTTCTGCTTTTTTTTGGGAAAGGTCATTTTGGCCAGCAGTTGTCACACACATGTATTTTGTAAACATTTTTAGAACTATTGTAGGGGCAGCACCGTGGCATAGTGTTTAGCACAGCCGCCTCACAGCAAGAAGGTTCTGGGTTTGATCCCCAGCTCAGGTTTACTCCCACAGATCAAATACATATACAATGGGTTAGCTGGCTGTTCCAAATCACCCTTAGGTGTGAGTGTCAGTATGAATGGTTGTTTGAGTGTTGGCCTTGTGATGGCCTGGTGAGCTGACCAAGGTGTACACTGCCCTGCTCGATTGAGATGGGCACCAGACTACCTGCAACCCTAATTACGTTTAAGCAATTCAGAAAATGAATGAATGATTGAAAAACATTGTTGACTACCCCATTTTGGTGTTGTCTCTGTTCCACGGTCTTTGATTGAGGTCACCTTTTAATTTATAGGTGTATCACAGCAAATCCAGAAAAAATATTCTGAATAATTACAAACCATGGTCTGAAATTGATACCTTTTAGCTGATCAATACAAAAGTATAATGTATTATTATATATGTATATATCTCTGTATCATTTACTTTCTGCAGGAAATGATCAATGTCCTGAGTCAAATGCAGACTGCAGGGTGGATGAAAGCTCTGATGTCCCAATATTGGAGGACAGGTCTTCATCACCTGTCGACTTCCCCCATGAATCCTGGCTTGTGTGTACAGATATTGAAAACATAGAGAGGTACTGATTTAAATGTTTATAAATAAATTCATATCTATTATTTATAATTTTCCTTATTTCTGATTTTATTATTAATTTAATCATTTCTGATCACTGGAGAGATTGCTGAAAGCCACTCTAGTTTTTAAAAATTGAACACTTTATAATTCAGTTCAGGGTAAAACTGGTCCAAACCAAACACTGACAGTACAGTAAAACCTCCGCTGACGAACGCTTAAGCTCACGAACTTTTTGCCTCAAGAACATTAAATTTGCGAGCATATAGTCTCTGCTGACAAACTAGTTTTCGGCGGACGAATCAAACCACGCGGTCGAACAGCGCCATGGTGGCGGCCACGAGAAGCTGACGCACGCTCATGGCGTCACAGTTCGTCACACCCCTTTCTTTGAGTGCGGACGTGGTTTGTGTTTGCTAGACATTTTGGACCATATTGAGTGTACTTTTGCTATTATGGGACCGAAAAAGACCCCACCACAGGCGGAGATCATTGAAAAACACGAACGAGGTGTGCGTTTGTGTGACTCAGCGTCCCAGTACCAGTACGCTAAGTCTACCATTGCTCCCATCCTTAAGAACAAGGAAGCTATTAAGGGTGCGTGTGTGGCTAAGGGTGTTTCCAAACAGTAGGCGTTTCCAAACACTCCTTCCAAACAGTAAGTCCCTCCCTCTCTCCTCCTCCCACTCCATTCCATCAAGCCATCAACTACCATCACAAAGGTAAATAAAACCACTTTATTATACAGTACAGTTTATTTATTTAATTACAATACAATATCACATTTATTATACATAAAATAAGGTATATTTTTGTGTAGTTTTAAGGCTTATTTAGTAGAAAATTATGTTTTATGGGGACCTGGGAACGGATTATTCTCATTTTAATGGTTTCTTATGGGAAATAAATGTTCGGAAGACGAACTTTTCGCCTTACACACACTTTCTGGGAACCAATTATGTTCGTGAGCAGAGGTATCACTGTATTTCTAGAAAGGGAAATGGGAAAACATGGATAAACACGTTTCTGTCAAAATAACTTTTATATGTGTTGTAATTCTATTGTAATATGGAATTATGTAGCCAACACTAAAATCCATATATTAACGTAAGGTCTTAATATTTATTGAAATAAGTCCTTTAATACAAATTTACATCTTGATTGAATATGTTTAGTTATTATTTGGTTGCCAGTAATGAGCAAAGTATAATAGAAAATAACAATGCTTTTAAAAACTGTGAAACATATGATAGGCCATTATTTCAGAGTGTAACTACTGATATCAAGTATACAGGGATCCCTCGGTACTTTGAGCTTCATTTCATGTGGCTTCAGTGCATCGTGCTTTTTTTTTTTAATATTCATCGAATTAAAAAAATAAGGAAATTTAGGAAGAATAGGGGAAAAGTTAAGGAAAATGCCTCCAAAACAAGGCCAATTATGCAAAAAAAAACCCCCAAACAAACAAAAAACAATGCAAAACCTCCCATCAAAACTACTTACATTTTTGTGAGGTGCGCATCTGAGTGCACGCGCCTGTCTGTATGTGTATGTATTTATATTTTATTTACATCTTATGCATTGTTTGATGTTTAATTGTTATCATAGGCATTTATAGCAATCAATATGTATTTATTGATATTGTATACACATCCAGACGCTCCCCGTCTCACGTTTTAGTCAGGTTCCGGACGTCCGAACATAAGGTGAAAAAAAATGTAAGTTGTTACTGTATGTTCCAGTGACGTATGACGTTCATACTGTACTATGTGTACATCCATAAATACCATTACCATATCTCATAAAACACCCCTAAATCAATTATTATAAACATAACATTGTAAAATAATATCAAATATATCAAATTTAATTTCAAATAAATTAAATTCAAGCAAAATAATTTCAAATAGATAAATTTTAATCAAATTCACTTATCAAATATCAAATACAGTATCAAATATAACCTTTAACATGCTCTATGATGCGATCTTTCTGCTTGTAAATGGTTCCGATGGTCGACGGAGCCATTTGGAAGAAACGTGCAACATTCATGTGTTTTTCACGAGCATCAATTTTCTTGATAATAGCCATTTTCGTTTCTAACGAGACGACTTGCCACTTTTTCTGATTACCACTATCACCAGTAGGCTTACGCTTCTGACCAACCATATTTACTTAGGGTTGCAAAAGTCCGCAAAACAGTGTAAACACAAACATCACAGAGAGGACGTCTTAACACAAGGGTAACACACAGTGAAATGGGAAGAAGGAGGGGCACTTTCAGTCTGTCGTTTGTAAACAATGCACGCAGCATCATTACATCATTGCGTCATTACGTCAGCGTACTACGTAGGTATGTTTCATACTACAGAGAGCACGCTAAACTCAAAATTTGACATAATTTTTTAAATAAAAAAAAAAAAAACGTAAAATTGAAAAATATGTAAAACGAATGAACATAAGTCGGGGAGCGTCTGTATACATGTGCGTATGTGTCGATTGGGGTGGGGGGTGGGGGGGTTATCCTACTTTGTGGAATTTGGTGGTCGCTGGGGGATCTCAGTCCCAATTAACCGCGGAAAGTGAGGGATCCCTGTATATAGAATTTCAATACCATATTTCAGTGTCCCAAATAATAACTGAAAGAATATGCCAGATTTTTCAAATTTTGTTGTTCACACTTTTAGAAGAATCTAGTTCGAATTGAAGCAATGCACCACATGTTGCTTACTTTCATTTTTGTTCTTCTTTTCTCCATTTTTCATAACGCTACTGGTAACAGGGTAAATATCAGCTCAACTAAAGCATCACATTGTTTATTTTCTTTTTTATTGTAATGCACCTTAAAGTGACATGCGTGAGATGAGAAATCTGCTAAGCAAACTCAGGGAGACCATGCCTTTGCCACTGAAGAACCAAGGTTTGTGCTAAAAATCTGATTGTGTATCAAATATTATCACGTAAACCACTGAAGCATTTGTGTAGCGTAATGGTTGTGTAAATTCTCATGGATGTCCTTATATATATAGATGACAGCAGTTTGCTGAACCTGACACCCTACCCACTGGTGAGGCAGAGGAAGCGGCGTTTCTCTGGACTATGCTGCCTTGTGTCAGGATGAACCACCCACAGTCATCGCCTTAATGGCGACGTTGAAATCCACCTGTCTATTTCACTCACTGTAAATGTGCAGCGGTAATCTAACTCTGTCAGCACCATCATCAAGTACGTCATTAATTTCTAGAAAGTACAATCAGAAATGCACCATTTCACCTGCCTCACCTGCTCTAGTCTATCCTGCCACACCCTACCCATCCACCCTGTTCCATCCCATGTCCTGCCATGCCTTCCTCTACCCACAAACTCCATGCTATTACCATCCGTGCACCAACACAGCTTCTCTGCCCCACCCTGCCAGCCTGTAAACTCAGTAGGGAGTTATTGAAATCTTTTTTGTTCTCATTTATTTATTTATTGTTGATTGCCTTTTCATTTTATGTCTTTTGTGATACACACGTGTCTCAAACAGAAAAAGTTAGAAATGGTATTTTGTAAACCTTCCCCTTGTTTTTATGGTCATCTTTGTTCCAGTCTGCAGTCAGGAAGTTTGTTCTCAGCAAGAGTGAACATATGCAATTATATTCATCACAGGCTCCATGATTTTACTTCAGTTTAGTTCAGTCACTGTGCAAAGGCTTCTTATTTAGTCTTCCATAAATGGTAAAAGTATACAATTATGATTCATTTTTAGGGCACACAAGTGCTCTGCACTAAAGCCATTACTTCTTCATTCTTAACATGAAGACAATAGATTTATGTATATAAAGCAGTGTAATGTATACAAAAAATCTAATAATTCATGTCCTGTTCTCTGGATGTTTTACACGTTCATTTATGTGATTTGTGTGTGTTTTATGAGTGTCTGCAGCATGCTTCTAGTGTCTAGTATATTAAGTAAAATTCAACATCCATCGTGTAAGATCCATTTTATAATGATAATAATAAAGGGTTTTTTTATTATAAGTGGTTATGTACATTACTTTTAATTCCATACATTATTTGTGATGCACTTAATGCAAAAGAATGTTATTTGGATTTCTACTTTTTTCTAATTTTCTATTTTTTTTTTTTTATTCACAAGTATACTAGTACTGCCTGGCAAAAGAAAGTCACCATTAGGATGTAAAGCAAATTAGGAAAGAGACTTCTACTGGATAATTACTGCAGTGATTAGCATACTTCATCATCATCATCATCTTCCGCTAAGTCCAGGGTCGGGTCGCGGGGGCAGCAACCTAAGCAAAGAGGTCCAGACGTCCCTCTCCCCAGCCACTTCCTCCAACTCTCCCGGGGGGACACCGAGGCGGTCCCAGACAAGCCAAGAGACATAGTCCCTCCAGCATGTTCCAGGTTGACCCCGGGGTCTCTTCCCAGTTGGACATGCTTGAAACACCACACCAAGGAGGCGTCCAGGAGGCATTCTGACCAGATGCCCGAGCCACCTCAACTGGCCCCTCTCAGTGTGAAGGAGCAGCGGATCTACTCCGAGCTCGCCACGGATGGTAGAGCTTCTTACCTTATCACTAAGGGAGAACCCCGCCACCCGGTGAAGGAAGCTCATTTCATCCACTTGTATCCGTGATCTTGTTCTTTCGGTCACTACCCAAAGCTCGTGACCATAGGTAAGGGTTGGAACGTAGATCGACTGGTAAATTGAGAGCTTCGCCTTGCGGCTCAGCTCCTTCTTCACCACGACGGATTGGTACAGGCACCGCTTAACAGCAGAGGCTGCAGCGATCCATCTATCGATCTCTCACTCCATCCTTTCCTCACTCGTGAACAAGACCCCAAGATACTTAAACTCCTCCACTTGGGGCAGGACCTCATTCCCGACCCGGAGGGTGCATTCCACCCTTGTCCGACTGAGAATCATGGCCTCAGACTTGGAGGTACTGATCCTCATCCCGGCTGCTTTGCACTTGGCTGCGAATCGCTCCAATGAGAGCTGGAGGGCTTGACTTGATGAAGCCAAAAGGACAACATCATCCGCAAAAAGCAGAGACGAGATCCGATGGCCACCAAACCAGAACCTCTCAATGCCTCGACTGCGCCTAGAAATTCTATCCATAAAAATTCTGAACAGAATCGGTGACAAAGGACAGCCTTGGCGGACTCTAACTCCCACCGGAAACGAATTCGACCTGTTATTGCCAATACGGACCAAACTCTGGCTCCGGTGAAACAGCGACCGAATGGCTCGTAGCAACGGGTCCGGAATGCTGTACTCTCGGAGCACGCCCCACAAGATTGTTCGAGGGACACGGTCGAAAGCCTTCTCCAAAGCCACAAAGCACATGTGGACAGATTGGGCAAATTCCCATGCCCCCTCCAGAATCCTGTGGAGCGTATAGAGTTGGTCAAGAGTGCTTCAGCCAGGACGAAAACCACATTGTTCCTCTTGAATCCGAGGTTCGACTATCGGTTGGATCCTCCTCTCTAGTACCCCTGCATAGACTCCCAGGTAGGCTGAGGAGTGTAATTCCCCAATAATTGGAACACACCCTCCAGTCCTCCTTCTTAAAAATCGGGACCACCACCCCAGTTTGCCAATCCAGAGGTACAGCCCCCGATGACCACGCGATGTTGCAGAGATGTGTCAACCAAGACAGTCCTATAGCATCCACAGCCCTGAGATATTCCGGGCCGATCTCCGGGAGGTTTTGGACAACCTCAGTGACCTCCACTCCAGTGATGGGCAGACCCCCACCCAAACCCCCAGGGTCTTCCTCATCCATGGAGGGCGTGTTGGTGGGATTGAGGAGGTCCTCAAAGTATTCCCTCCACCTCTCGACGACATCCCCAGTCGAGGTAAGCAGCTCCCCACCTCCACTGTAAACAGTGTTTGTTAAGAACTGCTTCCGCCTCCTGAGGCGTCGGATGGCGGTCCAGAACCTTTTTGAGGCCAACCGATAATCACGCTCCAGGCCCTCACCGAACTCCTCCCACGCCCGAGATTTTGCATCTGCGACAACCTCGGCTGCTGCACGTTTGGCTTGCCAGTATTTGTTTGCTGCCTCGGGAGTCCCACAGGCGAATTATACCTGATAGGTCTCCTTCTTCAGCTGGATGGCCTCCCCCACCACTGAAGTCAACTCACCACCAGGTAGTGATCGGTAGACAGCTCAGCTCCTCTCTTCACCCGAGTGTCCAGAACATATGGTCGCAAGTCCGATGACATGACTACAAAGTCAATCATTGAATTACGACCTAGGGTGTCCTGGTGCCAAGTGCAATTATGGGCACACTTATGTTCAAACATGGTGTTCGTAATAGACAAACTGTGACGAGCACAGAAGTCCAACAACGAAACACCATTCGGGTTCAGACTAGAGAGGCCGTACCTACCTACGTAGCATACTTCAGCTTGTAACAAGTTATTTAACCCATAATGAGTATCTTCTGTCTTAAACAACCACGTTGGAAGAAATATCATGGGAAAAGACATACCTGTTTCAGAAAGTTCAATTGGCCTGCATAATCTTCTTTTCCTTTCAGCCTTTTCCATTTTTTTTCAGGGGTTGCCACAGTGAATCATCTGATTCGCATGTTTGATTTGGCATAGGTTTTTACGTCGGATGCCCTTCCTGACACAACCCTTTCGCAAGGGGCCGACGGCTATGCAGCTACTCTTGACCAAAGTCAGCAATGGTTCTTTTACAGCCTCTTCTCACCATAGACAGTGAGATACATTGCCGGCCTTTGATAACCCAATTAACTGCACTGGGGGGGGCAGTGACAACCTTGTGGAGAGTGGGACTCGAACCCCTAACTGTGATTCAGTGCCCTTTACCACCAGGCCACCACTGCCCCTGAATAATTGGCCTGCATCAAGCAAAGAAAAAGAAGAGATTACTGAAAATACACAAATTAGTTTAAAATTTGTACAAAGCATAATTCATTCATTCGTTTTCTGAACTGCATAATCCTAATTAGGGGAGAGCCTGGATAAGAGCAGAGTACACCCTAGCCCGCTCGCCAGGCCATCACGGGGCAGCAACACACAGATGACCATGCAGCCTACTCTTGTCGAAAGTCAGCAGTGGTTCCTTTACAATAGACAGTAAGAGACATGGCTAACCTTTCATAATCCAGCTGGTGGCATTGGGGGGACAGTAGTGATAACTGTTGACAGTGTGGCTTGAACTCCCCAACCTTGGGATTGGTAATCCGGCACCAGGCCACCACTGCCCACAAGACATAGAACTCTCAGAACTACCTAAAAAAACAAACTCTCTTTTCAAAATTAACCCCCTCCTCATATCACTTATGAAAGATTCATTGCATCTTCAAGGTAAAGAGCAGGTTTATTTTTCCTTTTTATGAATTTTATTAATTCAGTTTTGTTTGTTTGTTTTATATTAGGCATAACTGGGGGCATTTTGGGGGGCTGGGATACAGTAATGGCATTATTTTCCATGGGGAAATTAGCTTGTTATATATGTAATTCACAATGTGCTGGGTCTTGGAATGAATAAAACTCGTCTTGTGACTGTAGTTGGATATATTATAGCTGTAATGGTAATTGCAATCCTAAATCATTTCAGTAAGATAATTCATTTCACAGAGCAGAAGGATCAGCATCACTGGTGTTTTTGAAGTAGCATGTATACCTCGACACACACACACATCGAGACAGGGACAGAAAGAGAGGGAAGGTTGTTAGGTATGCTCATCAGTGGGACTCGAACCCCCAACCTTAGGATCAGCGATCCAGTGCCCTGTACCACTAGACCACCACTGCACCACCTTTATCACCAGGCCACCACTGCTCATTTTCTGAACTGCTTAATCCTAATTATGGTGGTGTGGAGTTAGCACCCATCTCAACTCACTCTGAGCATGGGTGGGGTACACCCTGGACAGCTTGTCAGGCCATCACAGTGTTGAAGACCATAAGTAGTATTTTATATTAAATGCAAAATTCAATCGAGTGTGTTATTAGTGTACATAAGAGATGGGTGATGTGATCATCTTCTGTTTCTAGAAATGATTCTTACGGCTGCATTTTGGACTAACTGGAGCTTGTTTACACACCAGTTAGAACATCCGTGTCATAACATTTTATTTGTGAATATGAAAACTAATACCAAGTTCAAAAATGATTTTACTCAAAGGGAGCAATGTACTGTATAGAGGAAAGAAATTGCTGTAAATATAAGTTTACAGATCAATCTCTATTATTTTTCACGAGGGGCATACATAAACCATCACAAAGCTCTCCTAAGTTAGAAGACGAAGGCCTCGAAACATTATTGGTTTTCTCCGTTTTAAATGTTAATTCAGTTTCAGGAAAATACATTTAGCATTCTATATATACAGTGGGCCAATTGGGCCAATAAGTATTGGGCAATGTAAAAGTGTGCAAGTTCACCCATTTAAAAAGATAAGAGAGGTTTGTAATTTTCATCAAAGGTACACATCAAGCTTGAGAGGCAAAATGTAAAAAAAAAAATCCAGGAAATCACATTGTATTATTTTTAAACAATTTATTTGTGAAAATGTGAGGCCAATAAGTATTGGGCAGCTAGAAAACAAACATTATTTCGGCCCCCACTCGTTAACAGTATGAATGACACCTGTTTGAACTGATTAGACGCCTTCAAACAATGCATAAGAGACACCTTCAAGCACTCGAACACACACACACACACACACACACACACTCACTAGTGAACGTCCAGGGACAGGACATTGAGACAGTGGACAGTTTCAAATACCTGGGCGTTCACCTTAACAATAAACTGGACTGGTCCCACAACACCAACGCCCTGTACAAGAAGGGCCAGAGTCGCCTCCACCTTCTGAGGAGACTTAGGTCCTTCGGAGTATGCAGACCTCTGCTCAGGACTTTTTATGACTCTGTGGTAGCCTCTGCAATCCTCTACGCTGCCATCTGCTGGGCCCCGGTCAGCACAGAGCGGGACAGAAAGAGACTGAACAAGCTGGTCAGGAGGGCCAGCTCTGTCCTAGGCTGCCCACTGGACTCTGTGGAGGAGGTGAGTGAGAGGAGGATGGTAGCAAAGCTCACATCCATCCTGGTCAACAGCTCTCACCCACTGCACCAGACTGTAGAGAAGCTGAGTAGCTCCTTCAGTGGACGACTGAGACATCCTCAGTGCAGGAAGGAGCGCTACCGCAGGTCGTTCATTCCCACCGCTGTCAGACTGTACAACGCCACTTTGTAACTGTCTGTGAAAATACCGGTTATGTGCAATAAAAACCCCGTGCACTTTAATCAACCACATTTACCCCACTGACTGTGAACCATATCAACCCATCTACTCTGCCCTCAGATACATTACACTTGAATATAGGCCAGTCTACAAAGCCATTCCCTTCTTTTCTTTTATTGTTTATTAATTTATACTATTTATGTATCTATTTATTTATTTACTTAATAATATATATGTATGTGTGTATGTTTGTATTTGTATCTATTTTTGCACCCCCTACTGATGGTACCTCAAGAGCCTGTAACAGTGAATTTCTCCATTGTGAGATTAATAAAGCTGTATCTTATCTTATCTTATCTTATCTTATCTTATCTTATCTTCAAATCTGCACACATCTTCAAACTGTCAGACTGCAGTCTTCACCATGACCAAGACCAGAGAGCTTCCCAAAGACACCAGAGATAAAATTGTACAACTGCACAAAGCTGGAATGAGGCAAACTGCAATTGGTAAACAACTTTGTGAGAAAAGATCAACAGTTGGAAACATTATTAGAAAATGGAAGAAGTATAACATCACTGGCAACCTCCCTAGGAGTGGCGCTCCATGCAAGATCTCACCTCGTGGGGTTCAAAGGATCCTGAGAACAGTGAGTAATCAGCCCAGAACTACACGGCAGGAACTGGTCAATGACTTGAAGACGGCAGGAACCACCGTCACAAAGATGGCAATAACTAACACACTACATCGTCATGAGATGAAATCCTGCATCACCCGAAAGGTTCCTCTACTAAACAAAAAACATGAAAAGGCCCATCTGAAATATGCTAAAGACCATCTGGACGATCCAGAGGAGGATTGGGCGAATGTGATGTGGTCAGATGAGACCAAAATTGAATTTTTTGGTTTAAACAGCACTTGCCATGTTTGGAGGAAGAAGAATGCTGAGTTGCATCCCAAGAACACCATACCTACTGTGAAGCATGGGGGTGGACACATCATGCTTTGGGGATGCTTTTCTGCAAAAGGGACAGGAAGACTGCACCGTATCAATGGCAACATGAATGGGACCATGTATTGTGACATTTTGAGTAAAAACCTCCTTCCTCTCGGTCAGAGCATTAAAGATGAAACATGGCTGGGTCTTCCAGCATGATAACGATCCAAAGCACACAGCCAAGAAAACCAAGGAGTGGCTCCGTAAAAAGCATATCAAGGTTCTGGAGAGGCCAAGACAGTCTCCAGACCTCAACCCAATCGAAAACCTGTGGAGGGAGTTAAAACTTCGAGTTGCCAAGCGACAGCCCTCAAACATCACAGCTCTAGAGAAGATCTGTGCAGAGGAGTGGACAAAAATACCAACTAAAGTGTGTGTAGACCTGGTCAAGAACTACAGGAACCGTTTGACCTCTGTCATTGCCAACCAAGGCGACATTACAAAGTATTAAAAGTAACTTTTGCTGGCTGATCATACTTATTGGCCTCCCATTTTCACAAATAAATAGTTTAAAAATCATACAATGTGATTTCCTGGATTTTTTTTTTTACATTCTGTCTCTCATGTTCTCAAGCTTGATGTGTACCTATGATGAAAATTACAAACCTCTCTTATCTTTTTAAATGGGTGAACTTGCACACTTTTACATTGCCCAATACTTATTGGCCCACTGTATATATAGAATGCTAAATGTATTTTCCTGAAACTGAATTAACATTTAAAACGGAGAAAACCAATAATGTTTCGAGGCCTTCGTCTTAGCGGTATAAGAATGAAAGCAAAAGTGTACAAGACAGTGATGAGGCCAGCGATGTTGTATGGTTTAGAAACAGTGGCACTGGGTAAAAGACAGGAGGCTGAGCCGGAGGTAGCAGAGATGAAAATGTTGAGGTTCTCTTTGGGAGTAACGAGGATGGATAGGCTCAGGTATGAGGACATCAGAGGGACAGCACATGTAAGATGTTTTGGAGACAAAGTCAGAGAGGCTAGATTGAGATGGTTTGGACATGTACAGCGGAGGGATAGTGAGTATATTGGTGGTAGGATGCTGAGGTTGGAACAACCAGGCAGAAGGCCCAGAGGAAGACCAAAGAGAAGATTTATGGATGTGGTGAAGGAGGACATGAAGGTAGTAAGAATAGAAGATGCAGAGGATAGGGTGAGATGGAGGCAGATGGTTTGCTGTGGCGACCCCTGAAGGGAAAAGCCAAAAGGAAAAGAAGAAGAAAGAAGAAGATATATAAGCATTCTCATGGCAAAGGAGTCATTTTGGAACAAACATTTGATGCACTTCATGGATCGAATTACTGTATGTGGACACCTGAAAATCTTGACTATATATGTACTCCCCAGACTGCTGCTGGGATGTCTGCTACACATCATTTTGTAGATTCTTAAATTGAATGCAATTATTTTTAAAGAATAATGTTTCCTTTTCATCAAATTAAGAAGCCCAAACAGGGACCATAAATACATGGTTTCCTGAGAAAAGCTCATGGCATGCACAAATCCTGAACCTCAACCCCTCTGGTTCCTTGTGTGCTAAATTGTGAAAGGGACACCAGACCTCAAACCGGCATCAGTTCCTGACCTCAACAATATTTTTATGGCTGAATGAACACGCCTCCCTACATTCACACTCCGTCTAGTGGAAAGTCGTCCCAGCAGAGTGGACATTATAGCTATATTAACTAAGGGGAACTTACTTTAGAAAGGAGTTCATAAAGCAGGCATGTTTTGTTGATAAGTGACAGTCTGTACATGGTGTACTTCACAGTAGGCTGATCTAATCATTTTCCCTGGACTCCTTTTCTAAATTGATGTCCAAGACAGTCAGAGATCAGAGGTTGTGCAGTTTAGAACAGGGAGGAGATCCTCCAGCTGCTGGATTTACTGGAAGTAGGAGGGTTAGCCTGATGGATGATGTGATGGAGGATGAGGGGGAGGGAGTATAAAAAGAAGTACACAAGCAGAGTAATCATTCATTTTGAATTTTTGAGAACACATAACCTTAACCCCAAAGGTAATCCAGACATACAAAGTGGGGATCTACAATATATGGTAAGTCACTGATTATTTATTTTTACTCTTTTAGCATTTTTAAAATATAATCTCTGCTGTTTACATCTTTCCTTTGTCCCCATCATACTTTATCTATTTCATACTTCTTTACCAGTACATACCTTACCATGTCCGGTACTCGACTTCACCTCCAATTCATGCATCTGCCGTCTATTCCAAAACTTGACTATACTTTTCCTACAGTTTTTACTTCAGAACTTCTCCATTGCATTCATTTTCTGTTCCATATCAAATTGTTATTCTTTTCAAATACATATGGCTCGATTACTCGATTTGTACTTCTGTTAGTTTACACTGTACATTTATCTTAAATTTTCCCTTGCAACAGTTATAATAACAGGGAGTGTAAATCTAGAGCGAAATTTAAAAGATTACATATGGGTGTGGTTTCCCAGTGCGGCTAACTGGGTTATCAAAGGCAGGCCATGTCTCTCACTGTCTATGGCATCCGACGTAAAAACCTCTGCCAAATGAAAATGTGCGAATCAGATGATTTGCTGTGGCGACTCCCAAGTAAAAGGGAAAAAGCCGAAAGGAAGACAGACATATGGGCGTGGTTGGTGGACAGCGGTGGCCTGGTGGTAAAGGGTGCTGGATCACTGATCCTAAGGTTGGGGATTCGAGTCCAACTCTCCACAAGGTTGTCACTGTCCCTCCTATTGCAGCTAACTGGGTTATCAAAGGCCGGCCATGTCTCTTACTGTCTATGGTGAGAGGCATGCAAAAGAACCATTGCTGACTTTCGTAAAGAGTAACTGCATACCGTCAGCAGGTTTCTGTCCCTTGCTAAAGGGTTGTGTCAGGAAGGGCATCCGACATAAAAACCTATACCAAATCAAATATGCAAGTTGGATGATTGTGGCGACCTCTGAAAAAGGGAAAAACTCAAAGGAAAAGAAGAAAAAGATATGGGTGTGGTTGATCAGTGATGGAATCATTGTAGTAGGTGTGCTCAGCTTGTTTTATTTATTTATTTATTTATTGATTGATTTTTTTATTCAGGTTAATTTGTTTTTTGCCTGTAATGTGCCATATGGCTGGTAAATCAATTTAGTTAAATATAAGTGATGAATAAATCATGAACCCACTAATCTTGAGTGGGGCTGGTGCGCTCATGACTGGGAGGTTGTATGTTCAAATCCCAGTGAGACCCCCACTGTGCTAAAACCCCTGGGTTCCTTAACTACAAGCGTGTCTCTGCTCACCCAGCAGTATAAATGGGTACCAGTAAAAATATACTGGGAAGGTAACCTGTGATGGTCTAGCGTCCCATCCAGGAGGAGTTGAGTTCCTAGTAGCTTCACGCTACAGAAACCGGGGATAAGCACCAGCCTGATGAGCCTCACACTAGGTTCAGGTGTAAAAAGTCTAACAATCTTTACCTTTACCACTAATCTTGTAAAGCAACTGCCTGCTATGCTTTGCATGTATGTCATGTAATCAATCATTTTTAATAATGAAAAATGAAAAAACTTTCTCTCCTCTTGTTATATATTAGACAGAAAAGGTGATCTGTAAATATAACTCATATACTGTGTGTGTGTGTGTGTGTGTGTGTATGTATATATATATATATATATATATATATATATATATATATATATATATATATATATATATATATATATATATATATATATATATATATATATATATATATATATATACTGGTCCTTCTCAAAAAATTAGCATATTGTGATAAAGCTCATTATTTTCTGTAATGTACTGATAAAAATGAAACTTTCATATATAATTCCTATCTCAAAAAATTAGCATATCATGAAAAGGTAGTCTAAACGAGCTATTAACCTAATCATCTGAATCAACCAATTAACTCTAAATACCTGCAAAAGATTCCTGAGGCTTTTAAAAACTCCCAGCCTGGTTCATTACTCAAAACCGCAATCATGGGTAAGACTGCCGACCTGACTGCTGTCCAGAAGGCCATCATTGACACCCTCAAGCAAGAGGGTAAGACACAGAAAGAAATCTCTGAGCGAATAGGCTGTTCCCAGAGTGCTGTATCAAGGCACTGTATCAAGTGGGGAAGGAAAAAGTGTGGCAGAAAACGCTGCACAACCAGAAGAGGTGACCAGACCCTGAGGAAGATTGTGGAGAAGGGCCGATTCCAGACCTTGGGGGACCTGTGGAAGCAGTGGACTGAGTCTGGAGTGGAAACATCCAGAGCCACTGGGCACAGGCGTGTGCAGGAAATGGGCTACAGGTGCCACATTCCCAAAGTCAAGCGACTTTTGAACCAGAAACAGTGGCAGAAGAAAGTACTTTTTTTGGATGAAAGCAAATTTTGCATGTCATTCAGAAATCAAGGTGCCAGAGTCTGGAGGAAGACTGGGGAGAAGGAAATGGCAAAATGCCTGAAGTCCAGTGTGAAGTACCCACAGTCAGTGATGGTCTGGGGTGCCATGTCAGCTGCTGGTGTTGGTCCACTGTGTTTTATCAAGGGCAGGGTCAATGCAGCGAGCTATCAGGAGATTTTGGAGCACTTCATGCTTCCATCTGCTGAAAAGCTTTACGGAGATGAAGATTTCATTTTTCAGCATGACCTGGCACCTGCTCACAGTGCCAAAACCACTGCTAAATGGTTTACTGACCATGCTATTACTGTGCTCAATTGGCCTGCCAACTCTCCTGACCTGAACCCCATAGAGAATCTGTGGGATATTGTGAAGAGAAAGTTGAGAGACACCAGACCCAACACTGTGGATGAGCTTAAGGCCGCTATCGAAGCATCCTGGGCCTCCATAACACCTCAGCAGTGCCACAGGCCGATTGCCTCCATGCCACGCCGCATTGAAGCAGTCATTTCTGCAAAAGGATTCCCGACCAAGTATTGAGTGCATAACTCAACATAATTATTTGAAGGTTGACTTTTTTGTATTAAAAACACTTTTTTTATTGGTTGGATGAAATACTATGCTAATTTTTTGAGATAGGAATTTTTGGTTTTTCTTTGTTTTTTTTGCCAAAATTATCAATATTAAAACAATAAAAGGCTTGAACTACTTCAGTTGTGTGTAATGAATCTAAAATATATGAAAGTCTAATGTTTATCAGTACATTACATGTATGTGTGTGTAATGTTAGAGTTAATGGAATTGTTACTGTTGGTTTAATATCCCAGTCAATCAAGTGACTCTGCTTCTGTTAAACTGAAACACTGGGACTATGAATCACTTTTTTTTTTTTCAATTTATCCTTATATGTGTAAATGTTAATACAGAAGTGAGTGCAGTGAGTGAATTTACTAGAACTTTAGACTACTCCACTGACAGAACTTGCAGGCTGATCATCTCCTGATCAAACTCTACTTCACAGATCCAACAGGACAACAAAAGTAAGGTACGTACAATAAACTGCCTCGAAGACCTAGTTAAGATTTTTTGATGATGATGATGATAATAAGAAGAAGAAGCCTTTCAATTTTGTTATGCAGCGATGTTTTATGTTTTGCTTTAAGTCTCCAGTGTAGCCTATGCATTAGCCAGACTGTCTAATCTACCCTCTCCCCTCCTACAAGCCTGCAGAGCAGAGTACGAAGAAAAATCACTTTCTTGGTTTGTGTGTTTTTTTCCTGTATACAAATAATGTTAAATATATTTGTATGAAACAAATATTAATAATAATGCACATTGATGCCTTACAGAGTATTGTATTTGGACTCGACTGTGCCCTTATTTAAATGGATTAATCCTGAAAAGCACCTCCATGTAAAACAGAAGTGTTTGTGTATACATGCTGTTATTGAAGCAGTTTGTTTATACCAAATACTGTAGGTTTGGAAAAAAAAATAATAATAATTTGTATACTGTGGGCATTACATATTTTTACAAGTGATTGGCGAGCAAGAATTCTAAGCTAAGTATTGTTACTGGACATGGCAGATGAGTTTTAACAGAGATGAAGTGTTAAATGAACACTTTTCAATACAAACAAGCAGTTCACTATTAGGTGAATCATTAGAATTGTGTGCTGAGAAGAATGGAGCAGGGTTCAGTTATTTCTCGATACAAATTTAATTAATTTTGTTTGTTTTGAAGTTCATAGATATGAATTAGTGTCTCCAACATGCCAAGAATTTTGTTACCTTTTAAGAGATTCAACTCACCTTTGAAGTCAGAGAGGACCTTCATATAATATTTAAGATATATATATATATGATTTTCTGAGTAGAATCTTCCGTAGGAGAGTGCTCAATACTTTTTGGTAGAGCAAATAACAAAAATAAAAGGACAGGACAAAGACTTTCTATTGAAACTCCATTTATCACTACAGATCTGTTTCGAGGGGTGGTGAAACCATCCTCTCTCTTCAGGTGATTATAGAAGAATATAGAAGAATTATTCTTCTATAATCACCTGAAGAGAGAGGATGGTTTCACCACCCCTCGAAACAGATCTGTAGTGATAAATGGAGTTTCAATAGAAAGTTTTTGTCCTGTCCTTTTATTTTTGTTCACATATATAATAAGCATCATGCAACAATTCTCTAAAAATTCTTCTACTGTTGACACTATACCAAGATGATGAAGTGATCAAGGCACTGTTACTGTAACAAGGGCGGAGTGAATTAACTTATCACTTCCACAAAATTCTTATTCGTTACTCCTTATAACATATGTTTCTTCTTTTTTTGTGCATTTATCATTTTGAGTGATAGTCTCCTCTGTCTGCTATTTGTCCCACCTACCAAATACAGTGATACCTCTGCTCACGAACATAATTGGTTCCCAGAAAGTGTGTGTAAGGCGAAAAGTTCGTCTTCCGAACATTTATTTCCCATAAGAAACCATTAAAATGAGAATAATCCGTTCCCAGGTCCCCATAAAACATAGTTTTCTACTAAATAAGCCTTAAAACTACACAAAAATATACCTTATTTTATGTATAATAAATGTGCTATTGTATTGTAATTAAAGAAATAAACTGTACTGTATAATAAAGTCGTTTTATTTACCTTTGTGATGGTAGTTGATGGCTTGATGGAATGGAGTGGGAGGAGGAGGGAGGGAGGGACTTACTGTTTGGAAGGAGAGTTTGGAAACGCCTACTGTTTGGAAACACCCTTAGCCACACACACACACCCTTAATAGCTTCCTTGTTCTTAAGGATGGTAGCAATGGTAAACTTAGCGTACTGGTACTGGGACGCTAAATCACACAAACGCACACCTAGTTCGTGTTTTTCAATGATCTCCGCCTGTGGTGGGGTCTTTTTCGGTCCCATAATAGCAAAAGTACACTCAATATGGTCCAAAATGTCTATCAAACACAAACCACTTCCGCACTCAAAGAAAGGGGGCGACGAACTGTGACACCGTGAGCGTGCGTCAACTTCTTGTGGCCGCCACCGTGGCGCTGTTCGACCGCGTGGTTTGGTTCGTCCGCCGAAAACTAGTTCGTCAGCAGAGACTATATGCTCGCAAATTTAATGTTCTTGAGGCGAAAAGTTCGTGAGCTTAAGCGTTCGTCAGCGGAGGTTTTACTGTATTTGCATTTTAAGTGCTCATCTAAAGTAAATAAACTGAGATTTCCCTCCACTTTCCTAAGTGCTATGGATAATAACTGATGCTTGTTCCTTGCGATGACTGATCAAATGAATTATGAATTCTAGTGATGTATTTGAGGTTGAAGATGTGTTCAAGTCATAAATTCACACATGATGACCAGCGGTATGGTTTATGTTTATTTAAAAAGAAAAATGCATTAAGATACAGATATGCTGCAATGGCCTGGCGAGTTGTCCAGGGTGTACTCTGCCCTTACCCGGAGTCAGCTGAGATGGGCAACAGTCTCCCCACAACCCTAATTAGGATTAAGCCGTTCAGAAATGTAATGAATGAATGATACAGATACATATATTTTGAGTATTAATCAGACATAGACAGCAGCATCATGCTCCACCTTTTTCTCATATTGAGTCATGACATACTAAGATAATGCAGGAAAAGTCTATTTAACTCGAACATCTCTCCTTCTTAGAATTTTTGTACTCATGGGTCACATCAAGTTTCTCTTCACCTTCCTTTTAATTTTTGCCTTTGTGCCCGCCGTTTCTGCTTGTTACTGTGACCATTATGCATGGAGCTCATGGTCTTATTGCACCAAGACGTGTGATCAGGGGACTCAGCAACGTAGCAGGTATTGTTTAAACAATATATCATGTTTCACTTCAGTTTTATTATGCCAGGCTTCTTAAAAAGAACACAGAAAGTTTTTGCAGAAATGTCCGGTATGATGACCATTGGCGCAAAAACAATTGTGGCAGCCTGTGCCAGACATATCAGAGTCGGACATGTAATGTGGATGCGTGTCCCATAAACTGCCTACTTACAGATTTCGGACCTTGGTCAGAGTGTTCACCCTGTGCCAAAAAAATGGTGAGTGTAAAACAATATTTTAAGCTCTTTTCCCTTTACTCGTAGTCTTCTCATTTCTTCATGTATTCATGCTGTTTAACAGTTTAGAACCAAGTCTGTCCTGAGGCCAGCTCAGTTTGGGGGCCAGGACTGCAGTGACCCTCTGATGGAGGAGAGACCTTGTCATTCTTCTAAAGAATGTGCAATTGAAAAAGGCACCTGCAAGAACAAATTCGCCTGTGATAATGGTACTTACATATTAATGCACACTTGCTGGACAGTTTATTCCAGTTTATTCCAAAATGATGAGCATGTGCCCATTTCAGTCTCAGATTAATTTTTTCTGATAGAGAGAAATGGAACCCAAAGTGATGTGAGTCATGAAAATAGCACATCCACATGACAGCAAGATGGTTCTGGCTCAAGTCCTCGGGTTGACTCTTATGCCAGACGAGGGCATTTCTGTGTGCAGTTTGCATGTTCTGCTGGTGCTTGCTTGGGTTTTTCCAAGTGCGCCGGTTTCCTCCCATAGTGTGTGTGTGTGTGTGTGTGTGTGTGTATGTGTGTATGTATGTGTGTATGTATGTGTGTATATGTGTGTGTATATGTGTGTGTGGTGTGAGTGTGTGTGTGTGTGTGTGTGTGTGTGTGTGTGTGTGTGTGTGTGTGTTATGAGATGAGCTTGTGAGTGAGGGTGCACTCCACTTTTTACCGAGTAAGCCAGCACAGGCCCCAGCCTCCCCGTTACTCTAGGAGTATTAAAATGGTTTAACAAATGAATGAGTAGAGACTGTGGTGTATTTAAAAACCCTGGAAATGAGCTGTTTCTGAAATACTCAAACCACACTGGTAAAACCAGTCATGCTGCAGGCAAAGGATCAACCCTCAACAGCTCACCAGACCGACATATAGGACCACAAACATATAAGCATATACACTTACATTTACACCTTGGGGCGATTGAGAGTAGGCAATTTACCCCTTGCCAGGCACAGGCGCAAACTTCAGAACCTTCTTGCTTGATAAGCACTCTGCCACTGTGCCACCCAAACGTGAACATACATACAGCTGTAAATCAGTTATGAATCACATATACTATCATGCTCATACAGCAGCAGTGATTCTACGATCATTGTCAATCCTGGGTCTTTAAATACCAGGCAAATGTTTTCCTTATTCCCACCACACTTGAGTCCATTAATTAACGAATCTCATATCTGTGTCAGGATGAGATAACAGTAAAGCATGCAGGACAAGGGGTTCGGGTTCGTAATGACGAGTGTTAGGAAAATGTGTATGGCTTGACTGCACTTCTCATGACTACATACAAACTCTCAGTTCCACAGTTCAATGATATAATGATAATAGCGTAGGCCTCCGTCAGTCCCGAAGGACTATGGCTGCGCTCTGGCCAGTATCCCGACTGGTGACACTCCCCAGTGCACAGAGCCTGGGTAGGGAGTAATGAGGGACAGGCTGTTACCCAAGCAGCAAGTCCCCCCCCTGTCTCGGCGCCACCGGAAGGATCCAATGTAAAGGCAAGCGCCGATACGACTGGGTTCCAGTGCCGCTGCAGGAGAGAAACTACGGTCAATTTAGAACGGCCAATTAACCTACAGTGCACGTCTTTGGATTGCGGGGGAAACCGGCGCACCCGGAGGAAACCCGCACAAGCACGGGGAGAACATGCAAACTCCACACAGAAACGCCCAGGCCGGGAATCGAACCTTGCCTTCTTGCTGTGAGGCGGACGTGCTAACCACTACGCCACCGTGCCGCCTAATGATAATAATAATAATAATAATAATAATAATACATTTTACAGGCCGATGTATAAAAGCTATTCTTGAGTGTAATGGCCAGAATGATTGCCTGGACAACTCTGATGAGAAAAATTGTGGCGAAATCAAACGAGTCTGTGCTACAGCAAGAGTGTATTCCCCCCTTCCTGGAGTGAGTGACATCGGCAGTGGGTGAGAATCGTTTAGACAGTACATCTCAAGATGTAAACATTATAGAAGTGAGAAGCAGATGAGAATGATGAGATTAGCTGACTATTGATAACTGACTGTTTTACTGAGTAAAACCATGTGCAAGCTGATTCATTCTGTGTGGGATTGCAGGGTTGATGCTGTTGCAGAGCAGAAGAGGGCTGCTGTCTTAGACAACTCCATCATGGGAGAGGAATGTCTCTTAAACCGCAGCAAAGTAAACAGAAAAATCTACAGACTCCCAGCCAACATCGAGAGCTATGACATCAATGTAAAGGATTATTCACTTTTCTTTTTAGTAGAAATGTATTGTGATCTTCCCCTCACATTAATTTGACTTATTAGGTGGAAACACTTGAAGACATTAAGGAGAACCCACCAGTGCAAACCCAGCAGGTCTCTTTGAAAAGTTCTCGGTCAGATTTTGGAAATAATAATCCAAACGGCTTTTCCATGGATATCCCCATCCTGCTGAAAATTCTCCGAAATAGTCAACAGTCCCGGTCCTTCAAGGAACAAATGAGTTCCCTTCAAAAAAAGGTCAGGAAAGTCAGGTAATATGTTATGGTAACAGATGCCAAATCAGAATACAGTATATGAAATATCTGATAACAGTAAAATGTTTGCTAATAAAAAAACAAATACATAAATAAATGAAAGACATGACTAAAAAAAAAAAAAAAAGAATAAAAACTGCATGCAAGATTTTCTGTTGGGGCAGCGGTGGCCTGGTGTTACTATGCTGGCTTACTGAAAGTCAGAGAGTTCAAGCCCCACTATCACCAAACTGCCACTCCAGTGCAACTAACTGGCTTATCAAAAGGCAACCATGTCTCTCACTGTCTGTGGTGTAAGGTAAAGTCCCTTGGGTTTTTTACACCCAGGCCATAGTGGCTCATCGGACTGGTGCTTATCCCCAGTTTCCATAGCGTGAAGTGACTAGGAGTACAAGTCCTCCTGGACGGGGCGCTAGTCCATCGCAGGTTACCTTCCCAGTATATTTTTACTGGTACCCATTTATACTGCTGGGTGAACAGAGGCACACTTGTGGTTAACACCTTGCCCAGGGGTCTTAGCACAATGGGGGTCTAACTGGGATTTGAACACACAACCTCCTGATCATGAGCCCAGCACCTGAACCACTATGCCACCAACCCCCACCATGT
>CM045735.1:22804748-22852248 GCA_024760905.1 Plotosus lineatus | reverse complement strand
TTAATAGAGAAGTCCAGAGAAGGCCAGAAGGAGCTACATTGTGCCTTTGTAGATCTGGAGAAAGCATATGACAGGGTGCCGAGAGAGGAACTGTGATACTGCATGAGGAAGTTTGCAGTGGCAAAGAAGTATGTTAGAGTGGTACAGGACATGTATGAGAGATGTAAGACAGTGGTGAAGTGTGCTGTTGGTGTGACAGAAGAGTTCAAGGTGGAGGTAGGACTGCATCAAGGGTCAGCTTTGAGCTCCTTCTTGTTTGCTATGGTGATGGACAGGCTGACAGACGAGGTGAGACAAGAATCTCCATGAAATATGATGTTTGCAGATGACATTGTGATCTGTAGTGAGAGCAGAGAACAAGTGCAGGATAATCTAGAGAGGTGGAGGTATGCCCTGGAAAGGAGAGGAATGAAGGTTAGCCGCAGTAAAACAGAATACGTGTGTATGAACAACAAGGACCCAAGAGAAACGGTGAGGTTACAGAGGGCAGAGATAAAGAAGGTGGAGGATTTTAAGTACTTAGGCTCAACAGTCCAGAGCAATGGAGAGTGTGGAAAACAGGTGAAGAAGCGTGTGCAGGCAGGTTGGAATGGTTGGAGAAAAGTGTCCGGTGTGATGTGTGGAAGGAAGGTATCGGCAAGAATGAAAGGAAAAGTGTACAAGACATTGTTGAGGCCAGCGATGTTGTATGGTTTAGAAACGGTGGCACTGAGGAAAAGACAGGAGGCAGAGCTGGAGGTAGCAGAGATGAAAATGTTGAGGTTCTCTTTGGGAGTACCGAAGATGGATAGGATCAGGAATGAGCACATCAGAGGGACAGCACATGTAAGAGGTTTTTGAGACAAAGTCAGAGAGGTTTGATTGAGATGGTTTGGACATGTACAGAGGAGGGATAGTGAGTATATTGGTAGTAGGATGCTGAGGTTGGAACTACCAGGCAGAAGGCTTAGAGGAAGACCAAAGAGAAGATTTATGGATGTGGTGAAGAAGAACATGAAGGTAGTTGGAGTAAGAGTAGAAGATACAGAGGATAGGGTGAGATGGAGGCAGATGATTCGCTGTGGCGACCCCTGAAAGGAAAAGCCGAAAGGAAAAGAAGAACAAGAAGACGGGGAGAACATGCAAACTCCACACAGAAACGTCAAGCTGTGAATCAAACCCAGGCCTTCTTGCTGTAAGGCAGATGTGCTAACCACTATGCTACCGTGCTGCCACTAGAGATTCTGTTTATAAAAATTATGAACAGAACTGGTCACAAAGCCTTGGCTGACTCAAACTCTTTTTGCAGAAATGAATTTGATCAGTTGTTACTAATGAAGACTAAACTCTGGCTCAAGTGGTACAGAGACATAATGATCCATAGCAACGGGCCTGTTAACTGTATCCTTGGTTTAAAACCCATAAAATAGTCCAAGGAACACGGTCAAAAGCCTTCCCTAATTCCAGAGAAAACATTTGGACAGATTGGGAAAACTCCATGTCTCCTCCAGAATCCTGTACAGTGTGTAGAGCTGGTTGAAAGTGCTGTGGCTGAGATGAAACCAAACATAGTTCCTCCTGAATCCGGGTTTCAACTATCGGTCTGATACTTCTCTCCAGTATCCGTGCATAGACTTTACCGGGTAGGTTGAGGACTGTGATTCTACAATAGTTGGAACACCATCTGGTCCCCCTTTTAAAAAGGGTAACTACATCGCGATGTTTGCCAATCCAGGAGAATGGACCTCATTAATCACTCAGTGTTGCAGAGATGAGGCAACTAAGATAGTCCTTCAACATCCAGAGCCCTGAGATATTCACCCCAAGAGCCCAGCCACTTAGCAGCTTTTTGACTACCTCAGCAACCCCAACCCCAGGAATGGTCAGATCCCCATAATAACCCCCAAGGTCTTACTCCTCCATGGTTCTCAAATAAGGAGGTCCTCAAAGAATTCCTTCTTCATTCCAACAACAGCCCCAGTCAAGATGAACAGTTCCCCCACCTCCATTGTAAACGGTGTTTGTGTAGAACTGCTTCCCTCTCCTGAATCATCGGATGGTGGTCCAGAACCTTTTTGAGGCCAACAGAGAGTCTCTTTCCAAGCCTTCACCAAACTCCTCACATACCAGAGATTTTGCATTGGTGACAGCCCGGGCTGTAGCATGTTTGGCCTTTTAGTACATGCCTGCTGCTGAAGGAGTCTCAAAGGCCAAAACCCCCCATTAGGCTTCCTTCTACACTTGGATTTCCCAACTCACTGCAGGTTTCAACCACTGTTTTCAATGGTTACTGCCACAACAGGCACTGATGACCTTCCAGCCACAGCTATGGGCTCCCGCTTCTAAAATGGAGGCATGAAGCATGGCCCATTCAGATTCCATTTCCTCTGCCTCCCTTAGGATATGGTTGTAGCTCTGCTGGAGGTTGGAGTTGAAGGACCTTCTGGCAGGAGACTCTTCCAAATATTAACAGGAGACCCTAACTAAATGCTTGAGCCTGCCAGGTCTAGAGTGTGGCCTCCAATGCTATCGCATTCAGCTCACATGGTAATCTGTTGATATCTCAGCTCCTCTCCTCACCTGAGGGTTCAGCACATGTGGTAGCAAGTCCAATGACACAACTACAAAATGAATCATTGAACTGCAGCCTAGAGTCTTCTGGTGCCAAGTGCACTTATGAACACCCTTATGTTTAATCATGGTGTTCATAGTGGACAAACTGTGACGGGCAAAGAATTCCAACAACAAAACACCATTCAGGTTTAGATTGGAGTGGCCGTACCCACCAATCACACCCATTCAGCTCCCCAGTGGGAGCAATCGCTAACACATTCCCTGAAGACTTCAAGAAAGGTAAGCACAAACAACAGTCTGGAGCTGTCCCCCCCCCCAGAGACAGATTGAAGCTATACTTTTGTCTCATCTGGAAACCCCCAAATGTAGGCATCAAGACAAGAGGCAGCATGGATGCCCACACCAGCTTGCCACCTCTCCCCATGAACAACTACAGAATGAAATAAGGTCCAGCCTCTCTCAAGATAGGTTGTTCCAGAGCCTAAGCTATATGTCGAAGTGAATTCCACAACATCTTTTTGGTAACTCTCAACCTTTTGCACCAGTTCAGGCTTCCTACTTGCCAGAGAGGGGACATTCCATGTTCCAAGAGCCAGCATCAGTTGCCGAGGGTCATGCACTCAGAAAGTGGGTCCATGGGAGGGCAGACCCATGCCTACTTTTCAGGTTGGGCCCGACTGGACTCCATGGGCTGCAACCTGACAATTTTTATTTTCTTGCTGGAAGCAGTGTTTCCCCCGATGTGGTTGAAAAATCCTGAAAAAAATCTCACTGATACACAAAATTGAAAGTTGACTTTGAAATTTATTGAATTATATACACTATTGATAAGTTTTCATTTACAAACCACTCAGCCTTTCAGGTGAATGTTGGGAGTCAAGTTGTAGGTCTTAAAAGCCGATTAGATGATTCAGTAGCTGAGAACTAATGATGAAGAAATAAATCATTAAGGTATATACCAGTAAGTGAGAAGTGATTTAAATGTATCTGAATGAATGTAATGGGCGAAAATTGATGGAAGGAGATGGTTCTACTGGTTATTGTGAATTGATTGTTGTGTAAAAAAAATGAAACTATTGCTCAAGTACAAATGCCCTTGATGAAACTTCAACTTCAGCAATGCTGAACTTGTGGATCAATGAAAGAAAAGGTAAAAACAAAAAGGGTCCACAGAGGTACAGATACTCCAGTTGAAAGGAACATTTCATAATATGCCAATATAGAAAAAGCATAACAAGTTTGAAAGCCCCAGCTTCAGCCTGTGTCAAGTAAATGTCTGGGAACCTAATATACAGTTTTACCTCTGTGACCGTGAAAGGTAGGTCAAGGTTACTCATACACAAAGTCATGCTACCACTCATAGTAGTGACCAAGCATACCAAGTTTGAAAGCCCCAGCTTCATAATGTGGCAAGTAAATGCCTGGAAACTAAAGTGTGACTGACCAATGAATTGAGCCCTATCCTATGGCTCTGGAGCCCCTTTCTAGGTGGAAGCCAAAAATCTACTATTATCCATTTTCACTGTCAACTTATTGTAGCATTGCGTATACCAGAAAGAGGCT
This sequence comes from Plotosus lineatus, assembly GCA_024760905.1. Taxonomy (NCBI): domain Eukaryota; kingdom Metazoa; phylum Chordata; class Actinopteri; order Siluriformes; family Plotosidae; genus Plotosus; species Plotosus lineatus. The sequence continues at coordinate 22,848,132 of CM045735.1, read as the reverse complement.
TACACTAATTCTAGGTGCTTCCAGTTGATATGAAAAAGGTCCATAGGTTGGGAGCCAACACAATCCACCCCTAAACTTCTTATTTTATCTTTCTTCAGACACTGTAATATGCAAAATAAATAAATAAATAAAATAAATTAAAAATAGTGAGTGAACCAGTTGTATTAATGTCAATATTGGATTTGGCAAACAAAGCAAGTGTGAGAGCATCCTTTATTTTCTCAGCAGCTGAGACAGGGGACTGTGTGGAGCATTAGCGCTTTCACCTAGCTTAAACACAAATGTGTACACCTATATACACCCCATGCGCCTGCTTTTAAAATACATACAAATAATTGTGTTCATGTGCTTACAATATGAGATCATTTCTGTTATTTTTTTTAATAGTTGAAGCCCCTAGTGGATCTTATCCGTGGCATTCCCTGTGCCGTGACTAAGAGACGACATTTGCAGAGGGCTCTGAATGAGTATCTGTCATCTTTTGACTCATGTAAATGTGCGCCGTGTCCCAACAATGGCCGCCCCACTTTGTCAGGAACAGAGTGCGTGTGCATCTGCCAGACTGGAACCTACGGGGCTAACTGTGAGAAACGGGCCAAGGACTACACTTCAGGTTTCTTTCTTTAGCAAGGCAATGTAAAAGACTGGCTTAGAGATGTGGTGATTTTTTAAATCGTTATTTATTTATCATTATTCATAAGTTAAAAAGGTAGAATAAATTGAGCTTTGTGTAGTAGAGAAAGTAATATTTAAGGTAAGTAATGAAAATATTTTAACCTCATGGATAAATATAAGTATATACCAATCATATAGAATTATGACCACCTGACTGAGCTGGAACAAGGCAGCCACATAAACAAAAAGTTGCAAAGAAACGTGTTAAAACTACTTGGTTATTTCATCTGCAAAATAGCAGGTCTTAATGCTAGAAGTGATATAAAGAAATCAAGACATAGTACATTACAGCTGGCTGGGTCTTTCTGGCCACAGACCAGTCAGATAGTCATAATAGTTGATCATTGTAGAGCATTATAATGTGATACATTTATAACTATTATATTGTAGTTATGATCAAGGCTGTAAGTGAAGTGTAACTGGAGCACACTAAATTATAAAATAGTTGAACTTTTTTTCAAATTGAAATGAGCAAGTGTACTGAATTACCGTTATAACGTATTTTCTGGATTATAGGTCGCTCCGGAGTACAAGTCGCTCCGGCCAAAAAAATGCACAATATAGAAGAACAAAACATAAGTCGTACTGACCTATGTCGCAAACTCATGGAAATTGTCTACCCGGGCTTGGAAATCTGCTGGCAGTTTTTGTGACATTGTGGTCCTCACTCTGAAATAAAAGGCATTGCGTTGCATGACGTGGAAACTCCAAGAAAGTCCTCACACAAAATCATTTAGATTCATATCTTTGACAACTACCTGGACGTGGAGATGCAACTGCACTGTTGACAAGCCTCTCCCTGAGGCACATTGCTCAAACCCCCATGTGCAAACTCATTCCTCTAGCTGTGGCCATCTAGCTTTTAGCTCGTGATTAGCCTCTTTTGTTTTTTTTTTTGTTTGTTTGTTTTCTTCATTGCAGTAATAACTCTGCTTTTCTCCTGTCCCTCACAAGTTTCTCGTTCACTCCAAACTTTCTTTCTGCTGCTCGATTACAATTTTCTGCTGCGTATTTCACTACTTGCAGCTTTTAATCCGCAGAATAAGATTTTCTTTTTGGGGCCATTCTTTAGTGGTGGATGAGCAGGTACTGCTACCCAAGTGTAGAGTGCCCTCTTATGGTAGTGAGTGTAAAAAAACAAACAAATGTGAAATGATGTCTTATTATAATGAACAGAATTATATGTAATAATTTCACATATAAGTTGCTCTGGAGTGAAAGTCGCACCTTCGGCCAAAGTATAAAAAAGTGCAACTCATAGTCCAGAAAATACGGCACATAGTATGTATGAAGTCATAGTATTTTGTTATAAACAAAAAAAAAAAAACATCTCAGTACATCATGGAAAACAATGCTGCCAGTAAAATCTGTACTTGTTTTGAAAGTGCACTTAAAATGCATAATTAATTGTCTTATGGTTTGTTCATGATTCAGGTTCAATGCCCAAGTTTAAGGAGACTTAATCAGAAGAACATACTTTACCGATTACCAGTTTTTATTGTAGTATAATGAAATATCTGTGAATTCATGTGTGCTATTTTTCTACATGCACAGAGGCAGTTGATGGCTATTGGAGCTGTTGGAGTTCATGGAGTGTCTGTGACTCAAGCTTGAAAAGACACCGAACTCGTGTTTGTAACAATCCTGCTCCTCAGAAAGGAGGAAAACCCTGCCAAGGTACTGAGCGCCAAGAGGAGGAGTGCACCATCTCTATCTTTCAACAGTAAGTATGGATTCAATGTACAGCAAGATGAAGAAATGGGTACTTCTGGTTTCCTTAAAGCACTTTCTGTTTCCTCACTTTGATCATTGCTTTTTTTTTTTTTGCAGGAAGGATGTGTGCATCAATGATGATGACTTTGAGTCTGAGGGAGACACAGAGAGCATTCTGCCTCCAGGAGATTCTGGCTGTGCCAAACCCAAACCTCCTACCCACAGCTACCTGAGGGTTAGAACTCAAAACACCCCCCCCCCTCTCTTTCTCTCTCTCTCACACATACACACACACACACACACACACACACACACACACACACACACACACACTCAATGTATCATGTTACGTATGTATCAAGTGTACGTACTTCTTTTAATCGGTGCTTTTAGATAGGGTCAAAGATTGATTGAAAATAATGTAATCCATTCTGGATCTTTCAGCAGGTTGATAAGTCAATGCACTCTAGCAAATTTATCAAAGAATAGCCCAAAATAGTCTACCCAGAGCTCAGATTTGAAGCTTATTGAAAGTTTGTAAGGGCATGGGAACTTTTAACCAGCTTGCAACTGAAGGGAGAGTGGTCAAAATTTTCCGATGCTGGTGGGCAGTTACGGAAAACATCTACAAGACATTATTTCTGCTCTAGAGGAAAATACTAGCTTCTGAGGCCAACGGTGCACTTACTTTCTCCCCAGAAGTATATAAGAATACTTTACTCACTCAAACCACTGAATCCTATTCGTGTTGCAGGGAAGCTGGTGCCTATCTCAGCTTGGGTGAAGGCAGTTTACACCCTGAACAGCTTGTCACACCATTGCAGAGCAACACACACAAAACCATTTACTTTCACACTCACACCTAAGGTCATTTTTGGAACAGTCAGTCAGCCTTGTTTGCATGTTTTTGGACTGTGGGAGGAAAGCAGGGTACCTGAACAAAACCCATGTAAGAACAAAGGACAACATGCAAAGTCCACAAAGAAATGCTAGTGAAAAGTATGTCTTATTTTTATTAATATTTTTGATGACTGAAGCTATTTTTCGTTATTGTTTTGTTCATGTACAAAATGAGATATAAGTAAATAGACACCCAAAATTTCAGAATGAATATTTACTGAGTGAAGAAGAGGATTGCATCTTGCTACTTGGCCATGATAGCTCATTTGATGAAGATAGCCGCTCTCCTCACGGAGTGAAGGCAGTGTGCTTTTATCTTCAGTGTTGAACTTTATTTCCCTTCAATGTTGAATTTTAGCATTGAGAGAGGAATATTCAAATGGTCTGTTATTTGTCATTGGCATACATGCTTCATAGAGAATTGCAATGCAAGGTAAAACCACCATGGATCCCTAACCAGGTTGACCTGGATCATCAGAAGGATGTCTTCAATTTGTGAAGAGAGCAGTGGTGGAAAATCCCTTTTCCAAGGCCACAGACATTGCAGAAAATATCCAAACCAGCTCAGAAACTGTTACTTGCTATCTTTATCAAATGGTCTATTATGGCTGAGTAGTTATTATGAGTAGTTTTGTTCAACGAGCAAAGATTCTTTATGAAATTTTGCATGTCAATTTAATTATGAGAGAGAGAGAGGTTAACACATCCACCTCATAGCAAGAAAGCCTTGGTTTGATTCCCAGCACAGGCATTTCTGTGTGGAGTTTGCATTTTCCTCCAGCTACTCCAGTTTCCTCCCTCAGACCAAAAACATACATAGTAGGCAGATTAATTGTTCCAATTCAACCACAGGGTTTGAGTGTGAATGGCGGTATGAGCATGATGGCCTGGTACGATCCACCTTGCCCTCACCCAGAGCCAGCTCAGAGAGATGCCAGTCTCCCCGCGACCCTAATTAGGATTATTCTGCTTCGAAAATGACTGAATGTGAATATTTACTTGTGCTCAATCTCCGTATATCGCCTCTATTTGGCTGCAGTGTACAAAATAGAGTGAGATATTTGCAAATATTGCAAATGTCGGGAAAAATAATGGCTGGAATATTTGTTTGTGGAAGTAACCTTAAAAATCTTCATTGTTGTAAATTCACCATTAAGGAACTAAATGTCTTCTTGCACCTCCTTAGAAACACAAATATGCTGTTTTCATGCTTTTGCTTACTTGCTGTATCTCACTATCACTCTTTACAAACACCTTTTCCATCACTTTCTTCTTTGTTTCCTGTTTTAGATCAACAAGCGGGTATATAATTATGGAGATCATGAAGAGTTTGTATGCTTTTCTGGATTTGAGCTGGATGGTTACCAACTGATTCGCTGTCAGCAAGATGGAACGTGGGAGGAGGCAAAGGGCAGCTGCATCAGTAAGTCCGTGAAAATTATCTAATAAAATCATATGATCAGCTATGACATACTTTAATATCCAGTTTGCTGCTATTTCCTTTGCACTAAGACTAAAACACTGATGAAGCTATCAAATTAGATAAGTAAATAAACTGAATGGGGTAGGATTTTTGTCTAAAATATTCAGTCATTCTTAGATTTGTTTTCTTTCAACAGCATGTCCTTAATAAATAATTTGTTACATTAATAGTTTGTCTGGACCTGAAATGTTTTGGTGAGATGTTCAAGGTACACCCTGCCTTCGCTCAACCTAAAAACTTATAAAGCAGTGTGGAAATTTTAAAATAAATAAATAATAGCTAGCTGCATAAATACTTACCTAGTTGGTTGTACCAGCACATAATTTAACTGCACACTTTTCCAAATTTCACTTATGTAGGCTACGGAAGTTTTTATTTGGAGACATTTATTCCATTATTTAATGCAACTTTGTTGTGTCCACATCATTTCACCAGTTGTGTGGTATATTTTCTGCAATGCTTTTTCTATCCTAATTAACATCTGTAGCTCCTACCTTAGATTATACGTACTGCCTGAGTATCGTCATCATCATCTTCTTCCAGGGTCGGGTCACAGGGGCAGAAACCTAAGGTCCAGACATCCCTCTCCAAAGGCCACTTCCTCCAGCTCTTCTAGGGGGAAACTGAGGTGTTCCCAGACCAGCCAAGAGACATAGTCCCTCCAGCGTGTTCTAGGTCGACCCCGAGGTCTGTTTCCAGTTGGACATGCCCAAAACACCACACCAGGGAGGCGTTCGGGAGGCATTCTGACCAGATGACCGAGACACCTCAACTCGCCCCTCTCAATGCGGAAGAGCAGCAGTTCTACTCCGAGCTCTCCCCAAATGGTAGAGCTTCTCACCTTATCTCTAGGGAAGAGCACCACCACCCGGCGAAGTAAGCTCATTTCAGCTGCTTGTGTCTGTGATCTTGTTCTTTCGGTCACTACCCAAAGATTGTGACCATAGGTGAGGGTTGGAACGTAGATCAACTGATAAATTAAGAGCTTTGCCTTGTGGCTCAGCTCCCTTTTCAACACGAAGGACCGGTACCGGCTCCGTTTTACAGCAGAGGCTGCAGTAATCCATCTGTTGATCTCCGCTCCATTCTTCCCTCACTCGTGAACAAGACCCCAAGATACTTAAACTTCTCCACTTGGGGCAGGACCTCATTCCCGACCCGGAGGGTGCATTCCACCCTTGTCCGACTGAGAACCATGGCCTCAGACTTGGAGGGGCTGATTTTCATCCTGGCTGCTTCACAGTCGACTGCGAATCACTCCAATGAGAGCTGGAGTTCCCGGCTTGAAGAAGCCAAAAGGACAACGTCATCCGCAAAAAGCAGATCCGATGGCCACCAAACCTGAACCCCTCAACGCCTTGGCTGCATCTAGAAATTCTGTCTATAAAAATTATGAATAGAATCGGTGACAAAGACAGCCTTGGCGGACTCCAACCCTCACTGGAAACAAATATGACCTGTTGTTACCAACACAGATCAGACTCTGGCTCTGGTGATATAGCGATCAAATGGCCCATAGCAACAAGTCCGGAACACTGTACTCCCAGAGCATGCCCTACAAAATAGACTGAAGGACACGGTCGAAAGCCTTCTCCAAATCCACAAAATACATGTGGACAGATTGGGCAAACTCCCTTGCCCGCTCCAAGATCTTGTGGAGTGCATAGAGTTGGTCAAGAGTGCTACAGCCAGGACGAAAACCACATTGTTCCTCCTGAATTTATCCAGGTTTGACTATCGGTCGGATCCTCCTCTCCAGTACCCCAGCATAGACTTTCCCGAGTAGGCTGAGGAGTGTGAGTCCCCAATAATTGGAATACACCCTCCGGTCACCAATTTGAAAAAGGGGGACTACCACCCGTTTTGCCAATCCAGAGGTACAGTCCCTGATTACCACGTGATGTTACAGAGACGTGTCAACCAAAACAGTCCTACAGCATCCAGAGTCCTGAGATATTCAGGGCGACTCTCATTCACCCCCGGAGCTCGACCACCAAGGAGCTTTTTGACTACCTTAGTGACCTCCACTCCAGTGATGGCAGGACCCCCGCCCAAACACACAGGGTCTTCCTCCTCCATGGAGGGCATGATGGTGGGACTGAGGAGGTCTTCAAGTATTCCTTCCACGTCCCGATGACATCTTTATTCTAGGTGAGCAGCTCCCCATTTCCACTGTAAAGAGTATTTGTGGAAAACTGCCCCCCACCGAGGCATGATGGTCCAGAACCTTTTTGAGGCCAACAGACAATTACCCTCCAGGCCCTCACTGAACTTCCACGCCTGAGATTTTGCATCTGCAACAGCTTCGGCTGTAGCACGTTTGGCCTTCCGGTACCTGTCTGCTGCCTTGGGAGTCACACAGGCTAATAAAACCTGATAGGCCTCCTTTTCCAGCTGGACGGATCCCATCACCACATGTGTCCACTACCGGATTCGGGGGTTACCACCACGACAAGCATGAACGACCTTCCGGCCACAGATATGGGCTGCCGCCTCAGCAATGGAGGCACGTAACATGGCCCATTCGGATTCCATGTCTTCTGCCTCCTCTGGTGCGTGGTTGTAGCTCGGCCGGAGGTGGGAGTTAAATGCCTCTCAGACAGGAGGCTCAGCCAAATGTTCCCAGCAGACCCTAATTACACACTTGGGCCTGACAGGTCTGGAAGGCAACCTCCCCCACCACTGAAGCCAGTTCACCCCAGGTAGTGATCAGTTGATAGCTCAGCTCCCTTCTTTACCCGAGTGTCCAGAACATGCAGCTGCAAGTCTAGTGACACGTCTACAAAGTCGATCATTGAACTGTGACCTAGGGTGTCCTGGTGCCAAGTGCACTTATAGACACCCTTATGTTCGAACATGGTGTTCGTGATAGACAAACTGTGATGAGCACAGAAGTCCAACAATGAAATACCATTCGGATTCAGCCTGGAGAGGACGTACCTACCGATCACACCATTCCAGGTCATGCTATCTTTGCCCACATGGGCATTAAAGTCTCCCAAGACAATGAGTGAGTCTCCCGAGGGAACATTTTCCAATACACCCCTAAAGACTCCAAGAAGGGTGGGTACTCTGAACTGTTATTTGGTGCATAAGCAGAAATAACAGTCAGGACCCATCCTCCCATCCGAAGGTGGAGGGAAGCTATCCTTTCATCAACCGGGGAGAACCCCAACATGTGGGCACCAAGACGGGGGCAACAAGGATGCCCACACCGGCTCGCCGCCTCTCCCCATCATCTACTCCAGAATGGAATTAGGTCCAGCCTGTATCAAGATGGGTGGTTCCAGAGCCCAAGCCCTTTGTTGAAGTGAGCCCTACTATGTCTAGTTGGTATCTCTCCACCTTACGCAACAGCTCAGGTTCCTTCCCTGCCAGAGAGGTGACATTCCATGTTCCAAAAGTCAGAGTCAGTAACCGAGGATCAGTCCGACAGAACTCATGCCTTTGGCTCCACCCAACTCACATTGCACCCGACCTCTATAGCCCCTCCTACAGGTGGTGGGTCTATGGGAGGGTGGACCCATGTCTCCTTTTCAGTCTGGGCCTGACCAGGCTCCATGAGCAGAAGCTCGAGCACCAAGCGCTCACCTGGCTCCAAGGGGGGGTCCCCGGTGACCCACAGCCGGGCCAACCAAACGTTTCCTTTGCTTTTTATTTCACATAAAGGTCTTCTGAACCGCACTTCATCTGGACCTTCACCCAGGACCTGTTTGCCTTGGGTGACCCTACCAGGGGCATTATGGCCCCAACAACATAGCTCCGAGAATCACACAAACCCCTCGACCACGATAAGGTGGTGCCAGAGTATTCAATCAGTCATATATTTTCTGAGCTGCTTCACCCTAATTAGGGTCAACAGGAGACTGGTGCCCATATCAGCTGACTCTGGGTGAGAACAGCTCAATAGGCTATCACAGGGCAGAAACACACTAACAGCTCAGCAGTGTCCTTTTGACAAAGATCAGCAATGGTTCTTTTACATAACTCTCACCATAGGCACTGAGAGACATGACCGCCCTTTGATAACCCAGTGAGATGTACTGGGGGGAGAGCAGTGACAACCCGGTGATAGTGGGCCTTGAACCCCTGACCTTGGGATTCCTGCACCCTACCACCGGGCTATCACTGCCCACTGCCTGACTAGTTAAAAAGAAAAAAAAAAAAAAAAAAAAAAAAAAAAAAATATATATATATATATATATATATATATATATATATATATATATATATATATATATATAAATATATATATATATATACTGTATAATAATCCTCTTGAAGGGCAACCTTCAGGTCATTTATGAATCTCTACATGTACACGGTACTGTTGATAAGTTGTTAGGTGTTGTTAAATTCTGGATATTGATTGGTCAGAAAGGGTTGATGAATTTTCTATAAACACCTGTTCTGAAAGAAATTAAACTGCAGATCACATTATTGTACTCATTATAATTTGCCATTAAAATGTCTAGAGGAAATGTCCTGTGCAATAACCTGTCTGTGGTGCTTTCCAGAGAGGATGTGTTCTAGACCTAAAGTGCCAAATGATATGAGCATAAACCCAAATAAAGAAGAGTACAATATTGACTCCGTTTTATCCCTGAGCTGCTCAGACAGCAGTATGAGCCCATCAGGACAACGTTACTACACCTGCACTAAGACTCTCACCTGGGAGCCATCCATCCCTGATGACATTCACTGCAAAACGGGTAATATTGAAGTCCTCATTCTGACCAGTTTGTAGCAGATTATTTATTAATCATTGGTGTTTTCTTTCTTTCAGTGCTTGTTTATCTGAAGGCATTCCCACTGTAGACATTGCTGCGTAATATATCCACACAAGACAAGATTATGGAAAATTATTGAGTTTGAAATTGTTTTGTGAGAATAAGATATTATCACACAAAAATCACTTATTTTATATAGTTTATGGAAACAAATAGGAAAGGGTTTTGGGTAACTCAGTGTTTGGTGATTTAATAAACAGTGTCTTTAAGTTTTGAATGAGAATTACTTGATCGACACTGTATAAAAGTTCACCTTTGCTTTCAATGCTTGAAAAAAAAAGATTTTTGGTGTTCACTTACTGCAATTAATTATAGTATGACCTCTTAACAAAGTCTGAAAATAATTTTTATAGGGCATTTAAAGTATTTTCTAGAAGAACAAACAAAAAATTACTTAAAGTAGAATTTTTATTTACTTTTACTTAGAGTATAGTAGAATTCTATTTCACTTTTATATTTGACAAAAGAATGGGCCATATTCACCTTATTTACCATTTCTTACAAATTCTTAAATCTTCCTTATACACTTTAAACAGATGTTCTGGAATTCACCAGTATTTTCTTATCTGGGATTTGTTCATAGCTACAAATAGAATCTACAAACACAAATCAGCACTTTTACACACATACTGGTGTCAAATGATGATGTGAATTATTTATGATATTTAGATAATTATGTAAATAATAAGTTATTGAATAATTGACAGTGCTATTTACCTTCCGTCAACAATACAAGATGCTCCCCGACTTACGTTTTTGTTCGGCTCCAAAAGGCCGAACGTAAGGTGAAAAAAACGTAAGTTGTTACTGTATGTTCCAGTGACGTATGACGTTCATACTGTACTATATATCCATAAATACCATTACCGTATCTCATAAAACACACCTAAATCAATTATTATAAACATAACAATGAAAAATAATATCAACATTAATTTCAAATAAATTTAATTCAAGCAAAATAATTTCAAATAGATACATTTTAATCAAATTGACTCATAAAATAATCAAATACAGTATCAAATATAACCTTTAGCATGGTCTGTGATGCAATCTTTCTACTTGTAAATGGTTCCGATGGTCGACAGAGCCATTTGGAAGAAATGTGCAACATCCACATGTTATTCACCAGCACCAATTTTCTTGATAATAGCCATCGTTGTTTCAAACGAGATGGCTTGCCGCTTTTTCTGATTACCACTATCACTAGTAGGCTTACGCTTCTGACCAACCATATTTGCTTAGGGTTACAAAAGTCCGCAAAACAGTGTAAACACAAAGATCACAGAAATGGTGTCTTCACACAAGGATGATATGCGGTGAACTGGGAAGCAGGGCACGTTTCAGTCTGTCATTCGTAAACAATGGACGCAGCATCATGCGTCAGTAGCGTACTATGTCAGCGTATCACGTAGGTATGTCTGGTACTACAGAGAGCACGCTAAACTCAAAATTTGACTTATAAAAACCCCCAAAAACTTAAAATCGAAAAATACGTAAAAACGAATAAACATAAAGCGGGGAGTGTCTGTACAGTCTTTTGTTCTTACAATGACCTGTTCCATTAGGAGATTGGGAATACACATTAGATGTGTTTCGATGCATTTTATACATGTAATACATTATATATTAAAATAAACACAGCCAATGGTAAACAGCTTTGCATATTAGAGAAGGTACATATAGAACAGCAGTTACAGTGGCTGGCATTTCACACCTGTGTTTGCCGAATTTTTTTCTTGGCCTCTTATTTCAGGTGAAACCACTTTTTGAAGTTATTTCCTCCCTTCTCCATAAATCGTGTTTGCTGCACCCCCCAGCAAGCCAGACTTCACTCTTATCTACAGCCTTATAGCCACTATTCATGCTACTGAATATATAGTCTTTCATATGGAATTTACATCCTGCAACAGCCCTTCAATATTAGAAAAAGTAAAATACTTTCTTTATTTAGATTCTGGCACTTTCATCTTCAAGAATACTTGTTTACTAATTAGTCAAAGTCAATGGGATTCTCTCATCTACGGACACATCTGTAAACAAATTCATTTTTATTCAAAAAAATTAAAAACCTTAAGAAGGCATTGATGAATCAGGCCCAATGATATCAATATAGTTTGTTGCTTGTGTCCAGCTTATTGTTTCTTAAATGAAAGCAGGTCTTTTAAAATAAAGTTCATGCTGTGATCTTTCTTTTCACCAATCAATGATGTTCACTAGCACAAACTCTGCAAAAATAATTTAAATGCCTCTGTCACGAGGTTACTTACTTAAGCCCTTTGCTTCTGCTCCAAGAGGAGCAAAGGAGCTAAGCAAGTACCTATCCGTCTGTTCTGCACTTTAAGTTTAATGTCTGCATCCAGGTTCCTTGGTCTTGTCCACCTCCTCTTGTGTTGGGGGTTCCAAGTGAGTGACTTCCTTGTGATGTTGATCATCAGTTTTCTTGTGGCGTGTCCAAGCCATTCCTTTTCAAGATTTCTTCCACTATGCGATGCTGCTCAGTCTGCTGTAACAGGTCAGAATTACATATTATTTCAGGCCAGTGGATCAAAGCATCTGGCACAGATGCTGTTTGACAAAAATCTAGCTCTTGTTCCTGGTGGCATTTTTTAATCTCCATGCTTCAGTTCCATATATCAACAGTGACCTTACTATGGAGTTGAATAAACATATTTTGGGGTGGCACCATTTCATCCTTTGAGAACTAGATTTTCCTCAGCTTGATGAACACAACACAGGTTTTGCTGATTGTGTTCTTTACATCTGCATCAGTTTTGCCTTGCTTGTCCGTAATGCTGACAAGATAGATGAAAGAATTAATTTCTTCCATAGTGTACTATTCAGGATCACTGATTCCTTGCTGATTGTGGTGACCTAGATCTTGGTCTAGCCACAATGGGTGTTGAGGCCCACCTGGGCTTAAACACTGAGCTGGTATGTAAACTTTTCCTACATGTGCTGGTGGCTTTGGGGTGGGGTGCAAGATTCTGTATGAAGTCCAAGTCCTCAAACTAGCTCCACAATGTCCACTGAAGCATGTTCTTCTTTCCATTAACACTCTTTATTACACCAACTATGACCAAAAGGAACAGAAATGGCAAAAGCAAGGGGTCTTGTCTCACACTGGTCTTGACCTGGACGCTCTCTGCCAATTATAGATAACATTCCATCATAGGCATTTCTCATCTAAAGGCTGATGAACTTCTGGGAAACTCAGTAATGTTGTAGCAGTTTTCATAATAATTCTCTCTCTTCACTGTCAAACAATTTCTCATAGTCCACGAATATGACATAAAGTAATGAATTTTATTCAATGGACTGTCCGATTATGACGTGTTGCATAAATATTTGGTGTGTTCATAACTGGTCCTGCCTGAAGCCTGCATGTTGATCTTGTATCCTTTGGTCTCGGGTCCCTTCAAGAGATCCTCGATCACTCTTTTGAAAATCTTGCCGGAAACTGAGAGCAGTCTAATGCCTCTGTAGTTGGAGCACAGGCTAAGGTCTCCTTTCTTTGCCAGCTTGATCAAGCCCTTCTTCTAGTTTTGTTGGTTCTCCTCTTTTTCATTCTTAAGTTGGCTGACTGCTTTCCTGATCTTAGCTCTTGCTGGTCAAAAGCAGTTGATGGGGAGCCGATTTAGCCATTCTTCAAAATGTTCTGCCCGTTTGTTGAGTTGTAGTTCTGCTCCTTTGAGAACCTTTCCATCCTTATCTCTAACTGGCTGCTCTGTCTGTGCAAACTTTCCCGGTGTGCTTATTGGTGGATGTTCTTGCTTGCTGCTGCTTCCTCTGGCTGTCTGGTGAGTCTATCCACAAAATCTCTGTTTTCTCTTTTCGCAAAGTCACACTTCTCTTTGCCTCACTATTGGTCTTGGTGAACTCTTTCTGTGCCTTGACCTCTGAAAGGGGCAATCATGCCCGGACATCTAGAAAAGTGTCTTTGAGAAGAAAAAGTTGCTAGTTTGATTTCTAAGCATGCGTGAAAAGTTTGCTGTACCTTCACTTCCTCCACATAACTGAAAGAACTTAAGAAGAGTACTAACTAAAGAGTAATTAAAGTGTGGAGGGGCAGTGGTGGTCTAGTGGTATAAGGCGCCGGATCGCTGATCCAAAGGTTGGGGGTTTGAGTCCCACTCTCCACAAGGTTGTCACTGTCCCCCCCAGTGCAGCTAACTGGGTTATCAAAGGCCGGCCATGTCTCTCACTGTCTATGGTGTGCGGCATGTAAAAGAACCATTGCTGACTTTCTACAAGAGTAGGCTGCAAAGTCGTCAGCGTGTTTCCGACCTACGATGGCCTGGCGAGCTGTCCAGGGTGTACTCTGCCCTCGCCCTGAGTTGGCTGGGATGGGCACAAGCCTCCCCGCGACCTTAATTAGGATGAAGCGGTTACAGAAAATGAATGAATGAATGAATAATTAAAGTGCCCCCGAGCGAGGCACCTAACCTGCCCTCCGAGCTTCGCAATGTATTGCACCCCATTGCTCTGTGTGTGTGTGTGTGTGTGTGTGTGTGTGTGTGTGTGTGCGCGCGCACACTTCGGATGGGTTAAATGCAGAAGTGAACGTTTCCATTGCAGAATTAATACATTAATACAGAATTAAATTTTCATTTATTTTTTAATTAAAATGTAAAAATTAAATAAACAAGTATGGCTGGTATGGCTGATATCACTGCTGTTTCTTGTCTTTTTTCCCTTGGATCCTCTTGTACTGTATACGTATCTCTTCCGACAACCAGTCTTTCTGCTCTAATTTTGTTCTACCAACAACCTCTTCACAAGTTCTGACTATTGTCTCTAGATTTTCCACTGCCTCTCCAAATATGGGCAGTCTGCTTCATGCAGCTCCTTGAGGGCTTGAGATCTGTTGTAAATAGATTCAGATCAGAATCAATAATTTAATAGCTATGTTTTATTGTTGCCATTATCTTGTCTTATTGGAACTGATGCATTCACGTCCTATTTTCACGATTTTGAACTCTTGTGAGAGTTAAACATTCTACAAATGGTTGCAATGGTTTGCCAACAGGCTAATGGGAACTATGAAACCCATTTTATAAAAATGCAACTTTAAACTGTAAATAAACTACGAAAATGTACATATTTTCAGTGTGACAAGAGAGTTTGGAAGGCTGTTCTTTCATTTCACTTTAAAAAGTTTAAATGAGGTCAAAGAAAATCCTGAGCAAGATGCCTGCTTATTGATAGAAGTGACTTGCTAATAAATAAAAAAATAAAATAAAATTACTACTAATAATAATACTAATACTAAAACTACTACTACTACTACTACTACTACTACTACTAATAATGTACATTTTTATTTGGCAACAGACGATCCGTTCATACCAGACAACAGCTGTAAGACGGGAGAGCATCGTGTGGATTCTGCATGTGTCTGCATCCCTCGAGAAGACTGCATGTGAGTGCTTATTAATAACCTGCTTGCAGGAAACAAATTTTGGCTGTTAGGGCAGAAGATCTTCACTCTGAAATGTGGGTGCATCATTGCAATGCAATTTCTGAGAACCATTCTCTCACTTGCTGAACTATGAATAATTAATCAAAAATTCGATGAATTCATAATTTTGATGACATGTTCACTAAACACCTCTATACATGTGCTGTGTTATGATACTGCTGATTTGCTCACATGCTGTAAACCTGATTTCTAATTTCTTTCTTTCTTCCTTTTGGCTTTTTCCCTTTTCTCGGGAGTCGCCACAGCAAATCACCTGATTCGCACATTTGATTTGGCATTGGTTTTTATGTCGGATGCCCTTCCTGTCACAACCCTTTTCAGCAAGGGACAGAAACAACTTACTCTTTACGAAAGTCAGCAATGGTTCTTTTACATGCCTCTCACCATAGACAGTGAGAGACATGGCCCGCCTTTGATAACCCAGTTAGCTGCACTGGAGGAACAGTGACAACCCTGTGGGGACTCGAACCCCCAACCTTAGGATCAACGATCCTGCACCCTATCCACTAGACCATCACTGCAAACCTCATTTCTAATATGACTGATTAATGGAGAAGCAGTCTGAAAAAATGAGGCACCCGTGTCAAGTAGGATACATATCTACAACACATCGACCCCCGGCCGAGGTTACTTTAGGAAACTTATGTTTTTGTTTCAGCCTTGATCAGGAAACCATGATTGACCATGGTTCCATGGTTCCATTTACAAAGCTAGTATAAATAAGGCTTATTTACAAATCCCTGCCTTTGTAATATAGATTGTCTACAGCAGCCATTACTTCTTGCTATATGTAGCAATCTTCTATAGGGAGAAAAGAGTTGTTTGGGGTACCATCAAAGCACGTTTGTATTTGATTCATTACATAGTGATTGGATAATATGTAATGAAATGTAAGACTTAAGCTGAATCTTTCTGACTTCACAGTTACAATCTCACCTTTGCTATCAGTCTTTGAAATAAAATTTTAGCAGTCTCTTACTTCAGATACTGAACAAGAAAGGCCATATTGCAAATTGCTGTAAAAAGGTCACATGTGATTTCATTTACTTTGCTTTAATTTCAAGTTCTTTTAAGAAAATTGAACTGTATTGTGTTCATTTTATCAGTAAAATTAAACATTCTTGTGGACTTCAGACTTCAAAGATCGGAAGAACTCAGATCGGCTTTGGGGATTTGGTGATGAACAACCAAAGTTAAGAGAGGTGGTTCAAAATAGAGACAAAACTAATACCTACTCTCAAACTATATGGAAAGACAAACAGTCAAACAACAGATGTTTATCCCTTCATAGCTTAAATCAGTCCTCTGAAGCACTTTCAGCTGTGCATCCTTAAGACAAAACCTCTGTCATTGCCGTTGGGCCCACTGGAAGTTGTAGTTGACCGGCTCAGTTGTCCTGGTCTTATCACAGACACAATAATGCACAAAGATGCGAAGGCAGGCATAACAGAAAACCCACTCCCAGGGAAGCCATTTATTCATTCTCAGTGAGATTTCTGGCCAGTTGGCTGTGGCATAACTGTCACACAGGCTCCAATAGTGGTGCTGACACTGTTGCTGACCTTGGAGCTGACACAGACAGAACGACTTCGACAAGCTGACAGGTTTAAACTCTAGCAGAAGTTTTCTATAATACACACTCTCATACACACTCATACATGCAATCATGCACACGAAATGGCTAAATGAATCCTTCTAGTACTGGTGGAATATTGACTGGTACAAGATTAACATGATCAGACTGGCATGTACAAACTTGGTTGAGGAAAATATTGGTTAAAAACACATTTGATGACACACAATTGGACCCTAAGATGGATTCAAGAGCACAGACACGCAAATACTCACAGACACACCAATATGCAAAAATACAACCGTGAGCATTATTAAACTCAATCACACTCAAAAATTTAAACAGACTTAGAATTAACATTGAAGTAACAATTATACACCAACTCAATTAAAAATAGTGTCACAAGGCTTCGCGAACACAGAAGCAAAGTCATGCACAGGGGCAGACTTTCCAAAGGACATGCATCCAGAAAGAATTACATTCTCAGGTACAGAAACACAGGCATGCACATAGTTTACGAAGTGTGAAATAAACTCAAGTAGAATTGTCTTCTGCAAAAGGAGAGTGAGAAAATGTAAGCTTTGCTCATGTACATAACCATGGCCGAAAGTACAAACAAATTTTAGTTGGAGGGATCACTGGATATTTTTTCAGAGTTAGTTGGTTGAATTTGAGGTAAATGTATCTATATTCATGGTCTTGGAAAAAGTTTTGGTTCTGCTCAAAATTTGGTGTGAATTTGGAGTGACTGAAATTATTTTTGAACACCTCAAGTGGCTGATTTTTTCACTTCTATTTTTGTCAAAGAAAAACAAATGAAATTATGACACATCAAGTGAATCCACCCCTTCTATATCGAGGCAGCCGGAAGTCCTGTGTGCCTACAATTTTATTTTCAAAAATAAAAAAAAATCTGCATATTTCCGACTTGCAATGTGCCTCTTGCCATCTCACACACATATTATAAAAATATAATATTTCTAAATATAAATGGTTCTTCTGGGGTACTTACTGCTGAAGCTGCTTTTCACAGCAGACAGAGGAATGCACATCTCAGATCTGTTCCGTATATATATAGCTAACTGGGTTATCAAAGGCCTGCCATGTCTCTCACTGTCTATGATGTGAGGCATGTAAAAGAACCATTGCTGACTTTCGTAAAGAGTAGCATGTCCCCCCGGGAGTGTTGGAGGAAGTGGCGTCTGGACCTCTTTGCTTAGGTTGCTGCCCCCACAACCCGACCCTGGACTTAGCGGAAGATGATGATGATGATGAGACTGAACGTGCCCTGCTGCTTCCCAGTTCACTGCGTGTTACCCTTTTGTTAAGACGTCGGTTCTGTGATCTTTGTGTTTACACTGTTTTGCGGACTTTTGTAACCCTAAGCAAATATGGCTGGTCAGAAGCATAAGCCTACTTATGAGCATGGGTGCAAGTTTTCTGGCATATGCCGGAATTTTCGGTTTTCCCAAGACTGAATTTACTATCTGCTCGGATCGGCACAATCTACCATGCATACTCAGTTAAGGAAAGAGAGTTGTAAAATGAATGAAAAGCCGAATCCAGAAAAGAAAGAGACCTCTCAGCGCTGCTGGTGATTCACATCAGTGCAGGCTGAGTACTAAACAAGTATTCAATGGCGCCCTTGCTCACTTGAAAGTCTGGCAGTCCGTATAGCCCGTGCTTTGTCTCAAGCACAAGCAAGTGAACTATTCAGTGGCGTGCCTCACATATTGTAAGCGTTGATTGGCTGTTTTATACTTCATGTAAAGTGACTCGGCTCAGCTTCATGTAAAGTGACCATCCGTTGACCATCGGAACCATTTATAAGCAGAAAGATCGCATCATAGAGAATGTAAAAGATTATATTTGATACTGTATTTGATACTATAAATATATATATATATATATATATATATATATATATATATATATATATATATATATATATATATATATATATATATATGTATATATGGGGCAGTGGCGGTCTGGTGATTAAGGCGCAGGATTGCTGATCCTAAGATTGGGGGTTCGAGTTCTCACAAGGTTGTCACTGTCCCCCCAGTGCAGCTAACTGGGTTATCAAAGGCAGGCCATGTCTCTCACTGTCTATGGTGAGAGGCAGGTAAAAGAACCATTGCTGACTTTCGTAAAGAGTAGGCTGCAAAGCCATCAGTGTGTTTCTACGACCTGGACAGGGATGGGCGCCGCCAGGCCAAATCAGCCCAAGTCTCGCCATGAAGGCTCCCCAACGACATCCCCTGGATGTTAAGAGATAAGTGAAGAAGAAGAATATATACAGTGGTATGAAAAAGTATCTGAACCTTTTGGAATTTCTCACATTTCTGCATAAAATCACCATCAAATGTGATCTGATCTTTGTCAAAATCACACGGATGAAAAAACAGTGTGCTTTAACTAAAACCACCCAAACATTTATAGGTTTTCATATTTTAATGAGGATAGCATGCAAACAATGACAGAAGGGGGAAGAATAAGTAACTGAACCCTCTGCCTAAGGAGACTTAAAGAGCAATTGAAACCAATTTTTACCAAACAATTTAAGTCAGGTGTGTGCCCAATCACTGATGAGTGGCTTAAAGCTGCCCTGCCCACTATAAAACACACACCTGGTAAGAATTGTCTTGATGAGAAGCATTGTCTGATGTGCACCATGGCTCGCTCAAAAGAGCTGTCTGAAGACCTGCAATCAAGAATTGTTGATTTGTATAAAGCTGGGAAAGGATACAAAACCATCTCTAAAAGTCTGGATGTTCATCAATCGACAGTCAGAGAAGTTGTCTACAAATGGAGAGAGTTTGGCACTGTTACTTCTCTCCCAAGGAGTGGCCATCCACCAAAGATGACGCCAAGAATTCAGCGCAGAATACTCAGAGGTAAAAAAAAAAGACCAAGAGTGTCTGCTAAAGACTTAAAGAAATCACTGGCACAGTCCAATATCTCTGTGCACACATCAACTATATGTAAAACAATGGCCAAGAATGGTGTTCATGGGAGGACTCCAAGGAGGAAGCCACTGCTGTCTAAAAAAAACATTGTTGCTCGTTTAATGTTTGCAAAAAGGGACTTGGACACTCCACAGAAGTTTTGGAAAAATATTTTGTGGACCAATGAAACCAAAGTTGAATTGTTTGGGAGGAACACACAACGTCATATGTGGAGGAAAAATGGAACAGCTCACCAACATCAACACCTCATCCACACCATGAAGCATGGTGGAGAGTGCATCATGGTTTGGGGCTGTTTTGCTCCCTTGGGGCCTGGACAACTTGCAATCATTAATGGAAAAATGAATTCAAAAGTTTATCAGGATGTTTTGCAGGAAAACCTGAGGCCATCTGTCAGACAGTTTAAGCTAAAAAGAGCTATGATAGACAGTGAGAGACATGGCCTGCCTTTGATAACCCAGCTAGCTGCACTGGGGGGGACAGTGACAACCTTGTAGATAGTGGGACTCAAACCCGCAACCTTAGGATTAGCAATTCAGCGCCCTATACCACCAGGTCACCACTTCCCTAACACTGGGTTTGACTGCATTTTACCATTAATTAATTTACGGTATTAGTAGTACTGTAGTAGGGGCAGTAGTGGTCTTGTGGACAGGGTGCAGGATCGCTGATCCTAAGGTTGGAGGTTCGAGTCCCCACAAGGTTGTCACCGTCCCCCCAGTGCAGCTCACTGGGTTATCAAAGGCGGGCCATGTCTCTCAGTGTCTATGGTGAGAGGTTCATGTAAAAGAACCATTCACTGTGCGACTCTTGAGAACGAGAAAAAGCCGAAAGAAAAGAAGTAGTCGTACTGTAGTAGTAGTTGTAATTGTATTATTGCAGCACATTTACTGAACCACTGCATTAATTAATTTGGGGGTATAAACCTAATAGTAAACTCTTAAAAAGTGTTTACAAGTCAAAATATTCATTCATTAATTTTCCGAATTGCCTAATCCTAATTAGGGTCATGGGGAGGCTGGTGCCCATCTGAAGCTGAATCTGGGAGAGCGCAGCGTACACCCTGGACAGCTCACCAGACCTTTTCAGGGCAGGAACACACTGACTGCTATTCGGCCTACTCTTGTCGAAAATCAGCAATGGTTCTTTTACATACCTGTCAGCATTGACAGTGAGAGACATGGCTGGCATGCGGTAACCCAGTTAGCTGCACTGGGGTGACAGCAGTGACAACCGTTGGCACTGGGGTTTGAACCCCCAACCTTAAGAGCAGTAATCCAGCACCTTAGTGGAGCCACCACTGCCCTCAAATCAAGATATAAACTTATAATGTGTTGAAACTTTCTGCCAGGTGACATTTATGTAACATTTATGAAAGCTTGAGTGTCCAGGAAACAGTTTGCATAGTCCTTTTTTGTGGCATGACATGCTGCAATTTTTCTATGTCCTTGACAGAAGTCGCTGCTTAAGCAATGACTGTGTGTGGTCACAGAGTATTACCATCTCATGACTATTAAATATAGCTACAAACTGCTACATAGTGCCATAAATGTACTATTCTTTGATAAATTACATTTTTATAATTACTGTATGGGCAAATCACTGTAATCTGTTGGGACACACTATTGTGCTAAGATTGATCATGCATCCACTGTTTCTGGATATTAGAATTTTCCCATTAAATTGAGGAGCTGTTCAGAAAATCCATTAATCTCTTGCAGAAAATATAAGAACGACATTTGTGCTTTGGACGTGACAAAAGGCAGTGCCGTGATGATGTCCTTATGCTCCTTTCATGCCAACCGTTGTCATGGAGACAAGCTGCACTTCATTAATGATGGTCCATGTAAAGGCAATGTGAACTGGGCAATATTCAGGGCCAGTATTTCTGAGAAGAGCTCAGTACAAGAGCCATGTGGATCCGACACCTGTTACGAGTGGGAGACCTGCTCAGGTAGATCTGCACTGAGAACACAGCAGACACACTTCTGTAAGCTAAAGATGCCATTTATCTACAGAATGAATGAGAGCAATATATTCAGTGCCAACAATGATTGTGAATTCCCCATGAGGATTTCCATTACAGCAAATAATCTGAACATGCATTTCATTCATGGTCAATGTATAAGCCACGATATGTTTAAAACGGGCAGAAGCTGATCATTTTGGCTAAATAACTGCCATCATCATCAGAGTTGGTGCCGTCTCAATTTGCCAAATAGGGAAGGCTTATAACCCTTAACTGTCCTCGTCTGTGTTGTGTCATTGTTGTAGAGAAAGCATGGAGTGTCTGTTGATGATATGCTGCTGTCTCTTTAATAAATAAGTTACTTGTTTTGACTAATGGTACAGTATATGTTTAGACCATTTTTAGAAATCCCCTTCTTGAGAGTGTTGATTTTTTTTTTTTTTTTTTTCAAAGAAAAGACAAGGCCAAGATATTTTGGAATTTGCATTACTGCAGAATCCGCCAGAAAATAGTTTCAACCATCTTTCACAACTGCCGTAGGGTCTCTTCTTCTCGATTTTGTTTCAGGGTTCACATCATTAGCCTTTCAGATTTTACATGAATGACATACCATCTCTCATCACTTTCTCATTTACCTCATTGCTTAATCCTACATGGGTTGTAGGGAGGCCTATCTCTGCTGACACTGGACACTCTGATCAGCTTCCCAGACCATTGCAGGGCAACACACATACAACCATTCGCATTCAAACGCTCACAGGGTGAATTAGCCTAAAGTGCATGTCTTGGGACTGTGAGAGTAAACTGGAACACCATGAGGAAACCCACACAAGCACAGGGAGAGCATGCAAACTCCACACAGAAATGCCTAAGCCTAGGAATTGAACCCAAGACTTTCTTACTGTGAGGTGAAGGTGCGAACCACTACACCACTATGCTGTCACATGTCGAATATAAATAATAGATATTTTATTATTTTAGCATAAGTATAATGTACAGTTAGACAATGTGCAAGCATAGCTTGTTTGCTGTACCACAATAGCTTTGGGATCAGCAAATATTTTTGCAAAGCAAAGTGACAAATGAATATGCAAAGAAAGTTGAAAAAATAAAACAATGGTAAACATAGATAAGTATCTGATGTCCTATCCTAATTCTATGCAGTATTCTGATTATATTCTGACTAGTATTATTTCTAAAGCTGCTTTTCTCTCTGTGTCCACAGCATCTCGTACGTGTTTGTGCAAACCTCCCAAAGATTGTCCAAAGACTGATGGACAAAACTACTGTGTGTATATCTTGAGGCTTGAGCGCCAGCAGACTGTCAGTCTGTGTGCCATGGCTGCCTTGAAGTGTAGTGGCTTTGACTTGAACATTGTTCATGAAGATGCATGTTAAAGCCCATGAATTAAGTTTGACTCAATATATACACACAGAACACCTGAACCCATGATATAACTGTTCTCTATAGACACACACAATATAAGAAAAAAATACACAAAATACACACATACATATACATATACACATATTATATATATATATATATATATATATATATATATATATATATATATATATATATATATATATATATATATATACATACACATACACAAAAGTCGGCCCCCAAATTACAAAGACCCCTGTGTACGAAATCCCCGGATTATGAAAACATTTTCCTGAGTTTCCGTTCCGATGTACGAAAAAAACCCCTCTTACGAAAAGAAATTCAAAATTCAAACACACCAATCAAAATTTCACAGGAGTTGCTCTCTCATTGGCTGTCTCCCAACATCCCACCCACTGGCCTCCCAGATAGAGACAGAAGGAAGCTTCACTCTTTCGTTTTTAGTTTAGTTTATTAAGTTGTTTTAATTCAATAAATGTTTAATAAATGTGGGCGCATTTGAGCTCATCTAGAATTCTGATCCCTCAAGGAATCAAATTAAAGTTGAGTTTGTCAAGCAGGAAATGCGCTTTGAATTCACGTGCACGCGAGAGAGAGACAGAGAGACAGAGAGAGAGAGAGAGAGAGAGAGAGAGAGAGAGAGAGAGTAACGCTTTAGTTTTTAGTTTAGTTTTTAAGTTGTTTTAATTCAGTAAATGGTCAAGCAGGGAATGCGCTTTGAATTCTATGTCTTGAGGGCGTGGCCCGCAACGGTAGAATAAACATGTGCATTGTAATGCATCTGTGTGTGTGTGTGTGTGTGTGTGTGTGTGTGTGTGTGTGTGTGTGTGTGTGAGAGAGAGAGAGAGAGAGAGAGAGAGAGAGAGAGAGAGCAAGAGAGAGAGAGAGAGAGAGAGAGAGAGAGACAGGTGTGTGTGTGTGTGTGTGTGTGTGTGTGTGTGTGTGTGTGTGAGAGAGAGAGAGAGAGAGCAAGAGAGAGAGAGAGAGAGAGGCAGGTGTGTGTGTGTGTGTGTGTGTGGGTGTGTGTGTGTGTGTGGGTGTGTCTGTGTGTGTGTGTGTGTGTGTGTGTGTGTGTGTGTGTGTGTGTGTGTGTGTGTGTGTATGTTAATAAAAATGTTTAATAATGGCTTCATTAATAAATATGTTAACAAAATGGTTTAATATGTTAATAAAATGTTTAAATGGTTTAATAATAATTTTCTTTTACTTTTAATACATATTTCATACAAAATTGGTCTACTTTTATCATTTTTAAAGGATTTATGGGGTTTATCCAGTCCAACGCTAGAGCCTTGGAACGAATTAGGTGTAATACGAAATCCCCGCAATATGAAAAGGGCTCTGGAACGGATTATTTTCGTAAGTTGGGGGCCAACTGTGTATATGTATATATATATATATATATATATGTATATGTTCATGCACACCTGTGTACTCAGCTTTTTCTACTGATGTTGTTCACTACAATCTTACATTTTATATACATTTTATAACTCAATGCTAACTATTTGTGAATAAATATTTTAAAGTATAATGTGTGTCTTGTCCTTTTAAAGTGATAATTAGATTGATCTTAAGATAAAATTATTGTACTGAAGTTCATCTTTATGACCGGCATTTAGTTACTCAAAAGTCATGGGACTATATATTTAAAGTGTTCTAATTTCCTCATTCAACTATTTTGAATTAAAATATTTTGATTATTTTTAATGGCAACACCTGAACTATCGTACACTATGAAGATGCATTGCACAAACTATAACACTCTTATCAGTCGTCGCTGTCAAGGGTTGTGTATTGCTGTTAAGAAGCAGTGGCAAAAGACAGAACCAGGATTTATCATACTGTAGTTAGCTGCACACTCTAAGGAAAGAAACCAGTAAATACCTGCAGGACAAACTGTCAGAGAATACTCATCATAACTGAGGGCTTAACTGAGCAAACAAAACATACAAAAAAGCTTAAAAAGGACTTAAATACCATTCCAAATCAAATCCACTCGGTACACCTGTGTGGCCCAGTGTCATGGCCTCTATATGGGTATCCACACACATGGGAGTTGTGGCCTTTTACTGCCGTATGGAATGTGGTGAACTGTGAAATGAGCAGCAGAGGAGTCAATCAGAACACAGCTCCCCTCTAAGGACGCTGCTCTTTAAGTGCCCAAGAGTCCATGCATCAACCCACATGTCCAAGCCCACCAGGAACTGGACTCTTGGGCGCTTAAAATTTTTTAAAACTACCTAACAGGTTCACAATTAATTTTACTTTGACATGCTATGACATCGGAGTATTAGGATGCTGAGGTTGACAATACCAGACAGAAGTCCTAGAGCAGTGGTTCCCAACCTGGGTTCGATCGAACCCTAGGGGTTCGGTGAATAGGTCTTAGGGGTTCGGCGGAGCCTCTGCCACGGAGGTCAGGACACACCCGACTCATCATGTCAATTAGTGATGACACACCCCGCTTGGCCATCACTGGCTGCAGATGATCACATTACATTGCTTGGCCAATCAGTGCCGCGGGGAATTTAGCGCGCTCAGTAGTCAATGTGTGAAGTCGTGAGATTTTTTTCGGAATATTTTAATCCATACTAACTATGTCAAACAAGTAAAGAAAGTGGTTGGACGAATATGTACAACATGGATTCACATGCATCACGGAACATGATGGGACTCAGCATCCTATCTGAATGATTTGCAATGCCAAGTTGAGCAACTCTAGTCTCACACAAGCAAAACTAAAGGAACACTTCGTGAAACTGCATGGAGATGGGAATACAAGAACACAACAGTACCTATGTCTTGAATTTGTAAAAAATCATATTTTTATTTTTCACTGATGAAGGGTTCGGTGAATGTGCATATGAAACTGGTGGGGTTCGGGACCTCCAACAAGATTAAGAACCACTGGCCTAGAAAAAGACCAAAGAGGAGATTTATGGATGTGGTAAAGGAGGACATGAAGGTAGTTGGTGTAAGAGCAGAAGATGCAAAGGATAGGGTGAGATGGAGGCAGATTATTTGCTGTGGCGACCCCTGAAGGGAACAGCCGAAAGGAAAAGAATATGTTATGAAATTGGAGTATGGTTTAAAGATTCATTGCCATGGCAATGTTCACTGCATATCAAATGTGTTAGCAAACTGTGTGAGATTTAGAGGGTGTATAAAGCTGTTATTTTACCCCAATTATACTTTATGAAAGATTCTTATCTGATGGAACTGGCTAGCTTGACTTTTTTTCAAACTTCCAAAAGTAACAACTTCGCCATGACAAACCTGAAAGAGTGCACCTCACACTGACCTTATATAAAGAAGCTGCACATAAGAGACTTAATTGTAATCATTATAATTCAATTTTTTTTCAGTCAGATATGTTAATAGTGGAGTTCTTGAGAGGAGCACAATAGACACGGAATATGGTTGTCCTGTCCAGTATCTGCACATGCAAAACAAAGTAGACTAATAAGGTCTGATGCGTCAACTAAATCTTGACAGAGCTGAGTACTCAACCTCTGGTACACGACACAAAAGCTGGGACATGGACATGGCGGGTGTTGAAAAGCAAATCCAGGCTCAGACACCTATCAACAACGACATCTACCACAAGCTTAGCTTTTAGGCTGTGCTATATATACAGGCCCATTGTGAGGGTGGTTCTGGGGGGTTTGAATGAACCGCCAAAATTCTACCAAAAGGTCTGCCTAGATGATTTTATAGGTTTATTTTCAGTGATTGGCCAGTTTATTGAAAACAGTGAACACCTGGGAAAGCCTCAGTGCCTCACAGAAAAATGGCAGCCAGCGAGGCTCGCGAGATGAAATAAAGGCTAGCTAGCTAGCGGTGGAATTGGGGACCAGATTAGCTCAGTCTGGCAAGTGTGCTGGTGAGTGATGTCATCACACCTGTTGTTATTGATCTTCTGGGATGCTCATGAGGGATGCAGCACAACAGAATGAGCAATTAGTTGTTCAGGCATTTTCATTATCCTTTCCATCCATTTAATTCATATTATTGTGGAATTTTATAAATTGTATCACGAGTTATAAATCCAGCATATTAAAATTTGGAGCTGTGTACTGTTAGTGAATGTATTTTGTTGTGTTCAGCTCGTATGAACAGGACCTCTCAGGAGCTTCCCGATGCTAACAGCTAACAC
This sequence comes from Plotosus lineatus, assembly GCA_024760905.1. Taxonomy (NCBI): domain Eukaryota; kingdom Metazoa; phylum Chordata; class Actinopteri; order Siluriformes; family Plotosidae; genus Plotosus; species Plotosus lineatus. Next base: position 22,821,005 of record CM045735.1, on the reverse strand, counting down.
ACCGGTTAGCGGAAGCTGTATCCTTTGGTTTTAACAGGGCAGGTATTTAGCACTATTTCAATTGTAAAGTGATTTCTTTTAAAATTAAACTGCTTGCATTCTTATTTTATTTTGTAAGGTGTTGAAGATTTAAGCTATATGCTTACAGATTCACTAATGAATATATTATTCATATATGTATATATATATATATATATATATATATATATATATATGTGTGTGTGTGTGTGTGTGTGTGTGTGTGTGTGTGTGTGTGTATGTATATATATTTTTTTTTAATTAATTATTTTTTTTGCGGGAAAATTGTGAGTATTGCACTGTAAATTAATATCTTGTTTGACACATTTATTTAGGACGCAACAACACCAACAACAACAAAAACGATTTCTACTCATTTTTATAGTGTTCATGGTATTTAAAAGACTTCAGATGAATAAACATACACACATGTGTAGCTGCTACACTGAGCAAAGCACAGCATGTTACTAAAAGTATGTAATGTGATTGTGCAATGACTTATGGGAAATGATGATGCTGGGGAAAACTTGTAAACTTGAGCCATTATGAACAGTGTACACATAGAACCATATGCTCAATTTACTAGGTATTGCTCCTAACCTGACCAACTGACCCAGAAAAATTGTGTTATGAAATTATTAAGCGAGTTAAATGAACACAGGCACACTTTAAAGCACCCAACATTCATTCTGTTATTTGTAAATACTGTACCATTTTTCTGAAGATAGTTTTGAGCCAACTGCTACAGGTGTTAACACTAACACTGAGGCATTCAGAAGCTGCTAACAAACTTAAACAGAAAATCGAAATATTATTCTAAAAAAATATTGCTGTCTGGGCAGCACAGTGGTGCAGTGTGCAGTGGTGCAGTGGCACAGTGGTGCATGTGTGCCTCACAGCAAGAAGGTCTGGGTTTGATTCCCAGCTTGCACGTGCTCCCTTTGGGCACTCCGATTTCCTCCCGCAGTCTTAAAACATGCATTGTAGATCAATTGGCTGTTCCAAATCGCCCCTATGTGTGAGTTGGAGTATGAAAGGTTTTGCGAGTGTTGGCCTGGTGAGCCGTCCAAGGTGTCCAGAGTCGGCTGAGATGGCGCCATAATCCCGCAACCCTAATGAGGGTAAAGCGGTTCAGAAATTTAATGAATGAAAGAATATTGGTGTAAATGTTGCTGAGATTGATTGAAAATGATGAACAGTCTGTTTGTTATACCACTCAATACGAATGAATGAGACTGCCTGCAACATAGCATACATGCTAATTGCTTTAATGAACTTTCAAGTTATGTCCATATTTCACTCTTTCATATTTTATACTTTTGTTTATAGTAGCTAACAGTGGTGCCAGGTTCTACATGTATTGGAATAAAATACATTGTTCTGTTTCTTAGTTACTTTTTGCCTCCAAAAAACACATATAGATTTGCACCAAAATGTAGATTTAGGACATTGATAAAAATGGAGCTCCTAATAGCTCTACCGATAAGTGTCCAAAACTGGAGATACAAGGGTGGTGCGGCTCCTTTCGGGATTGAATCAATAAAGAAGTAAATCTCCTCTGTATTTCCTGATGGAGGTCTGGGGGGAAAGCAGGAAATATTAAAAACAGGTTTTTTTTTGTTGTTGTTTTTTATACCACCATTCTCTAGCTGATTTCTATGTCCATTTGTATCATTTGTCTTCTTACTTTAAATATCTGTTTAATGAATTTATGTTCTGTATTATGGTTCATCTTTAGTGATGTTTTTCTCAGTATGTATTTGTATGCCTAACTGGGTTAGTGTGTGTGTGTGTGTGTGTGTGTGTGTGTGTGTGTGTGTGTGTGTGTGTGTATTGTTCATGCAAGAGTGGTCAGTGGTGGATGAGCCTCTATTAGCATCAAGGCTCAGACATCGAGCAAATGAAAATGGGGCTCCACTCAGGAGCTCAACTATAAATAGTTTTTGAAAATATATTGAAAATGAAGTATAAATTATAAAAGTCATTATATTTATAGTGATTTCACAAAAGAGGTGAAATGAATGAAATATAGAACCATTTATTAGGAAGTAATATTAAATAACAGAAAACTATATACATATGTCTTACAACTGCAATCCTTCATGTGGAGCCTTTGTTAGTATCTGTATGAAAAATAGAAATATTGAAAGACTGATATTCATTATAAGTTCACATAAATTGCTGGATGATTACAAACGAATCTGTTACCAACTGTGTTTCTTGGATGAGGTCCCATATTTTACATAATCATAGTAAAAAACATAGAGCTTGTACTGAATTACATTAATCTTGACATTGACCAATGTTGATAACTTTGATGTCCTTTCCTGAGCACCTCCAAGCACCAGCCTCGCACTCGGTCATGGATTCATGCTTCCCATTCTCGACAGAGATGCAAAGGTGGGCAGGTTCTTCTGGACAATCCTCTGGGTCTTTACAACTACAATTCACACCTGAAAATATACAGTATCATTTATATGAGTCTCAACCTCAAAGTTCTCTTTAATGCAAGTATACGCAATAGAATATTTTCTATTCCAGAGATGTTGAATTATCAAATCTGACCGGTCAAAAAATAGTCACTGCTTTTCTATAACAGCAACTCTGATAGTAGTCCAGTCAGAGGTTTATAATTAAAGCTTCAGACTAAAAGATTATATATATATATATATATATATATATATATATATATATATATATATATATATATATATATATATATATATATAATATATAAATAATCTTTTACACACACATACACACACACACACACACACACCGGATTTCAAAAAAGTTGGCACACTATACAAATCGTGAATAAAAACTGAATGAAATGATGTGGAATTGCCAAATTTCAATATTTTATTCTAAATAGAACATACTAGAAGATGACAGGTCAAAAGTTTAAACTGAGAAATGTGTCATTCTAAGAAAAAATATGTTGATTTTAAATGGTGTCAACAAATCTCAAAAAAGTTGGGACAAGGCCATTTTCACCACTGTGAGTGGGAGCATGTAGCAAACCTTCCCATGGTGCTCCTGTTAATCTAGATCACTAGAGACCAATTGCTACACCACGCACCCTCCCCAGAAGATGGTAAAAGGATAAACCCTCGGCCTGCTAGCAAGATGGCACGGTGGATTGTGTTCACTGACAATGGTTTCTGAAGTATTGCTGAGCTCATTCTGTGATTTCACCAGCAGAAGCATTCCTGTTTGTGATGCAGTGCTGTTTAAGGGCCGAATATCATGGGCATCCAGTATGGTTTTTCGGCCTTGACCCTTACGCACAGAGATTGTTTCAGATTCTCTGAATCTTTGGATAAGGTTATGTCACTGTAGATGATGATAACTTCAAGCTCTTTGCAATTTTTCACTGGGAGACACCTTTCTGATATTGCTCCACTAAATTTCTGAATTGCTGATCCTCTACTCATCTTCGCTTCTGAGAGACACTGCCACTCTGAGAAGCTCTTTTTATACTCAGTCATGTTGCCAGTGGACCTCATTAGTGGTAACTGGTCTTTCAGCTGTTTGTTATAAGTACAATTGACTTTTCCACCCTCTTATTCCTACCTGTCCCAACTTTTTTGAGATTTGTTGACACCATGTAATTTAAAATCAACATATTTTTTCTTAAAATGATACATTTTCTCAGTTTAAATTTTTGACCTGTCATCTATACTCTATTCAGAATAAAATATTGAAATTTGGCACTTCCACAGCATTGCATTCAGTTTTTATTCACAATTTGTATAGTGTGCCAACTTTTTTGGAATCCGGTTTGTGTATATAGAAGTGTGAGAATTGCTATTTAACATTTATGGAAGACCAGATCAGTACCATTCTCTTTGCTTTGCAACAGTCTGAGGTAAAGCTGTAAAATTGCAGCTGTAAATTTATTTCTCCACCACATGAAGGTTCGAAGATTATCATGACAGAGGAATTTATATAAGTTCCCATGAATATGGTGAGTGAGTATCTCACCTTCCATGAATAACGGTTATATGTATATCATTTGCTATAATGCAAGTCATAATAGGAACTATCCTGTATAAAATGCTACACAGCATTTTGTTTATTCATTCATTTTCTGAACAGCTTGATAGTAATTAAGTTTGAGGGGAGTCTAGCACCTATCTTGGCCGACTCTGGGGGAGTTTAGAGTATGACCTGAACAGCTTGCCTGGCCATCGCAGGGCAGAAACATGCTGACTGCTATGCAGCCTACTCTTGATGAAAGTCAGTAATGGTTCTTTTGTATGCCTCTCACCACAGACAGTGAGAGACATAGCTGACCTTTTATAACCCAGATAACGGCACTGGGATGCCAGTAGTGACAACCCGTTGAGAGTGGTTTGAAACCTTGACCTTGGGATCAGTAATCTGTGATCAGAGATCCAGCACCCTACCACCAGGCCACCATTTCCGCGCACAGCATTTAATTCTTTCATAATAAAGAACTGTTAATATTATTATATTATCATGGCTATATGTGAATAAAACATTTTGAAATGTGATATTACCAGAATATATCAACTTTAGGATGGTATCACTAATAAATGAATTTACTTTTACTGTATGTCCCCAATTATTTTACTCTAAAAATAGGAATCATACCGGTGCACTCCTCCCATGGATTGCAGTCTTGACAGGATGTGAATTTGGTGTCTGGCCAGTCACATGTTGTGTGTTGGAGCAGAGAGAATGTCCGGCCGAGACACTGCAGGGCACCAAGCTGGCATACGCTCATTCGGTTCACCATACCAGGACGCACAGAGGCACACACTTCAAGCGAAGACCTATGGAATGAGACAGTACGCAATACAACAGGTTTCAATATACTTTATATGAACAGAAAAATGCAAGTACATATTTTGTGTCTTGTATATTTATGAATGTTAATACATATCGCAACAATATTCATTATCATATCATGTCATTTTCTGAACCACTTTATGCTTTAAATCTGTTTTGATGCGTATTTGATTTCTGCTGCTTTACAGGATCAGTAAAATAAAGTCACAACTAATGAACATTCAAAGATTTTTAAGCACATTTTGGCTACATTTCAGACCAAAAACGAGAAGTAAGAGGAAAAAGCTGAATTAAGTCCCCAGTAGAAGTAGGACTATTAAAAAGAGAGAGTTTGCGTGTTAATGTAAACGATGCAGTAAATATGGACAATGTTTATTGTTACAATAAAAGCGGTTTCGGAGCAGTCGTGTTGGTAGTAATGTTTCATTGTTACCTGTAGATGACAAATAGAGTTGAACTCGATCTGAAGTCTAGTTTGAATTCAATTTAATTGTAATTTCTTCAATTCATTATTTTTGTTTGAATCTTTTTGTAATTGATATTGAGTGGCTCAGCAGCACAGTGTCTAATTTATACTCTAGGAGGTTCTGTGTTTGAGCCTATTACACTGTGAGGGCTTTTTGGGTGGAGATTGCTTATTCTGCTTGTGCTCTGGTTTCCTAGTATTCTCAAAGGACATACACGTTAGGTTAATTGTATTTCAGACTGCTCCAGGCGTGAAAACAAGGTGTAAATGATTGTGCGTGAGGGTTGGCCATGTGATAGTCTTGTGAGTTGTTCATGATATAATCCCATCTTTTCCCGGAATATACTCCTAAGAAAATTAAAGTCTTTCATTCTGATTATTTCTACGAACAAGTGGCATTCTTTGGGCCACACAAGTGACCAGAAGAAAATGAGGAATGAGGCAGTCATGTTAACCACTACACTCCTGTAATGGCTAGCATGACTGCTTCAGTCCTGGAAGATCCTGAGTTTGAGTTCCGGGCTCAGAAGTATCTGTGTGAAATTTGAATGTCTCCCGATGCTTGTGTAGGTTTTATCCAGGTATTCCAGTTTCCTTTCCTAGTACACTAACTGTTTGTTCCAGTTTGCCCTGTGAGTGTGAAAAGTTGCATGTGTTGGGTCTGTAATAAACAGTCTGTTTCAGTTGTAGTTCACCTTCATTCAGTGTCGGCTGAGATAGGTTTGAGCCACCCTGTAACCCTAATAGGATTAATGGTTCAGTTTGCGTGTTTGAGTGGGTGGATGTGTTGAATGATACATTCAATTAACCAGTAAACCAACTTACTTGCATTCATAAGGCATTTTGCACACACATTGGGCCTGTCCGGCCTTCTCCCATGGTTTGCAGCTCTGGGTAGAACCGAGTTGGACCACTGAAACACACATTTCATTTTAGTATATGAAAATAAGAGATTATTATCATTGCACAACAATAGTGTTACCTAAAATGAGACCACGTCTTTCTGGGTTTGCACAATCCTAAAAATACTGTGCCAAATCATTCGATAAATAAATCCTCTTTTGTTTAAAAGAGCAGCGTAAAGGGGATTATGTCTTTATTGGTTTTATATCTCATAATTTTGGTATGACAGGCCTTATTTTTGAATGTCATAACTAGCAAGAACAGCTGTTACCTACAAGATGTTAAACGTGTAACCCCACCATCACCGCCGCCACACACATTGACTTAATAAAAGAATAAACATTATTCAGACAATCTTCCTGGATTGTGAAATATTCATGTTTATGTGCAATACTTGTGTTTAAGTTTCAAGTGCAATATTCATTTTTAGAGCAAGTCTTAAACATCATAACATTTTACCACTATATACTGTACAGTACCTTATAATTAAAGGCTGTAACTGTTACCCGGTGCATATCATACACTTTTGATATATTATGCACCCTTCTGTGTAGGTGTGAAAAGGTGAATATACATGTATAACTTAGTACATAGTTCCTTAGTTGTCTTTTTTGCATTTTTTAAATAATTGCCGCTAAACTGATATTTATTGTTCATGGAACAGTTGACAAAGATCTCTTTATCTTTATTTTTATCTTTATCAGAAGCTCTCCTCATAGCTTATGTTGCACACTTGGCACTAGTTTTAATGTGCTAATCAGTCTGAGAAACTCTCTAGTTCAGTACAACACAAGAAAAAAAAAGACAGGTCATTTTTGTGCTAGAGTTTAAAAATAAACATAGATTGGAAGTTATATAGATTAAACTTTTTAAAGTTTTGCTGCATAGTGACACTGAAGGGAACCTCCCAAATTCAATAGCATTTTTATTTTGTTTTGTTTTTCACAACTGGAACGTTCTATTATTTTATCTTAAAATTTCATATTTTTCATATTATCCAAGCAGCATGTCAGAACAATAATTTTTGGGTCCGGCTGAATGTTCCCGGCATCATAGAAGGGCGAAAAGATTCTGTGATGCCAGGAAGATTCAGCCGGACCCAAAAATGCAGGACACGGTGTCATGAAAACGGATGTGCTTTATTGTTCACATGGAAGGCACTAGATAATGGGGAAATCGTAATCACTGTTAGAGATGCGGAGAAACACAGAAATCAAACTAAAGCGGGAACTGCAGGAGCACGGAGCTGAGAGCCAGAGAGATCACAGGGAAGAGGAACAATCTTCTAGCACTGGGAGGAGCGCTGCTAGTCTTTGTAGCCCGTGATTAAGTGGAATCAGAAGTCTGTGTTTAGCGCTCCACCTGTGTGTGACAGCCACGCACCTCTCCAGGAGAGAGAGAGAGAGAGAGAGAGAGAGAGAGATGCCAAAACCAGAGTGTTTCGCAACACAGACCATAACATAGTGTACTGTATTCAATAATTTTTTCACTTAATTTGCGGACATATGGTATGAGTTACGGTACCATTAACTTCTGTTCAAAAGACGGTGGAACGGATTAAGACCTTATTTGTAATGGGAAAAGCAGATTTGGAATTCGACCAAATCAGAATTTGATCAGCCATCGGGAACGAATTATCTATATATATATATATAGGAGCCTGATTTGGTGCGTGAGGTGGAGAGATACCGACTAGATATAGTCGGGGTCACCTCAACGCATAGCTTGAGCTCTGGAACCATCCATCTCAAAAGAAGCTGGACCTTCTTCTATTCTGGAGTTGCTCATGGGGAGAGGCGGCGAGCCGGTGTGGGTATTCTTGTTGCCCCCCGTCTCAGTGCCCAAATGTTGCGGTTCTCCCCGGTTGACAAAAGGGTAGCTTCCCTTCGTCTTCGGGTGGGGGGACGGGTCCTGACTGTTATTTGTGCTTATGCACCAAATGACAGTTCAGAGTACCCACCCTTTTTGGAGTCTTTGGGGGGGGTGTTGGAGAACGCTCCCTCGGGAGACTCGCTCGTTGTCTTGGGAGACTTCAACGCCCATGTGGGCAACGATAGTGTGAACTGGAAGGGTGTGATCGGTAGGTACGGCCTCTCCAGTCTGAATCCGAATGGTGTTTCGTTGTTGGACTTCTGTGCTCGTCATAGTTTGTCTATCACGAACACCATGTTCGAACATAAGGGTGTCCATAAGTGCACTTGGCACCAGGACACCCTAGCTCGCAGTTCGATGATTGACTTTGTAGTCGTGTCATCAGACTTGCGACCATATGTTCTGGACAATCGGGTGAAGAGAGGAGCTGAGCTGTCTACCGATCACTACCTGGTGGTGAGTTGGCTTCGGTGGTGTGGGAGGTTGCCTTCCAGACCTGGCAGGCCCAAGCGTGTAATCAGTGTCTGCTGGGAACGTTTGGCGGAGCCCCCTGTCCGAGAGGCCTTTAACTCCCACCTCCGGCAGAGCTACAACCACGTTCGGAGGAGGCGGGGACATGGAATCCGAATGGGCCATGTTTCGTGCTTCCATTGCTGAGGCGGCAGCCCATAGCTGTGGCCGTAAGGTCGCCGGTGCTTGTCGTGGCGGTAATCCCGAACCGGTGGTGGACACCTGCGGTGAAGGGGGCCGCCCAGCTGAAGAAGGAGGCCTATCGGGTTTTATTAGCCTGTGGGACTCCCGAGGCAGCAAACAGGTACCGGCAGGCCAAACGTGCTGCAGCCGAGGCTGTCGCAGATGCAAAATCTCGGACGTGGGAGGAGTTCGGTGAGGGCCTGGAGAGTGATTATCGGTTGGCCTCAAAAAGGTTCTGGGCCACCATCCGACGCCTCAGGAGGGGGAAGCAGTTCTTCACAAACACTGTTTACGGTGGAGGTGGGGAGCTGCTTACCTTGACTGGGGATGTTGTTGAGAGGTGGAGGGAATACTTTGAGGACCTTCTCAATCCCACCAACACGCCCTCCGTGGAAGAGGAAGACCCTGGGGGTTCGGGTGAGGGTCCGCCCATCACTGGAGTGGAGGTCACTGAGGTTGTCAAAAAGCTACTCGGTGGTCGAGCTCCGGGGTTGGACGAGATCCGCCCGGAATATCTCAGGGCTCTGGATGTTGTAGGACTGTCTTGGTTGACACGTCTCTGCAACATCGCATGGTCATCGGGGGCTGTACCTCTGGATTGGCAAACTGGGGTGGTGGTCCCAATTTTTAAGAAGGGGGACCGGAGGGTGTGTTCCAATTATCGGGGAATTACACTCCTCAGCCTACCTGGAAAAGTCTATGCAGGGGTACTGGAGAGGAGGATCCGACCGATAGTCGAACCTCGGATTCAGGAGGAACAATGTGGTTTTCGTCCTGGCCGCAGCACTCTTGACCAACTCTATACGCTCCACAGGATTCTGGAGGGGGCATGGGAGTTTGCCTAATCTGTCCACATGTGCTTTGTGGATTTGGAGAAGGCTTTCGACCGTGTCCCTCGAAAGATCTTGTGTGGCGTGCTTTTGGTGAAAAAGGAGCTGAGCCGCAAGGCGAAGCTCTCAATTTACCAGTCGATCTACGTTCCAACCCTCACCTATGGTCACGAGCTTTGGGTAATGACCGAAAGAACAAGATCACGGATACAAGCGGCTGAAATGAGCTTCCTTCGCCGGGTGGCGGGGTTCTCCCTTAGAGATAGGGTGAGAAGCTCTGCCATCCGGGGAGAGCTCGGAGTAGATCCGCTGCTCCTCCACATTGAGAGGGGCCAGTTGAGGTGGCTCGGGCATCTGGTCAGAATGCCCCCCGGACGCCTCCCTGGTGTGGTGTTTCGGGCATGTCCAACCAGGAAGAGACCCCGGGGTCGACCTAGAACATGCTGGACTATATATATATATATATATATATATATATATATATATATATATATATATATATATATATATATATATATATATATATATATATATATATATATGCATATATATATGCATATGTATGTGTGTGTGTGTGTGTGTATGTATGTATGTATGTATGTGTGTATGTGAAAATGAATGAATGAATGAATTTCATTGTGCTGTAAGTCCTAAAACTTTTATTTATTTATTTACCTGGGTTGCATTTAAAATTGTTAGGTATTGGAGACCAGCTGAGACTAGCCCGACAGATTATCTCCTGCTCTCCTTCCAACTGCATGCCACTGGGACACGACAGGGATACAGTCTCTCCTATCGAATACGCCTGCTTCAAGGGTGAGGCCATGATATGATTCAAGAGTGGCGGCGGATCACAAGAAATTCCTGGCATACAGAACACAGGTTACAGGGATGTTTTAAGCATTACATTTATCTGCCAAAAGACCTCATTATGGTTAAAACTGTGATTTTTCCATAACTGAAATAGTGTATAATTGAAAATTTTCATCAATTAGTTACTTACGGCACGTCAACATTGATTATTTTCCGATAACAGTATGTCCCTAAGCATTATATTTCACACCAAATCATATTCAATTTTAAGATGGTATGGTATGTTGAAATTGAATTGACATTCACGTCTCAGGCATATTAAATACTCAAAAAATATAGCGTTATCGCTATTTAATGAAATGAAATCAGCTGCAATGTCTTTCTAAAAACCATTTGCTTACCCCTGTACAGAAATGTCAATGACTCCTGCACTGGGAGTGATGCTATTAGAAAATATATATTTTCGATAGTGTTACAACAGTAACCTTAAACTACTATACATCTAATACCAAGAAGATGATAATGGACTTCAAAAGATCGAAACAAACTAAGCACTCTGCCCTCTACATTGATGGAGTGGAGCTGGAGAGGGTGGAGTGCTTCAAGTTTCTTGGAGTCCACATCTCTGCCGACTTCACCTGGACTCCAAAAATCTCCTACAGGTGGGGAACAGGTGGGGAACAGGTGGGGAACAGGTGGGGATGTATTTCCTAAGGAAGCTCCAAAAAGCCTGTCTACCTCAACCGCTACTGATTACCTTTTAGTGCTCCACCACTGAGAGCTTCCTGACCTACTGCTGTACAGTGTGGTTCAGCAGCTGTACTGCAGAGCTCAGGAAGGCCTTGCAGTGGGTGATGAGGACGGAAGAACGAGTATTTGGAACTACACTACCCTCCCTCAGTGATATTTACACTGACAGACTTCAGAGGAGAGCCAATAGAATTGTCAGGGATCCCACACACCCTGGACACACCCTTTTCTCATCTCTCTCTCTCTCTCCTCCAGAAAAAGCTACAAGACACTAAAAACAAAAACTAACAGACTCAAGAACAGCTTTTACCCACAAGCTGTTAAACATGTAACACCATTACTAACTGAATAAACATCATTCAGACCATATTCAGTGCAATACTCATGTTTAGAGCAGGTCTTGAACATCATAACATTTCAGCACCATGCAGCTTATAATTAAAAGCTCTACCTCCTACCCAGTGTATATTATGCATCTTCGCCATATCATTCACCCTTCTGTATGTTTGAATAGTTGAATATATGAATAGTCTGCACGTGTGTGAATATGTGGATAGATTTTATATATAGGTGTAAACAGGACATATGCATGTGTATAGGTATGTGTATAAATGTGTATGTACGTATATGTACACGTATAGGTTAGTGTAGTTCCTTAGTTGTCTTTTGTGCACTTTCTTTTTATAATTGCTGCTAAACAAAGAGCTGCTAAACTGATTTTCATTGTTCATGCAACAATTGACAAGAAAGATCTATGTCTTTAATTTTTGAAATATTTTTTTTTTATTATGTCCCTATTACTTCTGATTTTTAAAACTTGATCACAAACTTTTCTAGTTGTTTAGAAGTCAGTGCTGCACTGGCAGGTTATTGTGCCCTATGCACGATTTTTTCCTCTGGTCATGTGGTCTTGTTATTGTAATTGTTATTGTAACAGATGCAGAACCAAAATAAAATGTAAAACAGGTGATACTAAATGTGTAAGCTTGGTTCGTAACAACCTTGGGAAACCTTTGTATATGTATAGTTGTATAACTGATAATGGAAAATAAAACACATAAGCCAATTACTAGTGAACGAATGCCTGTAAAACTGAAAATCGTGTAAAACTGTTCCTAAACACATTTGAAAGACTTGCGCATTATTCTACTTGTCTGATCCAAATCGCCCCTATGTATGAGTGTGTGTGTGTGTGTGTGTGTGTGTGTGTGTGTGTGTGTGTGTGTGTGGCCCTGCAATGGTTGGATGATCTGTTTAGGGTGTACCCAACCTTCGCCCATCGTCAGTCTCCATGATCCTAAGAGGGTTATACAGTTTCATTTTCTGAAAAGTCAATGTACTTTATCTCACTTACTTTTGCACTCTGTTTGTCCTTTCCTCCAATTCAAATTCTCTGTACATTCCGCAACAGGATTCCCAACATGATAGTATCCCTCAATGCAGGTGTATTCAATCTTGCTGCCTACTGCATAAAAATCTTTCGGACTCTAAACATCAAATACAACAAATAGTGAGCGGAGGATGAGTGAGAGATGATCCAGTCTGCCAGTTGGTTTATAGAAATTCTGTATTGCGTGATGAGATTGAGAGAAACTCACCAATACAAATCCATTTCTCAGAGGAGGTGGAACCTTACAGTATTTCAGAGGGGTCAGTGATGTATCAAAACAATGTGGCTCCATAAATCTAAAATATCAGTTACATTGATTAATCTAAAGATGAATATAATAGTAAAGAAGTGACAATGTTCAACATCATACCTCAAATGTTCTAGATCTGGATCCTCACATGCTTTATGCTCAACGGAATTGCCTACACAATGCTTGCCTCCATTTTTTGGCGCAGGATTATTACAGGCACGAGTCCTGGATTTCTGTCCTTTAGAACAAGCTCCCCATCCTGACCAGCAATTCCAACCGCCATGAACAACTCCTGTAAAATAACAGTAAAGTACAAGGAAATTAAGTGGGGCCAATGGCGTAGTGGTTAGGGTGCTGCACTCATGATCCCAGTTAGACCCCCGCTGTGCTAAGACCCCTGGGCAACGTCTTAACCACAAGTGTGCCTCTGTCCACCCAGCAGTATAAATGGGTACCAGTGAAAATATACAGGGAAGGTAACCTGTGATGGACTAGTATCCCATCCAGGAGGAGTTGAACTCCTGGTCGCTTCACGCTACGGAAATCGGGAGTAAGCACCGGCCTGATGAGTCACTATGCTCAGGTGTTAAAAAAAGCCCAACAGACTTTACCTTTACAAGGAAAATAATGAGACTTTTGTGAGAACGGTTCCTGTTACCAATCCAATGTTGAGAAAAGGTGAACAGAAAGATTGAACCAATTGCATTTTTATTATTTAACAGAGCAACATATACTGGATATGAAAAAGGCTTCACACCCCTGTTGATTACTTCACCCTGACTTTCATGACCTCAAACCTCTATAATTCAACTGAAAAATAAATAAATAAATATATGTATATATATATATATATATATAAAAGTTTTGGCTGATAGTGTGTGTGTGTGTGTGTGTGTGTGTGTGTGTGTGTGTGTGTGTGTGTTTGTGTTTGTGTGTGTGTGTGTGTGTGTGTGTGTGTGTGTGTGTGTGTGTGTGTGTGTGTGTGTGTGTGTGTGTGTGTGTGTGTGTGTGTGTGTACACTATCAGCCAAAACTTTTAGAACAACCTGCTTTTTTTGTTTTATTGATATATAAGCAGTTCAAGTCCAGTGAAAAAAGAGTAAGCTATATGAGAACTGCCTGCAAAGAAAAGAAGAGGACATTAGGATTCAAATCATGGAATGGCCTAATCATGGTGTCCAGACTTGACAAATCTGCAACTTCTTATTTACTTATGAATGTCTTTTTTAAATTATAACCACACATTTTATTTAATTGATTTCATTCATTGATACACAACCCTTCCCAATCACATTGATGGGCAGAATGTCTATGTCTTTAAATGTGGAGGGAAACCAGAGAACCCAATGGTACTTTGGACTTTATACTGTATACTAATATACTAATATATATATATATATATATATATATATATATATATATATATATATATATATATATATATATATATATATATATATATATATATATATAGCGAGAGAGAGAGAGAGAGAGAGAGAGAGAGAGAGAGAGACGCTCCCCAACTTATGTTTTTAATTGGTTCCGGACGGCCGAACGTAAGTTGAAAGTGAACGTAAGTTGTCACAGTGATGTACTGTATGATGTATGACGTGTGACGTATGACGCTCATACTGTACTGTACGGTACTGTACATACCATTACCGTATCTCATAAAACACCCCTAAATCAATTATTATAAACAGAACATTGTAAAATAATATAAAATATATTAAATAATATCAATATTAATTTCAAATAAGTCACTTATTTATACCGAATCACTTTACATCAAGCTTAAAACAGCCAATCAACGCTTACAATATGTGAGGTGCTCAAAACCGAAAGTAGTGTACTTGCAAAAGTAGTGTACTTGCTGTGGGTTATACGGACTTCCGGTCTTTCAAGTGCACAAGGGCGCTGTTGAACTCATTTAGAACTCAGCCTGCACTGATGTGAATCACCAGCAGAGCGGAGAGTTCTCTCTGGATTCGGGTTTTCATTCAATTTACAACTCTCTTTGCTTAACTGAGTATGCATGGTAGATTGCGCCAATCTGAGCAGGTAGTTAATTCATCTTTGTGTATGAGACTTGCACCCATGCTAGCAGGCTTATGCTTCTGACCAACCATATTTCTGACCAACCATCTCTCACTCATCCAAATCGAAAAAACGTAAAACGGATGAACGTAAGTCGGGGAGCGTCTTGTGTGTGTGTGTGTGTGTGTGTGTGTGTGTGTGTGTGTGTGTGTGTGTGTGTGTGTATATATATATATATATATATATATATATATATATATATATATATATATATATATATATATATATATATATTAAGACACTCCCCGATGCTCTCCGCTCTCCGCTCCCTGACGCTCTCCGCTCATTTTCTGAGCCGCTTAATCCTAATTAGCGTCACAGGGAGGCTAGTGCTCTTCTCAGTTAACTCTGGGCAAGTACAGCGTACACCCTGCGCCAGGCCATCACAGGGAGAAACACGCTGATGTCTATGCAGCCTACTCTTTACAAAAGTCAGCAATTGTTGTTTTACATGCCTCACACCATTGACAGTGAGAGACATGGCCGATATTTGATAATCCAGTTAGCTGCATGGGGGGGGGGGCTTATTACCATCTTATGTTGGGAGCATAATTTTTAATTATCCACCCCCACAAATTTGGAAGAACGTTTAAGTCAATGACTGTAAAAATCAACCATTAAAATCTCTTTATTGTCATCTATGTGTTATCTGTGAACATACTCATATTCATTGGACTGAAATTTCGTTTTGTTTTCTGGGGTCGCCACAGCAAATGATTTGCATGTTTGGTATGGTATGAGTTTTTACGTCAGATGCCCTTCCTGACACAACCCTTTAGCAAGGGCCAGAAACACGCTGACGGCTATGCAGCTACTCTTTTACAAAAGTCAGCAATGGTTCTTTTACATGCCTCTCACCAGAGACAGTGTGAGACATGGCCAGCCTTTGATAACCCAGTTAGCGGTACTGGGTGGACAGTGACAACTTTGTGGAGAGTGAGACTTTGAAATCAAACAAACTTTGAAATCAGCGATCCAGCGCCCTATTGAGGTTTTGCACGTGATGTCACAGGGTCACATGACTTATGTTTACATGCCATATTGGACGGCATGATCCGGACGGCATGATCAGGACGGCGCTCGCTCATTCAACATTGCTAAACATTTTAAAATAAGTAATAGTAGTTCAACATTACCCAGTTGGATGTTGTTTGTCGGTTACTAACTTCCCCGGAGTGATACAAAATAAGCAGTGAGTATGGTTATATCGTTTTGCGCTGTTGGCTATGCAAATAGATAGCGGAGTAAAGCCTGCACTGTCATTTTATCGTTTTCCATCTGACCCGGAGAGAAAAGCCAAGTGGATCGCAGCGGTAAATAGGAAAGACTGGAATCCTACAGAATACAGTAGAATATGT
>CM045735.1:22767248-22802248 GCA_024760905.1 Plotosus lineatus | reverse complement strand
TGAGTACTCGCACAGTCTTGGTGGTCTAGTGGTATAGGGTCCTGGATCGCTGATCCAAAGGTTGGCGGTTGGAGTCCCACTCTCAAGGTTGTCACTGTCCCCCCCAGTGCGGCTAACTGGGTTATCAAAGGCGGGCCATGTCTTTCACTGTCTATGGTGAGAGGCATGTAAAAGAACCATTGCTGACTTTCGTAAAGAGTAGGCTGATAAGTCGTCAGCGTGTTTCTGTCCCTTGCTAAAAGGGTTGTGATAGGAAGGGCATCCGACGTAAAAAAAACCTCTGCCAAATCAAAAACGTGTGAATCAAGATGATTCGCTGTGGCGACTCCCGAGTAAAAGGGAAAAAGCCGAAAGGAAGACAGACATTCGCACAGTCTAATAACATGCACATTAAGCCAACTGGCCATTTCTTATTGTCCCTAATCGTGTAAGTGTGAGTGTGAATGGTTTGTTTGTTGGTCCTATGCTGGACTGACAAGCTGTTCAGGGTGTATCCCGCCTCTTCTTGAGACACTAATAGGACGACATGACTCAGCGACTGAATGAATAGTTATGTACACAGTAAGTACGATAGTATGAGTGAAAAAAGCAGAAATTAACTCAATCCTGGACAGCAATTCCCTTTCTCCGACAGAACAGCTCTTTCATAATTACTGGTTTAACGATTGATTAATGACGGAAAGGAATAAAAAGGGGAAGTGTTGAGGAATAATTCCTCATTTGTTTCTTTTTTTTCTTTCTTCAAAGTTACCTATGAGATGATTAAGAGTATTGTAAAGTGCTACTGAAATAAGTAAGTAAAACTTTAACCATAATTTTTTAGCAAAACTAATTGTTGGTTTTTGATTAACTTTGTTCATAAATACCTTCTGTTTGATGACCTGAGGAAGGTTTTTGACTGAGCCGGCCCATTTGGAGTACATGGCTTGGTTTTGCTCAGGGTTCTCTAGGTTCAGCTGACCTAAACCCGCCACATAAGAACCATGTCCTCCTATTATGTTGGTCTTCACTGCCAATGTCTGGCTGCTGTCCTCTGTAAAAATATACTCATGGATTAAAATAAGCAGCACATTTCTTATTGAACTTGTGCAATGCAGTATATAAATGTATGAAAAGAAAGATATTAACCTCCATAGCTCTTAACTGACTTAATTAATTTCTCACACTTGGTTGTTCTCTTCTTTCGGAATAGACGTCTCTTGACACGTGTGATGCACCTGTGAAAGTCGATATCTGTTTTACCTGCATTTTTAAATAGGGGGGAAAAATATATATATATATTAGAGCATATTAGCCATATCTGGGCATGCTGTTATAGGAATGATGCGATGAAGCAGTGTTACTGATACTACCCCACAGTTGATTGGTTACCTTCTTCTTCTTCTCTTTCGGCTTTTTCCCTTTCTCGGGAGTCGCCACAGCAAATCATCTGATTCGCACATTTGATTTGGCAGAGGTTTTTACGTCGGATGCCCTTCCTGTCACAACCCTTTAGCAAGGGACAGAAACACGCCAACGGCTTTGCAGCTACTCTTTTACAAAAGTCAGCAATGGTTCTTTTACATGAACCTCTCACCATAGACAGTGAGGGACATGGCCCGCATTTGATAACCCAGTTAGCTGCACTGGGGGGACAATGACAACCTTGTGGGGACTCGAACCCCCAACCTCAGGATCAGCGATCCTGCGCCCTACCCCCGAGACCACCACTGCCCCGTAGTGTATTATTTATCTTCTGCTATGTTTCTCTTGAACAAATAACACCTTCTGTGCTATAAATCGATATGTTGATACAGTGTACGATTTTCAGTAAGGATTTTCTCACTCTGTTTGATTTATAAAGTATTTCAAAAACAATTCAAAGACTAAGGAAAAATTTAAAACAGCAGCAAAAAGTTAAAATAAACTGTTTATAGTTGATTCAGTGCCATTAAGTTTGCTATTTGATGTCCCAGAAGCATGTCAATGAAGATTTTACTCTTAAATTTCCAACTAATGCTTTTGCAAAAAGAAGCTTTTTAAAAAAAAAATTAAAATTAAAAAATGCCCAACCAGGCAGTGGAGGCCTAGTGGTATAGTACGCTGGATCGCTGATCCTAAGGTTGGGAGTTCGAGTCCCACTCTCCATAAGGTTGTCACTGTCCCCTCAGTGCAGCTAACTGGGTTATCAAAGGCCGGCCATGTCTCTCACTGTCTATGGTGAGACGCGTGTAAAAGAACCATTGCTGACTTTTGACAAGAGTAGGCTGCAAAGTCATCGGCGTGTTTCCGCCTTACGATGGCCTGACAAGTTGTCCAGGGTGTACCCTGCCTTTGCCTGGAGCTGACTGGGATGGGCACCAGCCTCCCCGTGACCCTAATTAGGATTAAGCGGTTACAGAAAATGAACTGAACTGATGAACTGAAATTGCTCAACCTAGTGTACGTGTATATAGATAATATAGACAGATACACAGATATAGGTGAAACATTAATCTTCTTGGTTATTCTGTTATTTTTCCCCCTGAACTGTTGCTATTACATCTTTCACACTTTCACTTGGCTGTTATGAGCTGCACTGAGTAAAGTCAGCTGGAAAAGAACAACAAAAAAAAAAAAAAAAAAAAAAAAAAAAAAACAGCCCAATTCCAGGCAAGTTTGTACCAGTTCCAGCTGATTTTTACTTTTTACAGTTTATATTTTTTTTAGTTCCTACACACTTCAATCAGCCTAAAAATGTACAACTTAAATAGGAGCCATGCCTTAGTTACACCGCATTTACTTGAGTGACAATTATCATTGCATAGGGCTTTGGTTATTTCTTGATTTATTTTTCTATAAATAATTCTGAGCAACTCATTCTAGAATAGCTGTTGAGGCTGTTACTTTTGTATTAAAAAGTTTTAAGGGTTGATTTTTTTTTTTACCTGGATGTATATCAAACTCCCTCCACTAAAATTGGTAAAAGCACACTTTATTCATATCATACGTACTCATCTCACTCATAAACTGGGAATTAAACTCCAGCAGGACTTGGTACTCTCCACCCAAAGAGCCCTCAGCCATGTAGTGTGTGCCATAGCGTTGCAAAATTGAACGGTAGGCTGCTGGGTTGTATGTGTTGGGCAGTGCAGTCAGAGCTCTCCAAAACTCCTCAGAGAGTTGGAGGTATTCTGGAATGTTGTTCTGGAATTGGGCTACTTCCACCTCATTCTTGATAATCAAGAGCTGGTAAGCCTGGAGAAGAGAAGTGTCCCTGTTCATTATTAGTATACAGTTGAGGGTTTTTACAGGTCATCACTATTTTTAACAGCTAGAAGCCATAGACATTTATTTTGCATTACCATTAATCAATGAAAGAAAGGCAATTTTCCAAATGACTTTATAATCAAAATGCTTAACTTTTAACCTTGTTGTGATGTGATTGCACATATAATTAAATATATACTTCCTGTTTGTCACACGTGTGAAGGAGAGTTGAACAGGACTGTTGGCTCGTGAGGTTTTTTGAGAGTGATCATTGCAGTGTTATCACCTTGGACCCCAAGAAAGTAATTCCCGTGACACCAAAAAGAAGAAGCGGGCTCCGTTATCAATCAAAGTGAAACAGGAGCTAATAAAAAAATACGAAAGTGGAATGCGGTTGAGCGAAATCGCAAAGGAGTATGGCCGAAACCCCTCTACAATCGGGATGATATTGAAGCAGAAGGAGACCTTAAAATCGGAGATACAGTGACAGAGGCAATTATTTGGAAAAAGCAACCACCATATTTAAGGACCTCATGAAGGAGGGTGAGGGTTCTTCAGACCAGCAACCCCCAGACTTTAAAGCGTCACATGGGTGGTTCGAGAGATTAAAAAAAAAAAAAAAAAAAAGTAAATAATTTTCTTTTACTTTTAACACATATTTCATACATATTTCATACAAAATTTGTGCACTTTTATAATTTTTAAAGGGTTTATGGGGTAGTCTTGGGAGCCTTGGAACGAATCACGCCTTTTACAGTGGTATGAAAAAGTATCTGAACCTGTTGGAATTTCTCAAATTTCTGCATAAAATCACCATCAAATGTGATCTGATCTTTGTCTAAAGCACACAGATGAAAAAACAATGTCTGCTTTAACTAAAACCACCCAAACATTTATAGGTTTTCATATTTTAATGAGGATAGCATGCAAACAATGACAGAAGGGGGAGGAATAAGTAACTGAACCCTCTGCCTAAGGAGACTTAAAGAGCAATTGAAACCAATTTTTACCAAACAATTTAAGTCAGGTGTGTGTCCAATCACTGATGAGTGGCTTAAAGCTGCCCTGCCCACTATAAAACACACACCTGGTAAGAATTGTCTTGATGAGAAGCATTGTCTGATGTGCACCATGGCTCGCTCAAAAGAGCTGTCTGAAGACCTGCGATCAAAAATTGTCGATTTGTATAAAGCTGGGAAAGGATACAAAACCATCTCTAAAAGTCTGGATGTTCATCAATCGACAGTCAGAGAAGTTGTCTACAAATGGAGAGAGTTTGGCACTGTTGCTTCTCTCCCAAGGAGTGGCCGTCCACCAAAGATGAGGCCAAGAGTTCAGCACAGAATACTCAGAGAGGTAAAAAAAAAAAAAACCTCTAGTGTCTGCTAAAGACTTACAGAAATCACTGGCGCAGTCCAATATCTCTGTGCACACATCAACTATATGTAAAACAATGGCCAAGAATGGTGTTCATGGGAGGACTCCAAGGAGGAAGCCACTGCTGTCTAAAAAAAAACAAACATTGTTGCTCATTTAATGTGCGCAAAAAGGCACTTGGACACTCCACAGAAGTTTTGGAAAAATATTTTGTGGACTGATGAAACAAAAGTTGAATTGTTTGGGAGGAACACACAACGTCATGTGTGGAGGAAAAATGGAACAGCTCACCAACATCAACACCTCATCCCCACCGTGAAGCATGGTGGAGGGTGCATCATGGTTTGGGGCTGTTTTGCTGCCTCGGGGCCAGGACAACTTGCAATCATTAATGGAAAAATGAATTCAAAAGTTTATCAGGATGTTTTTTCATACACGTTCTGGAGTGGCCAAGTCAAAGTCCAGACTTGAACCCCATTGAGATGCTGTGGCATGACCTCAAGACAGCGATTCATGCCAGATATCCCAGGAATCTGACTGAACTACAGCAGTTTTGTAAAGAAGAATGGGCAAAGGTTAGTCCTGATCGATGTGCCACACTGATCTGCAGCTACAGGAAGCGTCTGGTTGAAGTTATTGCTGCCAAAGGGGGGGGCCACAAAATATTAAATGTGATGTTTCAGTTACTTATTCCTCCCCTTCTGTCATTGTTTGCATGCTATCCTCATTAAAATATGAAAACCTATAAATGTTTGGGTGGTTTTAGTTAAAGCAGTTACTGTTTTTTCATCTGTGTGATTTTGACAAAGATCAGATCACATTTGATGATGATTTTATGCAGAAATGTGAGAAATTCCAAAAGGTTCAGATACTTTTTCATACCACTGTACATGTAAAATGCACCTCTACTTACAAAAACTCCAGGTTACGAAAAAGGGACCAGAATGGATTAATTTTGTGAGTAGAGGGCCGACTGTATATTGAACACATTCGTACCTTCAGAATTAAATGTTAATAATGGAGATTTATATACTTTTGACACTTACAAATATGTCATTTTGGATCACTTTTCTCAATAAATAAATGATGATGTGTAATGATCAATAACCACTGTGACTTTTCAGTCCCTCAGACCTGTGGGGCTCTACAGCTAAAATATGGAAAATCACTGATTAATCAAGATCTATACCATAGATCTATACCATAGGGGGCAGTGGTGGTAAAGGGCACTGGATTGCTGATCCTAAGGTTAGGGGTTTGAGTCCCACTCTCCACAAGGTTGTCACTGTCCCCCCAATGCAGCTAACTGGGTTATCAAAAGCCGGCCATGTCTCTCACTGTCTATGGTGAGACATGTAAAAGAACCATTGCTGACTTTCGACAAGAGTTGATGCATCGCCGTCAGTGTGTTTCTGCCCTGCAATGGCCTGGCGAGCTGTCCAGGGTGTACTCTGCCCTTGCCCAGAGTCAGCTAGGATGGGCCCCAGCCTCCCCATGACTCTAACTAGGATTAAACAGCTACAAAAATTGAATGAATGTTAAAATACTTTACCTTGTCCTGCTTCAGAGCATTATGAAAGGTTTTGTGATCATGTCCTCCTCTGATTGTATATCGCTGCTCTACGTGGTCTGTGTAGGACCAAGAACTGTTGTAGAACTCGTCACTGAAGTCATTTTCAACAGCAACCTAAAAGATTGATTTAAATTAAGAACTTGTTAACATAATAATGTGATTTTATGTTCTCAGTTAGTCACTGGATAATGTCCCCATTTTTTATGTTGATATAATTTATCACAATTCACTGCAAATGATTTTAGGTCTAAGATTTTCAGATGAGCACTTCATTTAAATAAAGTGTTGCTGATTTGTAAAGCTGATAAAGGTATCACAAGACAAAGCAATCAGGTAAAAAAAAAAAATCCTGATTCCTTATTGTTCTAAGGCTTTCATGATAAACTCGTGTCAACAAAAAATCTGTTAATTGACTAAACTTAATATGAAAACTGATTAAAAAAAAGGCCTCGAGAAAAGTAGTACCTTCTGAAGGAAGCATTAACATTTTTTTAAAATATATGCACGTCAGCTGTTTATATAGATTAAATTTAGCCTCATGAACAAAACACTAATCCGATAATGTTTAATAAATGTTAAGGAATCCTAGTTTTACTCAGAAACTTACTGACACTGAAACTCCACACTGAAATAGCTTTGGTTGATATTTGTAATCCAAACCTTCACACTGTAGGGCAATGCTGCTGGCCACAGTGCTCACATCAGTTCATTCCAATATTTTTATATAAAGTATTTACTATTCATTTATATTCCAAATGAATAAATATATTTTTTTAACATACATATATTCCAATTTTGAATTTCTCACTCACCTCAAAGCTGTATTTAAGGAGACTCTGTGGTAGTCTATAAAAGTCTCTGTGGTCCCCGCTAAATACTTTCCTGCACTGGCCACCAAAGCTAAGAGTGTTAATAACACCAGCCTTCAGTTTACTTGTCAACACGTCAAACCTTTAAGAACAAATAAATAAATTTAATTCATAGGTGACTAACATAGATAAGACTCTGAGAATGGTTGGTACAAATTAGCCCTAGTTGTGAGTGTGAGTATGAATGGTTGTGTGTATCTGTTGGTTCTGGCCTGGTGAGCTGTTCAGGGTGTACTCTACCCTTGCCCGGAGTCACGATAATTAGGATTAAGCAGTTCAGAAAATGAATGAATGTATGCATTACTCTTAGAATAAATAAAGTAATTAATTAACAGAAAAGCTATGTACACTAAATTCACATTCTAATGTCTAATAGCAGGTTTTCTTGGACGATATTAATTGTTTATCATTCAACGTGATGTACACAGTGTACAGTAGAAGGCAGGTTATAGATCAAATTGAAATATGCTTCAAAATTTCTTGAATAAGCAGTGGGTCTTGACTCTTACCCTTTTCCAGTGAGATCAGAATTGGGTGGAGTCTTGTACAAGTTACAAACAGTAGTGCTGGACTCTCCACAGCGCTGCTCATCTAAACCACCCTCCTGGCAGTCATGATCACCGTTACACACAAGATTGCTGCTGATACACTGACCTGTACACACACACACACACACACACACACACACACACACACACACACACACATATGCATGTACACACACACACACACACACACACACACACACACACACACACACGTATGCATGTACACACACACACACACACACACGTATGCATGTACACACACACACACACACACACACACACACACACACACACACACACACACACATATGCATGTACACACACACACACACACACACACACACACACATATGCATGTACACACACACACACACACACACACACACACACACACACATATGCATGTACACACACACACACACACACACACACACGTATGCATGTACACACACACACACACACACACACACACACACACACACACGTATGCATGTACACACACACACACACACACACACACACACACACACACATATGCAAACACACACACACACACACACACACACACACATATGCATGTACACACACACACACGTATGCATGTACACACACACACACACACACACACACACACACACACACACATATGCATGTACACATACACACACACACACACACACACACACACACACACACGTATGCATGTACACACACACACACACACACACACACACACACACACACACACACAAATTAAAAACAAAATAATAAATTAAAATAGATAAATATTGTACTGTATTAGCACTTTTTTGTCATTCAAGCTGTTTACTTTGTAAGAAACTGCTGGAATGTTGTGGAAATGAACGTCTCGGACAAACCAATTAACTTTGAGCAGTTGTTTAGCAGAGTCTGGTATGAATCCAATGTTCTGGATCTGACTCCCAAAATTTCATGTTGCTGTTATACTACAAAGTTTGAAATGCTGCAAAGTGCAAACCATAATAATATTTGGCTTTGATCTTAAATTGTAAATAGGGACATTAAAAATGTTCTCTTAATTTTCTTTTTTCTTACAAAACAAGATTGTATCAAAAATGTCTGTTTAAAGCAAGTATATAAAAAAGTAATATTTTTGGAAAAAATATTTTAGTTGACAATTTTAATTAAATGTTGATTATCTGTTGTAGGGGGGGAATTGTGTATACTGTATGTAGTTTTGGACAAAAGTTTTGTTAACAAAACAAGGCTCGGTACCAGAAGTGCAACGGAACCGATTGCCGCATCCTTCATCCAGGGGACAGCTTTTCTTAGGTACACATGCTTGTGTTTGAATGGCCTCCCCTGTGCAACTTCTCCCACCAAACTGAGGGAAAACATTTACTGGGCGAGTCCTAACCTAATAGAAGTGAAATAAAAAACAGTGAAAACCTTTTATACGTTTTAATTGTTTTTTTTTTTTTGTTTGTTTTTTTGACATTGCAACCTCCTTGTTTTGGTCTACCTGTGTTTTCGTGCAGCCATCACACTCCGACCAGCTTCCATAGGCTCCCCATATGCAGTTTACTGGTGTCTCACATCTATCAGAGCAAACATAAAAATCCAGCCCTTAAACTGTAGTTCAGTTCATCATCAGTTCATTTTCTGTAGCCACTTAATCCTAATTAGGGTCGCAAGGAAGCTGGCGCCCATCCTAGCTGACTCCGGGCGAGGGCAGGGTAGGGTACACCCTGGACAGCTCGCCAGGCCATCGCAGGGCAGAAACACGCTGAAGGCTTTGCAGCTACGCTTGTTGGAAGTCAGCAATGGCTCTTTTACATGAACCTCACACCATAGACAGTATGAGAAATGGCCGACCTTTGATAACCCAGTTAGCTGCACTGAGGGGACAGTGACAACCTTGTGGTGAGTGGGACTCGAACCCCCAACCTTAGGATCAGTGAGCCAGCACTCTGTACCACTATGCCACCACTGCCCTAGAACAAATACAGGTGTCGACTAATGGAACCTTAGTTATTAGCTTTGTGCATAAACAGTTGTGTAACTTAGCTGAGTATTTTCTTGTTCACATTACATTATCTGATTCGCTGATAGCGTTTAACTAAAATAAACAATCATTAACGAGAAAGAGCTGACTCATCTACCTAGAAGCGCTTACTCTTTCACTCAGAGAAACAGACTAACATTCCTAAAAGAGCAAACTACAACATTCAGCCAATTCACATAAAAGGTGACATATTCACCGAAAAGAGTTGACACTGAAAATAAGTAGATCATTTACTTAAAAAAATGCTGAAGTGTTTCCCTACAAGAACCAACTCATCTGTAAATTACATATTACTAGAGGAACCTATTTTCTCACCAGTAAAACGATTCAGCTTCTACAAAGAGCGAATGACTACTTTTGCATCTGTTACATCTCTTAATACAACTTTATACATAGATAACAGTGTATAACACAGTACAGCGTTAATAATAATAATAATGATAATAATAATAATAATAATAATAATAATAATAATGATAATGGGCAGTGGTGGTCTAGTGGTATAAGGCACCGGATCGCTGATCCAAAGGTTGGAGGTTCGAGTCCCACTCTCCACAAGGTTGTCACTGTCCCCCCCCCCCCAGTGCAGCTAACTGGGTTATCAAAGGCCGGCCATGTCTCTCACTGTCTATGGTGTGAGGCATGTAAAAGAACCATTGCTGACTTTCGACAAGAGTAGCTGCAAAGCCGTCGGCGTATTTCCGCCCTGCGATGGCCTGGCGAGCTGTCCAGGGTGTACTCTGCCCTCGCCCTGAGTTAGCTGGGATGGGCACCAGCCTCCCCGCGACCCTAATTAGGATGAAGCGGGTACAGAAAATGATGATGATGATAATAATAATAATAATAATAATACAGTTATAATAAAGTAATAATACAGCGTTAGAACAATCACACTGTTCTGTTTGAGACACTTAAGAACTTCATAAAACTATTACAGGAACAATGCTATACTACCTTGGGCTCACTAAAGTGGTTTATCATACCAGTGCTTCTCCACCGTTTCCGTAGCATGAAGCAACCAGGAGTTCAACTCCCCCTGGATGGGACGCTAGTCCATCGCAGGTTACCTTCCCAGTATATTTTTACTGGTGCCCATTTATACTGCTGGGTGAACAGAGGCACACTTGTGGTTAAGACCTTGCCCAGGGGTCTTAGCCCAGTGGGGTTCGAACTGGGATTTGAACACGCAACCTCCCGATCATGAGCGCAGCCCCCTAACCACTACACCACCGACCCCACTTGCCATATTACCACTTAATATTAACCCTATAGGGCTCTTGAAAAAACAAAGAAACACATTTAGAGAATCATAAACCACAAAATCTTGATATAAGGCGCCGTATCGCTGATCCAAAGGTTGGGGGTTCGAGTTCCACTCTCCACAGGGTTGTCACTGCCCCCCCCCCCCAGTGCAGCTAACTGGGTTATCAAAGGCCGGCCATGTCTCTCACTGTCTATGGTGTGAGGCATATAAAAGAACCATTGCTGGCTTTCGACAAGAGTAGCTGCAAAGCCGTCAGCGTGTTTCCGCCCTGCGATGGCCTGGCGAGCTGTCCAGGGTGTACTCTGCCCTCGCCCTGAGTCGGCTGGGATGGGCACCAGCCTCCCCGCGACCCTAATTAGGATGAAGCGATTACAGAAAATGATGAACATCTTGACTGGTCAACTATACTTACAAGGAAAATTATTTGGCTATGAGAAACCCCTTGAAGATATTATGCTGTAGCTAAGGTGTTTATATATGCCTTGAAGTTTACATTAGTTTTTAACCTACCTAATATGTGACAAAGATGTCAGCAGAAATAACAGGCATCTTGATGTGACAGTTAACAGAGGTTTCTGAAAACACATACAAGACATGAGCATTGCAGCACACAAAGCTTGACCGCTGCTTTTTTATGGAAGGTATTACAATTGACCAAGGGTGGAAAAAGGCAAAAATATATTATGTACATGTGTCGATTAAGATATGAGGTACTGTTCAAAAGTTATATCTGAAGTATACTAATATGAAATACAAATCCTGATCAGTCTCCAGAGCACCCGGATGAATGGATGCAAACGTAAGAGGGACATGTAAAATTCACACAGACTCTGTTTGTAATGTCTGGATACGTATTATACACCAAGAGTGAGGAACATATTATGTATGAGTATATATAACTATTCAATTTAGTTCAGTGTTGTTCTAATACCACCACAGCATACTAGGGACATCCCATAAGTCCTGCTCTCTTTGAGAGTATGAGTATAAGTGGGTGGCCAATGCTCAGTGGTGCAAATGTGGAGTGAAGACTAGTTTGTCTGGTCTGATTCCATAGCAGAGCTACTGTATCTCAAACAGCTGAAACACCGTTCTATTATCGCTAGCTTGAATAGAAAGATGTCAAAGCACACGGTGAATTCCTGTTGAATAAATAAGTGACTCCTTCCATATAAATAAATGTGTTATCATTACCATTATTATTATGTTTACATTATATGGAGCATCAAGCACATATTAATACGATACTATCAGATGTCCAACTGTCTAGAAAACTGTAGTAATTATATAAAATGTAGAATTTAGTGCATTATTTTACGCAGTGTAATGGTTCGGCGCTTACCTTCATTCTGGAGGCCTGAATGACTCTGTCATCTGGCTGACCCATGCTCATATAATAGCTCATGCTAAGAGATTACTCAACACAGGAATTACTTGCAGTTACTCAATCAAATTTTTATGGACTTTGTTGTCCGGCAGCAGTATATTTTCACAATCTGACATGAGCACGAGCCAAAACACATGCTTGTTTTCCTTTTTCTGATTAATGCGTACTTTTTAGACCATGAAGAGTGTGATGAAATAGTGGTTTTCCCATAAAACATTTGGAACATTAAGATCCCCAGGTTGCAATAATTTTAGCTTAAGCAAGAGATATTAACCCATTGAACTGAACATTGAATTCCAATTCCCTCCCATGTTAAAAAAAAAAAAAAAATATATATATATATATATATATATATATATATATATATATATATATATATATATATATATATATACACACAAATATATACATACATATATATATATATATATATATATATATATATATATATATATATATATATATATATATATATATATATATATATATATATATATATATATATATATATATATATATATATATAACAAAAATAAAGGACAGGACAAAGACTTTCTATTGAAACTCCATTTATCACTACAGATCTACAGATCTGTTTCGAGGGGTGGTGAAACCATCCTCTCTCTTCAGGTGATTATAGAAGATTATAGAATTCTTCTATAATCACCTGAAGAGAGAGGATGGTTTCACCACCCCTCGAAACAGATCTGTAGTGATAAATGGAGTTTCAATAGAAAGTCTTTGTCCTGTCCTTTTATTTTTATTATTTGCTCTACCAAAAAGTATTGAGCACTCTCCTACGGAAGGATCTACTCTGAAAATCATATATATACAGTAATACCCCTAATTCCGTCGTTAATGGGGCCCAGCCCTCTCTGCGATATGCGAAAAACTGTGAAATAACTTCTGCCATTTCTTAAGGACACCCACCCACCTATATATTATATAAAATTTATATAGAAGTTAATTTTAAAGTGTTCTATTCATGTTAATGTCATACAGGCAACATGTATTAATATATAAATTAATTATACTCCTTATAATGACAATAAATATATATAAATACTGTCTAACAAATCAATTTTGGTGGGCAGTTGTGGTCTAGCGGTATAGGGTGCTGGATCGCTGATCCAAAGGTTGGGGGTTCGAGTCCCACTCTCCACAAGGTTGTCACTGTCCCCTCAGTGCAGCTAACTGGGTTATCAAAGGTCGGCCATGTCTCTCACTGTCTATGGTGTGAGGTTCATGTAAAAGAACCATTGCTGACTTTCGTAAAGAGTAGCTGCAAAGTTGTCAGTGTGTTTCTGTCCCTTGCTAAAAGGGTTGTGACAGGAAGGGCATCCAACATAAAAACCTCTGCCAATTAAATGTGCGAATCAGATTGATTCGCTGTGGCGACTCCCGAGTAAAATGGGAAAAAGCTGAAAGGAAGACAGGCCACATCATGGAGAAGAATCACTGGCAGCACTGGTTCTTGATTGGGGCTCGTCAGCACCTCCAGAGCCTTTGCTTTACAGTAGTACGTATCATGTTAGTGTCCAAACTCACATTATTTTTATGGCAGACCGTAATCTGCAACGATAAGGCATTTCCATTTTCACAATGGCCTTATTGAGCTGTTACTGTTATGGTCTGTGCTAGTTGGCAGTGTTTAACTCCACTCTCTCTGCGCATGCACTGGTGAGGGGCGTGGCTGTTACCTGCAGGCGAAATCCAGAGAGCGCACCTGAATTCATTCAGCCATCAGCGCGCTAGACATGCTCCGTGCTCGACACTGTTTTTTTCCCTCACCACTACGGTGAACACGATTTTCCCGCACCCCAGTGCTTCCCCTGAGCTCAATAAAAGTCTTTATTTCATCGTACTTGGTCTCCTACATCTTTGGGTCCGACTGATATGTGTATTTTCTCTTCCTACTTAATGTAGCACACAGTCGACTCGTTAATGCCGTAATGGCGAGCCACAGACGTAAACCTTCACCCTTCTTTTAATAAATCTAGAAGCTTAACTTTCTCACTAACTGTCATCATTTTCCTTTTCTTTTTCGGTTCACTAGATGATCTTCCTGTGACGCCGGGAGCGTTGGACCCTTGCCACGCCCCTCACCAGCGCATGCAGAGAGAGAGAGAGAGAGAGAGAGAGAGAGAGAGAAATGCCACCTACTAGCACAGACCATAATACTTCTTGGACGTTTTGGGGCCATTTTCAAGGCCTTAGTATATACAACAGTACTTAGGAGCAGAAAGAGAGAAAAACTTAGGTGCTTGGCTGGAGAACTGCTGATACATAGCGTAGAAAAACTAACAATGCGGCTCGAACACAAAGACCGGAAGCCCCATGGTGTTGGATGCTGAGAAATATAATCTCAACCAATCAGCTTGTGGGATTCACAGCCAATCAGAGAACACTCAAGTCAAGCAGGAGGACAGAGCATGTTGGATAGCATAGTTGAATGCAATGCACGTGAATTTTGAATACTGTACTGTAATCTTTAATTTTTTTAAATTTCCCAGTGGGAAATCCGCGATATTGCGGGGACGCGTAGTAGGAAATGCGAAGTGGTGGGGGATTACTGTATATGATTTTCAAATGCATTACTAATACTTTGTACAAGCAATACTTTCAGTCAGTGTTCAGACTGAGCTTGTGGAGCAAATCACAATTATTCATTTTCTGTAACCACTTAATCCTAATTAGGGTCATGGGGAGGCCAGAGTACACTGTGGATAGCTTGCCAGGCCATTACAGCACAGAAACGCACTGACGGCTATGCAGTCTACTCTTGTAGAAAGTTAGCAATGGTTCTTTACATGCTTCACACCATAGACAGTGAGATCATAGACTGTGATAACCCAGTTATTTGCACTGGGGGGGACAGTGACAACCCGTTGAGAGTGGGATTTGAACCTTCAACATTAGGATCAGCCATCCAGCACCTTTACCACCAGGCCACCACTGCCGGAGCAAATCACAGATCATGAAACTACCAGAGTTGATTCATAAAATGTAAATAAAGCTCATTATAATGCCTTTCAGGGCAAACACCTGAAATAACCTTTAGTAAGAGATGGAAGTTTATTTCTCTTCGGTGATGTTCATAAAGCACATAAAACAGTTTGACAGATAACCGAAGAATGGCAAATTGTAAGTTTTTTGTTTGTAAAATATACAAACAGCAAAATTGAATAGTATGTCTCTTATCCATGAGAGATTTCCTTTCGGCTTTTTCCGTTTATCAGGGGTCACCACAGCGAATCATCTGATTCGCACATTTGGTTTGGTACAGGTTTTTAAGTCGGATGCCCTTCCTGACACAACCCTTTAGCAAGGGACAGAAACACGCTGACGGCTTTGTAGCTACTCTTTACCAAAGTCAGCAATGGTTCTTTTACATGAACCTCTTACCATAGACAGTGAGACACATGGCCGGCCTTTGATAACCCAGTTAGCTGCACTGGGGTGACAGTGACAACCTTGTGAAGTGTGGGACTCGAACCCCCAATCTTAGGATCAGTGATCCAGCAGCCTATACCACTAGACCACCACTGCCCTGTCTTTTATCCATATCTGTTTATATTGCAGTTTTAGCAGTTTACTAACCTTTAAAAAATACCTACACTGGCACCTAGTGGACAGAGTGTATATACACTATTGAGGCATTCTTGTGTCCTTTTCTAGAGCCTGGACAACAGCCATAAAATTATATTATAATGTTATATTATATATTATTGGGTATAAAAACAATATTATGAATATGTTAGAGTTTAAGCCAGAGGCTGTACCCAAAGGCAGTACTCTGAGAAACAGAGTGTTATTCAACAAGAGCATAGAACAACCTGAGTTAAAAATAACCATATAATTGAGTACTTGAGATGGAGGCTTTGGCATAGGAAAGGGGATTGATTTCCTGAAGAGTTGAAATAGCAATCAAAAGCTTGAACTGCCCAGCTAACAATTTTGTACTCCTAGAATGTTAGTTAGTTTGACTAGACTGTGTGCATATCACAAGGCAGTCGGTAAGAAAAGGACCTGTCTACCTACGTATGCGAAGACTGGATCCGGCTGGTTGTGCAGAAAAAGGTAAGTCTGTTGGGGTTTTTTTTTACACCCGAGCCTAGTGGCTTAGCCTCGTGGCTCATCAGGCCGGTGCTTATCCCTGGTTTCCGTAGCGTGAAGCGACCAGGAGTTGAACTCCTCCTGGATGGGACACTAGTCCATCACAGGTTTATCTTCCCAGTATATTTTTACTGGTACCCATTCATACTGCTGGGTGAACAGAGACACACTTGTGGTTGAGACCTTGCCCAGGGGTCTTAGCACAGTGAGGGTCTCAGTGGGATTTGAACTCACAACCTCCTGATCATGAGCACAGCACCCTAACCACTACACCACCGGCCCCACTGGTTGTGCAGAAGAAACCCCCAAATTGGTTCAACGGACAAGAAGGCGGACCCAGCAAAGCATCATAAAGCACATCCAGGGCACAGTGAGACACATACAGGACACTGCTGGCCATCCACTGCATCCTGACCTATCTCCAGCCGTCGTTACTGTGTCGTGTCACTGGACTCAGATAGACCAGGACAAGAGAGTAAGGCTGACGATATGCGCAACTCTCCCTCACTTAAATCCAAGTGAAGCACAAGTCATGACTTCACCCATAACGCAAATCATAGATCTGATATTAAGTCATGGTTACCTTCGACCTCAAAGAACGAACAACAACAACAACAAACATTTATACTGGCAGTCATGTATACTGCTGGGTGGAGAGAGGCACCCTTGACTCGTGAGAACTTTCCCAGGGGGTCTTAACACATTTGGAGTCGAATTGGGATTCAAACCCAGCAAACTAAATACTACACCACCACCACCTTGTATATTATATTCTAAAGTGATTATTTGATTTGGGCTCTGTGATGAATTCTGTGGAAATGAATGAATACTATCCAGTGACATCCAGTATTTTTGTTGTTATTGCTGTTGGTGTCTTTATCTGTTTTGTTCATTTTACAGAAGGATGTCATCCATGTTGGATTGTTCATAACTTGTGAATAGTCATTGTATGCACATGACTTTCATTTTTTTGTCATTGTGTCTGTCACTCACTTATTTACAGAGTCAATTAATACTTATTAAGGTTGCAGAAAGGCTGAATTCTCTGACAACTCAGGGGAATTCAAGTGGGGTACACCCTTAACATTTCAGAAGTCCATTGCAGGGCCAACAAATACACACGTGCAGGCACATACACATGCCTATACAGAAATAGAGAGAGAAAGAGAGAGAGAGAGAGAGAGAGAGAGAGAGAACTTTTCTCACCCACACCTAGGGGCATAATGTACATGTCTTTGGACTGTGGGTGGACACCGGAGTACCCAGGGGAAACCAACACAAGCACATGAAAAACATGTAAACTCCACACAAACATCCCCCCCGCCGAACCGAGAACTTAAACCCAGGGTCATTTTGCTGCGGGGCAGATGTGCTAACCGCTATGCCACTGGCCTCCCCATACAAATGGATTTTTTCTAAGCGAACAACATTGGATTATATTTTACCCACTATATTACTGTACAAAATCAGCCTGTCCACCATTCTACTTCTCTACTCCTCTAATTTCCTTTTCCTGTGCAACAGTCTAGTGATTTCCTTCGCCTATTGTCCAACAGTTGGACAGGAAGACATCCTGAAATATGAAAAATGCTATAATAACATAATGTTTTCTAAATTATTAAGACAATGTACATACATTGTTGACTCCTGTTTTCCTTGAGTTGCTTCACTCCTGTTTTCAGCAGATTGAAAAGATTCTCTGTTATAGCTCATAAATATGTAGTATGCCTTGAAAAGAAAGTTGGAACTAGATGCAACATGTGTGCGATGTGTGGGAACATTCATAAAAATTACATACAAAAGCAGTCTCAATAATTGGATTGGATCCATTCATAAGACTTACAATAAGCAGGTCACAGTGTTTACTTTATAATGCATGATCAGTTAATTTATACCTAAAGTAAAAGCAACTAGAAAAAAAGAAAAAATAATACTTTATTAATGGTTAAATTATTTAATTGAAAATAATTTGAGTGTACAATATTAACTCTAGGGGCAGTGGTGGTCTGGTGGTATGGGGCGCTGGATCGCTGATCCAAAGGTTGGGGGTTCGAGTCCCACTCTCCACAGGGTTGTCACTGTCCCCCCCAGTGCAGCTAACTGGGTTATCAAAGGCCGGCCATGTGTCTCACTGTCTGTGGTGAGAGGCATGTAAAAGAACCATTGCTGACTTTCGTAAAAAGTAGCTGTAAAGCCGTTGGTGTGTTTCCACCCTGCGATGGCCTGACGAGCTGTCCAGGGTGTACTCTGCCCTCGCTCGAAGTTGGCTGGGATGGGCGCCAGCCTCCCCGCGACCCAAATTAGGATTAAGCAGGTACAGAAAATGAACTGAAATTAATATTAAGTCTGCAGTGTATTCGCATCATAATATCTTCCATCCCCTATTGTATCATCTTGAATAAAAATGTTTTCGTAATTGAAAGAGTGAGATCACAGTACAGTACAGGCAGTAGAAATAAGTTTCCTTCAGAGCCTAACAGATAGGATGAGCAGCTCAGACATCCTGGGGGAGCTCGGGGTCAGACGTCTGCTGCTCAGGATTCATCTGAGGTGGTTCGGTCGTCTGATTAGATTGCTTCCTGTTCACATTCTTTTAGAGTTTTTCAAGGCACTCTAAAATAGGAAAAGGCCCCGGACCAGACACAGAACTTGCTGAAGAGGTTATATATCCCATCTGGCTTGGGAATGCCTCAAGATCCCCTAAGATCCCCGAAGAGGAGCTAGAGTGTCACTGGGAGAGGGGTGTCTGGGTTTCCCTCCGAGACCGATTGCCTTTTAAACCATGATCGGCGGGTGGTTGAATGATGGTTGAATCATCGTTGGATGAATAAAAACATAATTGGGTGGTTGAATGAATAAAAAACGTTTTTATCTTCTAGTTCTATTATTCTATTTCTCTATTTTTGTTTTGTTTTGTTCAGAAAATTAAATGAGGCCTTTTACTTTGAGTTAATTATGCTTGTTCACAATCCTGTGTCAGGTAAAGTTTTTTTCTTCTGTTTAATAATTTAAAGAACAGATACAATAAATGTTATTGCAGTTTAAAAATCAGCAACTGCAAATCATGGAGTAGCACTGAATTTATTTTAGTCTTCAGAAGTGTGAGCTGAAAAACCCTTAAGTTAATGGAAGAATTGAGGAAAGACTGAAAACTTCTCAGCTGATCAATGGAGTAAGACATGATTTTGAAGCTCCTGCTGATGTCGATTAAATTGCATTTAATCTGCACTTTTTATTGTTACATGTAGATTTATCTCACTCCATTCTACTCTTTGAATGGTAGTATATCATTGTACAAAGTTAAAATGGCTGGAAAGAATGTGAATACCCACAGTGCTATTCCGACACAACTGAGGCATAATCTGCAAGCCCCTCATTCCCATGTACGCCCACCTTGACGCAGACCAATTCTGATATCACTGCTCTCAAACTGAGTTGCTGGCTTCTCTGACGAAGGATTTAAAAAAAAAAAAAAAAAACTTAAGAAGAGTCTCTGAGATATTCTGTCAACCATAAAGCTCGACCTGCGCACCGTGAAAACAGCTGGCGAATGATAAAACTGCTACTGATGCTACTGTGGCTGCACTGAAAGGTACTGTGGGGGAAATGGAGCATGCACTTTCTGGGTGTACCAGTGATATTGCTCAAATGAAAACTACTACGTATATGAAGTGCCTGACTGCTAATGCAGCTGAGCTCAAAAATAAATTTGAAGACTTGGAGTCAAAATGAGGGCACAACAGCAGGATAGTGAGGGTTCCAGAGGGCCCTGACTCCTGCACTTAAGCTGCTGTAACGGCTTTGCGAAAGGAAGCGTTCATGCCTGGAAAAGGACCGAATGATTGCGTTGACATGTTACGCCTTGCGAAAGAGCTCTGACAGATTAAAGTCACGGACTCAGTCATTTTAATCTTACTGGACGATACAGTCGAGGCAGAGTAAGCTTGTGGTGGATTTAATGAGGTCAGGTGGCAGCTTCATTGCACTATGTAAAACCTTTGATTCCTGAGTGAGCCGCATTAATTCTTTCATTACTCTGCTGTAATTGAGATTTCCATTTGGCTTTTTCCCTTTATCAGGGATCACCACAGCGAATGATTCACATGTTTGATTTGGCATAGGTTTTTACGTCAGATGCCCTTCCTGACACAACCCTTTTTTTCAGCAAAGGACAGAAACATGCTGACGGCTATGCAGCTACTCTTTCGAGTGTATGTATAGTTAGGGGAGAGCATCCCAGCTCAGCTCCATATAGCTCTTTGTATTTTATTTTATTATTATTATTTTGTTATTTATTTTATTTAAATGGTTGACACCAACAAGCATTCTTCTTCTTTTCCTTTCGGCTGTTCCCTTCAGGGGTCGCCACAGCAAATGATCTGCCTCCATCTCTCCCTATCCTCTGCATCTTCTACTCTTACTCCAACGACCTTCATGTTCTCCTTCACCACATCCATAAATCTTCTCTTTGGTCTTCCTCTGGTAGTTTCAACCTCAACATCCTACTACCAATATACTCACTATCCCTCCTCTCTAGCCTCTCTGACTTTGTCTCCAAAACATCTAACATGTTCCTCTGATGTGCTCATTCCTGATCCTATCCATCCTCGTTACTCCCAAAGAGAACCTCAACATTTTCATCTCTGCTACCTCCAGCTCTGCCTCCTGTCTTTTCCCCAGGGCCACTGGTTCTAAACCATACAACATCGTTGGCCTCATCACCGTCTTGTACACTTTTCCTTTCATTCTTGCCGATACTCTCCTATCACACATCACACCGGACACTTTTCTCCATCCATTCCAACCTGCCTGCATGCGCTTCTTCACCTCTTTTCCACACTCTCCATTGCTCTTGATTGTTGAGCCTAAGTACTTAAAATCCTCCACTTTCTTTATCTCTGCCCCCTGTAACCTCACCGTCCCTCTTGGGTCCTTGTCTTTCACACACATGTATTCTGTCTTACTGAGACTAACCTTCATTCCCCTCCTTTCCAGGGCATA
The DNA here is from genome assembly GCA_024760905.1 of Plotosus lineatus. Taxonomy (NCBI): domain Eukaryota; kingdom Metazoa; phylum Chordata; class Actinopteri; order Siluriformes; family Plotosidae; genus Plotosus; species Plotosus lineatus. The sequence continues at coordinate 22,780,841 of CM045735.1, read as the reverse complement.
CCTCCACCTCTCTAGATTTTCCTCCACTTGTTCGGATTCCAGCACTGAAAACCTTTGACCTCTTAACCGGATTGCCTACACCTCTTAGATTTATTAGTTGGACTATCAGTGGCAATCCTGTTAAGGTCAAAGTTTTTCACATATTTGAAACGTTCAAACTATGCTATATTATTTTTGCAGGAGCCTCAACTTCAGATTTAAGATCAACATAGGTTACACTGCCCAAGGGTAGGTCATGTTTACCGCTCAAACTTTAATTCCAAAGCAAAAGGAGTTGCAATTTAAATTTTAAAAAGTACAGTTTTCTTCCATTAATGTTATTGCGGATAATAATAAGAATGTCAGATACCTGATAGTTGTTGCTACTCAAAGAAAGGTTTTGTTGGTAAGTGCTATTGCTCCAAATTTTGACAATGCTGATTTTGCTAACAGATTACTAACCTCCCCTTCTTGAATACTCACCTGAAGAATTTTGTAGGGGATCTGAATTGTGTTTTTGACCCATCTTTAGACAGGTCTCATCCTCATAATCGGACTCAATCCACTATATTTAAAACATTCTTTGATTTTATGAGGCAGAATGGTCTCATTGACTCATGGAGATCTTGCGAACCTTCCATTATTTTTTTTCTTTCTTTCTTCTCCCAGGTGGATCAATCATATTTTACGATCAATGTTTTCATAGATAAGTCTTCATTCATGTGTAGTTTCTTCTGACTCGTTGAGTACGTATATCTGAGTTGTAATGCACCTTTACGATTAGATATTCAACTATATGTTTATAAACATAGCCCGGGGCAGTGATGGTCTAGTGGTATAGGGCGCTGGATCGCTGATCCAAAGGTTGGGGGTTCGAGTCCCACCCTCCACAAGGTTGTCACTGTCCCCCCCCCCAGTGCAGCTAACTGGGTTATCAAAGGCGGGCCTTGTCTCTCACCCTCTATGGTGAGAGGCATGTAAAAGAACCATTGCTGACTTTCGTAAAGAGTAGCTGCAAAGCCGCTGGCGTGTTTCTGTCCCTTGCTCCCTTGCTAAAAAGGGTTGTGACAGGAAGGGCATCCAACGTAAAAACCTCTGCCAAATCAAATGTGCAAATCAGATGATTTACTGTGGCGACTCCTGAGAAAAGGAAAAAAAAACTGAAAGAGAAGATGTTTATAAACATAGCCCACTACTTTGGAGATTCGACTCTCTTCTTTTGGTGGACAAAGAATTGCGCGACTTCATTTTAAGATTCTATTGATGAGTTCCTCTCTTTTAATCAGAATAACAACTTCATGCTCATTGTTATGGGAGGCACTTAAATCCTGTCTTAGAGGGCAAATTATTTCTTATTCTGCACTTTCTATAAAAGGATTCGTTCTAGACTTATTCAACTTACAACTGCTATTAGTAACCTTGATCATAAAGTTTATGTATAGAACCTTCCACAATTGAAAGAAAGTGCTTCAAGTTTCAGAAAAATGGAAAACACTTTGTTGTACCTTTGCCAACCTTTCAGGAGGTTTCCATGTTTTCAATGGAATGAAAAACTGAAATTTATCTGCCATCACGTGTTAAAGATACACATCACCAGAACTCGTGAATGTATTGCCACGTGTATAAATGATAGATGGTGGTGGGCACATGTTTTTAGTCATGACTTGTATATTTTCATTACTTATCTTACTGTAGAATGGTTCAAACTCCTCTCATTCTATGCCATTTGAAAAAAAAGCCCTATTTGATGGTCTGGGATGGCATGCCTGGTTGATTAGTATTCTATACACTATGTATGATAAGTTCATTTCATGATAGAATATTTAGAATGAATGTCTGTCTTCCTTTCGGCTTTTTCCCTTTTACTCGGGAGTCGCCACAGCAAATCATTTTGATTCGCACGTTTAATTTGGCAGAGGTTTTTACATCGGATGCCCTTCCTGTCACAATCCTTTTCGCAAGGGACAGAAACACGCTGACGACTTTGCAGCTACTCTTTACGAAAGTCAGCAATGGTTCTTTTACATGCCTCTCACCATAGACAGTGAGAGACATGGCCTGCCTTTGATAACCCAGTTAGCCGCACTGGGGGAGAATATTTAGAATGAATACGCCTCGAAATACACTTCATACAAAATCACCATCTCGTTTTTATGTTGTTGTTGTTTTTTTTTTGTTTCGCCATCAATGATAAAACATCTCAATGAATAAAACATAATGTGAGTTGTACAAAATCAGATCATTGTTGTTCATTTGTTAACATGTATGTCTTCTTTGTTGTGATTGATTGGCTTTAAAGTATATTTCTAGGGTATAATAGAAGTCAAAATCTTAATCACTAAACACTTTTTTCTTTTCAGATGTATTTTACATCTTTGACAATAGTTTTTTTTTTGTTTGTTTTTTTTTTGTTTGTTTGTTTTTATGCAGCAATTCTGTTTATTTTGCCATTTGCCATCGTACTTGGTCTCCTGCATTTTTGGGTCCGACTGATATGCTCCCGGCGTCACAGGAAGATCATCTAGTGAAACGAAAAAGAAAAGTAAAATTATGACAATAAGTGAGAAAGTTAAGATTCTAGATTCTAGAAAAGAAGGGTGAAGGTTTGCGTCTGTGGCTCGCCATTACGGCATTTACGAGTCGACTGTGCACTACATTAAGAAGTAGGAAGAGAAAATACGCATATCAGTCGGACCCAAAGATGCAGGAGACCAAGTACGATGAAACGAAGACTTTTATTGAGCTCAAGGGAAGCACTTGGGTGTGGGAAAATCGTGTTCACCGTAGTGGTGAGGGAAAAAAACAGTGTCGAGCACGGAGCTCCTCTAGTGTGCTGATGGCTGAGTGAATTCAGGTGCGCTCTTTGGATTTCGCCTGTCGGTAACAGCCACACCCCTCACCAGCGCATGCGCAGAGAGAGTGGAGTTAAACACCGCCAACTAGCACAGACACTAACAGCACAATAAGGCCATTGTGAAAATGGAAATGCCTTACCGTTGTGCATTACAGACTGCCATAAACATAATGTGAGTTTGGACACTAACATGATACGTACTACTGTAAAGCAAAGGTTCTGGAGATGCTGACGAGTCCCTATCAAGCACCAGTGCCGCCAGTCATTCTCCTCCTTGACGTGGCTGTGGATTTGTTATTTATAAGGTTTGTCATACAGTATTTATATATATTTATTGTCATTATAAGGAGTATAATTTATTTATATATTAAAACACATAATATTTATATATTAATACACACATCTGGAACTCCTCCTTTCTGTGTCAGGGTGCATGGAACACACAGCCATCCTGTCACAACTCATTAGAGAGGCGAAGGTGGGGAGAAAGGACTTGGTGGTAACATGGCTAGATATAGCCAATGCCTACGGTACGATTCCACACAGTCTGATCATGACAGTGCTCCAGAGAGCACATGTTCCAGAAGAAGTGCACAAGCTGGTAGAGTCGTACTACTCAGACGTGAAGATACGCTTCACAACAAAAGCATTCACCACAGAATGGCAGCAGCTGGAGAAAGGCATTATAACTGGTTGCACACTGAGTGTGATTCTGTTTTCTTTGGCAATGACAATGTTGGTGGCATCAGCAAAGAAAGAAACAAAAGGGCCAAAGACAGAATCAGGGCAGCAACAAACCAATAGTAGACTGTTTATGGATGACATAGTAACTACCACAGAAAATTTAGTGCAGACAAAGTATCTCTTGGATAATCTGTCAGACAAACTGGAGTGGGCAGGCTTGGCAGTGCGATCAGAGAAATGCAGAAGTCTGGTGATAATCAAAGGCCAGGTGAGCAATAGAAAGCCAGTCATCAACGGAAACCCCATAACTTCTGTTTCGGAAAAACCTGTGAAGTACTTGGGGAAAGTCTACAACAAGACATTGAATTCTTCTTCTTCTTCTTTTACTTTCGGCTGCTCCCTTCAGGGGTCGCCACAGCAAATCATCCGCCTCCATCTCACCCTGTCCTCTGCATCTTCTTTTCTGACTCCAACGACCTTCATGTCTTCCTTCACCACATCCATAAATCTCTTCTTTGGTCTTCCTCGAGGCCTTCTGCCTGGTAGTTCCAACCTCAGCATCCTACTGCCAATATACTCACTATCCCTCCTCTGTACATGTCCAAACCATCTCAATCTAGCCTCTCTGACTTTGTTTCCAAAACGTCTTACATAGGCTGTCCCTCTGATATACTCATTTCTGATCCTATCCATCCACAATATTTTCATCTCCGCTACCTCCAGCTCTGCCTCCTGTCTTTTCCTCAGCGCCACTGTTTCTAACCCATACATTGCTGGCCTCAACACCGTCTTGTACATTTTTCCCTTCATTCTTGCTGACACTCTCCTATCACACATCACATTAACATGTATAGAACACTTTAAAATTAACTTCTATATACATTTTATATAATATATAGGTGGGTGTGTTCTCTTACGAAGTGGCAGAAGTCATTTCGCGGTCTTACATATATGTATGTATGTATACACACATGCACGTATTCTTTTTAAGTGAATTGTATTTCTTACTATTACAATTTCTTTTATGATTCAATAAAAATATTTGGAAAAAAGAAAAAAACAGCTCAGTACTTTTTTCAGTTACACGGTTTAGAGAAATAAGCTTAAAGTACTAATTATTGTGGGGTGACATGGAAGTTAGGTGTCTCTCAACACAAAGTTTCTGGCTTGAGCTCTGGCTACTGTTATGTGACACTTCTTTGCATGTTCTTCACATGTTTACACGGAGTTCCTCCAACTGGTTTCTTCTTACCTCCAAAAAAAAAAAAATTAAATTATGTGAAATTTGTTTGGACTGTCATCCAAGTTTGTGTGTATTCTGCCTCAAGCCCTGTACTCCTGAACTTGGCTTCGGATCCTCCACAACCCTGGTCAGGATAAGTAATTACTAAAACTAAATGAATAAATGTGTTTTCAAATAATTTACTAACTAACAATTAAAAATGAATGACAGTAAACTCAATTCTCTAATGTGTGTAACATTTATGTAATTATTTAAGAAATCCACAGAACAGTATAAAAAACGAGGAAAAACTGGTGTGTTTAAAAGTATTTTAGGGAAATTTCCCCTATATATTTACGTTGTACCAGGAGAATGAAAGTACTATACATGGGTTTTCTATAATTGCTGCTACAGAGCCACAATTTTCAGGAGAGGGAGAGGGAACCAGCAGCTGCTGCATTCCTATAGCTATACAGTCACATGGTACAGTTCACATAACAATACACATATTCAGTGTGTGTGATTAGTGTGAACAGGCCAATATCTTGTTTTGCTGATTTACAAAGGAGTACAGGCTGCAATTTGCTTTATTTGTTATTTTTTTCATAATAATGGCAGAAAAAGAAAAAGAAAAAAAAACTAAAATTGTTGCAGCAGATCTTTAAAGTTAAATAAAAGTTATTTTGAGGCTCTTAGTAGAAACTTGTTGCGCAAGTGTAGACCTATAGTATTCACTTGTGCAAATAAAGTGTCTGTTTGTATAGTGAGTTCATAATGTAAATTTAGTTCAGTAGGCTGCTGAACAATTCAAATCAAACATAGAAAATATTTCACTGAGCACTCAGATTATTATAGTCTGTCTGTCTTCCTTTCGGCTTTTTCCCTTTTACTCGGGAGTCGCCACAGCGAATCATCTGATTCGCACGTTTGATTTGGCAGAGGTTTTTACGTCGGATGCCCTTCCTGTCACAACGCTTTTTAGCAAGGGACAGAAACACACTGACGACTTTGCAGCCTACTCTTTACGAAAGTCAGCAATGGTTCTTTTACATGCCTCTCACCATAGACAGTGAGAGACATGGCCCGCCTTTGATAACCCAGCTTGCTGCACTGGGGGGGACAGTGACAACCTTGTGGAGAGTGGGACTCAAACCCCCAACCTTTGGATCAGCGATCCAGCACCCTATACCACTAGACCACCACTGCCCCACTCAGATTATTATAGAATCATGTGAAAAATACAGACATCCCATCAAGAGAGATTTCCTTTGGGCTTTTTCCCTTTATCAGGGGTCGCCACAGCGACTGATTCGTACGTTTGACAGCCAATCAAATGGGCCTTTATTAAGAAATGCAGTGGTGGTCTAGTGGTTAGGGAGCAGGATCGCTGATCCTAAGCTTGGGGGTTCGAGTCCCCACAAGGTTGGCACTCCCCCCTCAGTGCAGCTAATTGGGTTATCAAAGGCGGGCCATGTCTCTCACTGTCTATGGTGAGAGGCATGTAAAAGAACCATTGCTGACTGTCGTAAAGAGTAGGCTGCAAAGCCGTCAGCGTGTTTCTGTCCCTTGCTAAAAAGGGTTGTGACAGGAAGGGCATCCGGCGTAAAAACCTCTGCCAAATCAAATGTGCGAATCAGATGATTCGCTGTGGCGACTCCCGAGAAAGGGAAAAAGCCGAAAGAAAAAGAAGAAGATTCACATGACGATGTCCAATCTTGTTTTTATTTCTGGAAAATAATTTTATTTAATTGGAATTAAACAAATCAACATATTTTTACTCATCAAACAAAAGATAAGATATGAACAATACTGTAATGCATATTTCAAAAGAGTAAAAACTTAGGATACTCTAGCCATCTAATAACTCGTGTTACCCCTTTGGCTGAAATAACTTCAGTGAGACACTTCTTGTTGTCATCTACCAGTCTATGACATCAATCTGAGGAAAGTTTACCCCAGACCTCAATGCTCAATGCATAATTCTTGCAGCTATGAAATGTTTGAGGGGTTTCTTGCATGCGCAGCCTGTTTCAACTCACCCTACGGCATCTCAATGGGATTAAGATCCAGGCTTTGAGTGGGCCATTCCAAGGTTCTCCACTTCTCAGTTTTCAGCCAGTCCTTGGTGGATTTACTGGCATGTTTTGGGTCCTTGTCATGTTTCCATGTCCAGTTCTGCTTCAGATTTAATTCTTTTTACAGATGGTTTCACATGTTCTTCAAGCACCCTCTGATATACAGTAGAATTCATGGTGGATTCTATAATGGTGAGCAGGCCACGTCCTTCCCAAACCATGACACTTTAACAGCTTTTACCCCAAAGTGGTGAAAGACACCAGCCAACCATCCCCCCACTCCCTCCAGTCTCGCTCTCTCTCTCTCTCTCTCTCTCTCTCGCTCACACACACACACACACACACACACACACACACACACACAAACCCTCCTCCACTGACACATACTCACTCACCCACTCACAGACACTTACAGAGACATCAGTTCTTTGTTAAAGGACACTGAATCCACAAACACCACAACTGTATTACACTTTACATTCCAGTTTATCCACCTTGCTGCTATTTACCTTATTCCACAGTGCCAGTACATATTGTATATCCTCAGTGTTCAATTCTCATGGATGGGTACTGAGTTTATGTTTCTATTTTATATTTTTACTTAAAGTTTAGTGTACAGAATTGCTTGTGTTTATATTCTGCTCTTAACAGTGTTATTTGCAGTTTGTCTCATTTTCATCTTTTTAAATTGTTTGTCCCTTTAACTTGTTTGCACTCTTTAATGCTGCGAGCCTTGTACAAAATTTCATTATTTGTGAATATGACAGTAAAGACTCTTGAATCCATGCTTCACAGTTGGCACAAGGTTCTTTCCTGGGAATGCTGCATTTGGTTTCCGCCAAACATATCTTATGTTTTGATGTCCAAATAAATCAACTTTAGACTCATCTGTCCAAAGAACATTATTCCAAAAGGCCTGGTCTTTGTCCATGTCCTCTCTGGCAAACTTAAATCTGGCCTGAAATATTCTTTTTAGAGAGCAAAGGATTCTTCTTTGCACACCTCACATGAAGCTCACACTTATGTCCTCACTTTCTGTGAGTAGAGTCAGGCACTTTCACATCAACAGTAACAAGAACCTGCTGTAGCTCCTGTGATATTTTAAAACTTTTGATGGATTCTTTTAGCATCTTACAGTCTGCTCTGGGGGTGAACTTGTTTTGATGACCGTACCTGGGCATGGTGGCAGTTGTTCTGAATGTCCTCCATTTGTAAACAATTTCCAGATGGTGGAAAGGGTGATGTCAAATTCTTTTGATATCCTTTTAAATCCCTTACCAGACTCATGAGCAGACACAATCTTCGTTCTGAGGGCCTCAGACAGTTCTTCAGGTCACATCATGATGCTCAGTCTCCCTTCAACAGACAACAAACTAAATCTTCTCTTCTTTCTTCTTTTCCTTTCAGTGGTGCATCTTCTACTCTTACACCAACGGCCTTCATGTCCTCCTTCACCACATCCATAAATCTTCTCTTTGGTCTTCCTCTAGGCCTTCTGCCTGGTAGTTCCAACCTCAGCATCCTACTACCAATATACTCACTATCCCTCCTCTGTACATGTCCAAACCATCTCAATCTAGACTCTCTGACTTTGTCTCCAAAAAATCTTACATGTGCTGTCCCTCCAATGTACTCATTCCTGATCCTATCCATCCCCGTTACTCCCAAAAAGAACCTTAACATTTTCATCTCTTTTTCACAACAAACTAAATGTCTGAGGTTTAAATAGCACAAGAATTTTTCAAAATGCTGGGTAATGATATTCCGATCATGTGTACTTGATCTGATACACCTTTGTATAATTATAGACATTATGACGAGGAAAATATGCGGCCGTGTCTTAATTTTTTCCTCAATTGAAATACCGCATTCGACGTGATAAGCGCCCAGGGTGATTAAAAAAATTGCAGTGGGTGTGTGCTTATTAAAATGTTACCAGCGGAGTGGAACTGTTAGTGCTTATTACCATCGAGGTGGAACACATGAATAATAACAGAACAATAAAAGACTTTTACTGGTATTTGTGTTATTCATTTTATGGTATCAACCAAAGTACTTACATGAAAACTGAAAATAAACAGAAAGCAGGATAAATAAAAAAAAAAAAACTTTTCCCTTCCCTTACTTTTCCCTCCCTGTGCTTTTCCTTTAAACATTTCCTTTAAATATTTTCCCAAGTAAAATAAGCCAATCAGAATGTCAACTTTATCACATGGCAAGTTGAACCAATCAACACCAACATAAATAAAAGCACATGGCCAGGAGCGTCTTAAATTTATGAAGTTAGTGAACAGGAGACTTGGGTGAAAAATCCTCATCATCACTTTCTGATAAGTCCATATCTGCCTCATCGCTCCATTCATTCAGAGCATCCCATAGTTTTGCTGTATAAGTTTCTAAAGGTTCAACGGTTGTTCGACATTTACCAAGAGACCACAGCAAAATATTTGCCTGTTTTTTAAAGCACAGTGGAACAATCAAATGTGTTGTTACTGATGAACATTATAGACATTCCCCAGTGGCGGGTGGTTACTAGACCTAAGGAAAAAGAAAGAAAAAAAAAAACGGGGGGGGGGGGGGGTTATTGGGGCAGCGCACTTATTACATCAATTACGGTATGCCTTGTTGTTCATATCTTTTGTTTCATAAGTAAAAATATGTTTATTTATGCTTTTTAATTATAAGTAAATCACTTTCTTTTCCAGAAATAAATAACACAAGACTGGACATTGTTATGTGAACATTTTTTTCACATGACTGTATCATACAGATGAGAACTATAGCCATTGGTTTCACCTGCTACCAATATGCTTCTTTTAAGAAATTCAGCTGAACTGAAAGACTAGCTATACTCATAAAAAAATGGCAATGACTTTAAGAAAACAACACTTTCCACTATCCTGGCAATCTACAACTCTAAGCTAGTCCTCTCTATTTAACCATGTCCATTCACTGGTGAAGTATTCAAGATCCAATAGTTTTATTGTCAACATAATAACACATAACATATGTTCACACATGTTATATAAGACTCAGAATTCAAAAGGTAAAAAGAGGAGAATGAACTATAATAACACCATCAAGAGCAGAAGCAATTGTATACACAGACTTTAAGAAAATCAAACAGAATTCTTTACTGAACCTGGAAATTGTGTGCACACAGTTGCTCCATACTATTAATGAGTGGGGGCCGAAATAATGTTTGTTTACTTGCTGCCCAATACTTATTGGCCTCCCATTTTCACAAATAAATTGTTTAAAAATCATACAATGTGATTTCCTGGATTTTTTTTACATTCTGCCTCTCAAGCTTGATGTGTACCTGTGATGAAAATTACAAACCTCTCTTATCTTTTTAAATCGGTGAACTTGCACATTTTTACATTGCCCAATACTTATTGGCCCCACTGTATACATATTATATATATATATATATAGCCATCCCTCACTTTCCGCGGTTAATTGGGACCGAGATCCCCCACGACCACCGAATTCCGAAAAGTAGGATCAACCCCCCCCCAACCAACCTATAAGTACATGTATATGTGTATATAATATCAATAAATACATATTAAGTCATATAAATGCTTATAATAACAACTAAACATTCACACTCAGATGAGCACCTCTCATCAAAATGTAAGTAGTTTTGATGGGAGGTTTTGGGTTGTTTTTCGTTTTGTTTGTTTCGGGGTTTTTTCCCCCCCATAATTGGCTTTGTTTTGCGGCATTTTCCTTAACCTTTTTACCTATTCTTCCTTAATTTCCTTATTTTTAAATTCAAAGACTATAACAGGATGCACTGAAGCTGCATGAATTGAATTATATATATATATATATATATATATATATATATATAGGCACTGTGAAATTAAATGTGTAAAATTAAATGAATAAATAGCAGCAGAAAAGCGGACAGACTAGAATGTAAATGTGAATAAAGTGCAAGACAGTCGTAGAAATTGTGGATTCAATGTCCTTTCACAGAGAATTTGTCTGTGTGAAAGTCAACAGCAGGGGAGTGAATGAGTGAGTGTGTGTCAGTGGAGGAGGGTTGTAACTGGACAGGGGTTTGGGGATGATGGTTTTCACAGCTCTGGAGAAAGCTGTTTTTGAACCTGGTTGTGATGGTCTTAATGTTTCTGTGCTGCTTTCCTGAAGATATAACATCATGAGATAACATTGCATTTAATATTTATTTAGTATGCCTGGGATGAGAATGAATCTGTCGAAGAAATTTCTATTTTATGTATATGACTAATTCACAAGTGTGTGTTTGTGAAGATAAACCAGAGACATGTTACACTGAGAAAGGCCACTAATCTAAAAAGCAAAGAAAATTACAATAAGTAGCTAAAGCTTCCTGCGTGGGCTGTGTCAAAGTGGTAAAAAAACCCTCTTTGGCTTTTCATCCACTTGTGGTAGGATGGAGAGACAGACACAGAGACTGGCTGGCGAGTGTACCACTAATCATTCTACTCATTATATAGGACCTCCCACAATTAGAATAATGATTTATTACAATAAACAGAGTAGTAGTCTTAAGTGGTTTGAAGATTATTTACATTTCTATTAAAAATATCTAAATAAATATCTTGCTAAAGTATGAGGCAGCAACAGCAGCAGATCACACCCTGCTCCACTAATATTAATAACAGAAACCTGAAACTATAGAGGCCACTGGCTTACCAAATCTGTACAGCTGACAACTGGACAAATCTCTCCAGGTGTTTTTCAAGTGCGACTCACACTTCTGTTTTTGGAGCTAAACCCAGTGTGGTCGTGTACTGTTTCAGTTTCAGGTTTGGTGTGTTATTAAATCTGAGATGGGGCAGTGGTGGCCTGGTGGTAAGGTGCTGGATTACTGATCCTAAGGTTGGGGGTTCAAGTCCCACTCTCCACAAGGTTGCCAGCTCTTGGACACTGAGGCTTCCTCATTCCAATCAAGAGACACCGTCCTCCAGTGTATTCTGGGTGGACTCCAGGGTCTCTTTACGGTTGTAACTGCCCAAAATACCACACCAGGGAGGCATTCTAACCAGATGTCCAAGCCACCTCAACTGGCTCTGCTCAACATGGATGAGCAGCAGTTCTACTTTGAGCTCCTCCTGTATGACTGAGCTTCTCACCCTATATATATATATATATATATATGGATCCCTCGCTTTTGGTTTCATGCCAAGAAAGAGCACCACAGATGCAGTGTTTGCTTTGAGGATGTTAATAGAGAAGTACAGAGAAGGTCAGAGGGAGCTACATTGTGCCTTTGTGGATCTGGAAAAAGCATATGACAGGGTGCCAAGAGAAGAACTGTGGTATTGCATGAGGAAGTCTGGAGTGGCAGAGAAGTATGTTAGAGTGGTGCAGGACATGTATGAGAGATGTAAGACAGTGGTGAGGTGTGCTGTCGGTGTGACAGAAGAGTTCAAGGTGGAGGTGGGACTGCATCAAGGGTCAGCTCTGAGCCCCTTCTTGTTTGCTATGGTGATGGACAGGCTGACAGACGAGGTGAGACAAGAATCTCCATGGACTATGATGTTTGAAGATGACATTGTGATCTGTAGTGAGAGCAGAGAACAAGTGCAGGAAAATCTAGAGAGGTGGAGGTATGCCCTGGAAAGGAGAGGAATGAAGGTTAGCCTCAGAAAATCAGAATGCATGTTGTAAATGAGAAGGACCCAGGAGGAATGGTGATGTTACAGGGAGCAGAGATAACGAAGGTGGAGGATTTTAAGTACTTAGGCTCAACAATCCAGAGCAATGGAGAGTGTGGAAAAGAGGTGAAGAAGCGTGTGCAGGCAGGCTGGAATGGTTGGAGAAAAGTGTCCGATTGTGATGTGCGATAGGAGAGTGTCAGCAAGAATGAAGGGAAAAGTGTACAAGACGGTGGTGAGGCCAGCGATGTTGTATGGCTTAGAAACAGTGGCGCTGAGGAAAAGGCAGGAGGCAGAGCTGAAGGTAGCGGAGATGAAAATGTTGAGGTTCTCTCTGGGAGTAACAAGGATGGATAGGATCAGAAATGAGTATATCAGAGGGACAGCCCATGTAAGATGTTTTGGAGACAAAGTCAGAGAGGCTAGATTGAGATGGTTTGGACATGTACAGAGGAGGGATAGTGAGTATATTGGCAGTAGGATGCTGAGGTTGGAACTACCAGGCAGAAGGCCTCGAGGAAGACCAAAGAAGAGATTTATGGATGTGGTGAAGGAAGACATGAAGGTCGTTGGAGTCAGAAAAGAAGATGCAGAGGACAGGGTGAGATGGAGGCGGATGATTTGCTGTGGCGACCCCTGAAGGGAGCAGCCGAAAGTAAAAGAAGAAGAAGAAGAAGATATGGATCACTCGCTGCTTCAGTGCATCGCATTTTTTAAAATATTCATCGAATTAAAAAATGAGAAAATTAAAGAAGAATAGGGGGAAAAAGTTAAGTAAAATGCGGCAAAACAAGCCAATTATGCAAAAAAAAAAAAAAAAAAAAAACCCCTCCAAACATACAAAACCAACCCAAAATCCCCATCAAAACTATTTACATTTTTATGTGAGGTGTGCATCTGAGTGTGTGCCCGTGCAGCTGTGTGTGTCTGTATGTGTGTATTTATATCTTATGCATTATTTTTAAATGCATAATTGTTATTATAAGCATTTTTAGAATTGAATATGTATTTATTGATATTATATACACATATACAAGTATGTATACGTCAGTCGGGGGTGGGGTGGGGGGGGAGTGGATCCTGCTTCGTGGAATTCAGCGGTCAAGGGGGGGGATCTCGGTCCCA
>CM045735.1:22719748-22764748 GCA_024760905.1 Plotosus lineatus | reverse complement strand
ACAATTTCACTGTTAAACGTGGAAGGCAAGCTGTACTTTGCTATGAAAGCAGAAAGGCTGACCAGATACACCATAGTCAACAAGTGCATAGACACATCCATACAGAAAGGAGGCGTTCCAGATGTGTCAGGGTGCATGGAACACACAGCCATCCTGTCACAACTCATTAGAGGCGAAGGTGGGGAGAAAGGACTTGGTGGTAACATGGCTAGATATAGCCAATGCCTATGGTACGATTCCACACAGTCTGATCATGACAGTGCTCCAGAGAGCACATGTTCCAGAAGAAGTGCACAAGCTGGTAGAGTCGTACTACTCAGACGTGAAGATACGCTTCACAACAAAAGCATTCACCACAGAATGGCAGCAGCTGGAGAAAGGCATTATAACTGGTTGCACACTGAGTGTGATTCTGTTTTCTTTGGCAATGACAATGTTGGTGGCATCAGCAAAGAAAGAAACAAAAGGGCCAAAGACAGAATCAGGGCAGCAACAAACCAATAGTAGACTGTTTATGGATGACATAGTAACTACCACAGAAAATTTAGTGCAGACAAAGTATCTCTTGGATAATCTGTCAGACAAACTGGAGTGGGCAGGCTTGGCAGTGCGATCAGAGAAATGCAGAAGTCAGGTGATAATCAAAGGCCAGGTGAGCAATAGAAAGCCAGTCATCAACGGAAACCCCATAACTTCTGTTTCGGAAAAACCTGTGAAGTACTTGGGGAAAGTCTACAACAAGACATTGAATTCTTCTTCTTCTTCTTTTACTTTCGGCTGCTCCCTTCAGGGGTCGCCACAGCAAATCATCCGCCTCCACCTCACCCTGTCCTCCGCATCTTCTTTTCTGACTCCAACGACCTTCATGTCTTCCTTCACCACATCCATAAATCTCTTCTTCGGTCTTCCTCGAGGCCTTCTGCCTGGTAGTTCCAACCTCAGCATCCTACTGCCAATATACTCACTATCCCTCCTCTGTACATGTCCAAACCATCTCAATCTAGCCTCTCTGACTTTGTCTCCAAAACATCTTACGTGGGCTGTCCCTCTGATATACTCATTTCTGATCCTATCCATCCTCGTTACTCCCAGGAGAACCTCAACACTATCATCTCTGCTACCTCCAGCTCAGCCTCCTGCCTTTTCCCCAGGGCCACTGTTTCTAAGCCATACAACATCGTTGGCCTCACCACCATCTTGTACACTTTTCCCTTCATTCTTGCTGACACTCTCCTATCGCACATCACACCGGATACTTTTCTCCAACCATTCCAGCCTGCCTGCACACGCTTCTTCACCTCTTTTCCACACTCTCCATTGCTCTGGATTGTTGAGCCTAAGTACTTAAAATCCTCCACCTTCGTTATCTCTGCTCCCTGTAACATCACCATTCCTCCTGGGTCCTTCTCATTCACACACATGTATTCTGATTTTCTGAGGCTAACCTTCATTCCTCTCCTTTCCAGGGCATACCTCCACCTCTCTAGATTTTCCTGCACTTGTTCTCTGCTCTCACTACAGATCACAATGTCATCTGCAAACATCATAGTCCATGGAGATTCTTGTCTCACCTCGTCTGTCAGCCTGTCCATCACCATAGCAAACAAGAAGGGGCTCAGAGCTGACCCTTGATGCAGTCCCACCTCCACCTTGAATTAAATCGGTCACACCGACAGCACACCTCACCACTGTCTTACATCTCTCATACATGTCCTGCACCACTCTAACATACTTCTCTGCCACTCCAGACTTCCTCATGCAATACCACAGTTCTTCTCTTGGCACCCTGTCATATGCTTTTTCCAGATCCACAAAGGCACAATGTAGCTCCCTCTGACCTTCTCTGTACTTCTCTATTAACATCCTCAAGGCAAACATTGCATCTGTGGTGCTCTTTCTTGGCATGAAACCAAACTGTTGTTCACAAATGCTGACCTCTGCCCTTAGTCTAGCTTCCACTATTCTTTCCCATAACTTCATCGTATGGCTCATCAACTTTATCCCTCTGTAGTTGCTGCAACTCTGCACGTCTCCCTTGTTCTTAAAAATGGGCACCAGCACACTTCTCCTCCACTCCTCTGGCATCTGCTCACTCTCTAGTACCTTGTTGAATGTTCTTGTCAGAAAATCTACTGCTACCTCTCCTAGACACTTCCATACCTCCACAGGTATATCATCAGGACCAACTGCCTTTCCATTCTTCATCCTCTTCAATGCCCTTCTCACTTCACCCTTACTGATCTTTGCTACAACCATTCCTCAATGGTTACCTCTTCATTTTCCTCATTCATCAGCTCTTCAAAGTACTCTTTCCATCTTCCCAGCACACTTCTGTCATTAGTCAATAGAGTTCCCTCTCTGTCCGTTATCAATCTAACTTGCTGCATGTCCTTCCCATCTCTATTTCTCTGCTGTGCCAACCTGTATAGATCATTTTCTCCCTCTTTACTATCCAACCTATCATACAAGTCATCATATGCCCTCTGTTTGGCCTTAGCCACTGCTACCTTCGCCTTACGCTGTGTCTCCCTGTACTCCTGTTTACTCTCTTTGGTCCTCTCAATGTCCCACTTCTTCTTGGCTAACCTCTTCCTTTGTACACACTCCTGCACTTCCTCATTCCACCACCAAGTCTCCTTATCTACTTTCCTTCCAGAGGACACACCAAGTACTCTCCTACCTGTGTCCCTGATCACATTTGCTGTGGTTGTCCAGTCATTTGGAAGCACTTCCTGGCCACCCAAAGCCTGTTTCAACTCCTCCTTGAAGACAACACGACACTCTTCCTTTTTCAGCTTCCACCACTTTGTCTTCTGCTCTGCCTTTGCCTTTTTCACCTTTCTCACCATCAGAGTCATCCTGCACACCACCATCCTATGCTGTTTGGCAACACTCTCACCCACGATGACTTTGCAGTCACTGACTTCCTTCAAATTACATCGCCTACACAAGATGTAGTCTACCTGTGTGCTCCTACCTCTGCTTTTATAAGTCACCCTGTGCTCCTGTTTCTTCTCAAAGAAAGTATTCACCACAGCCATTTCCATCCTTTTTGCAAAATCAATCAACATCTGTCCTTCTGCGTTCCTGTCCTGGATACCAAACCTGCCCATCACTTCCTCGTCCCCTCTGTTTCCTGCACCAACATGTCCATTGAAGTCTGCACCAATGACCACTCTTTCACCTCTGGTGGTACTCTGCATCACTTCATCTAAGTCATTCCAGAATCTCTCCTTCTCTTCTAGCTCACATCCTGCCTGTGGGGCATAAGCACTAACAACATTGAGCATTACACCTTCAATTTCTAACTTGAGACTCATCACTCTGTCTGACACTCTTTTCACTTTTAGAACATTCCTGACAAACTCCTCCTTCAAGATGACTCCTACTCCATTTCTCTTCCCATCCACACCGTGATAAAATAGCTTAAACCCTGCTCCTAAGCTTTTAGCTTTGCTACCTTTCCACCTGGTCTCCTGAACACACAGTATGTCCACCTTCCTCCTCTGCATCATGTCAACCAGCTCTCTACCTTTTCTGTGCATAGTTCCAACATTCAAAGTCCCCACTCTCAGTCCTAGACTCATGCCTTTCCTCTTCTCTCTCTGCCTACGGACACGCCTCCCACCTCTCCTTCTTCGACGTCTTCGACCAACAGTAGTCCAATTTCCATCAGCACCCTGTTGATTGACAGCACTGATGGCGGTCGTTGTTAACCCGGGCCTCGACCGATCCGGTATGGAGGTAATACTTTTGATTTGCATTATAAATAATTGGCATTGGTTTTACGTCGGATGCCCTTTTTGACACAACTCTCTGCATTTCTCCGGGCTTGGGACCGGCATGAGGGGGAGAAACACTGGTTAGTGCCCCCCCACCTCATGGCTGCATTACAACAAGACATTGAATGACCGGGAACAAACAAAAGAAACCTTGGAAGAAGTGACGAGAAGCTTGAAGAAGCTGGAAAACTGCAGGGTTCCAGGAAAATTCAAAGCCTGGATGGTCCAACATATGCTTCTCCAAAGATTGATATGGCCACTCACCATCTACCAGATTCCAGAGACCAAAGTGAGTGAGATGCAGGAGAAAATAACTGGTAAATAAAAAAATGGCTTGGTCTCCCCCGGTCATTGTCGGCAGATTGCCTATACACAACATCAGGGAAGTTACAATTGCCTTTCACTGAGCTAACAGAAGAGGTGAAGGCTGCAAAGGCAAGATTCTTGACAACATTGGAGGAAGCAGAGGATCCATGTGTCCAAAGAGCAAGGGTGGCAGTGGATGGGGGAAGGAAAGCCACCACACAAGAAAACATAAGGGAGGCAAAAACTAGACTGAGGACAGAAGAGATAACTGGGATTCCCAACAGGGGGAGAGAGGGTTTGGGATTAAATCCCAAAAGATACTACAGCACCAGTTCCAAGAAAGAAAGGAGAACTATGGTGGTGGAGAAAGTGAGGGAGGCGGAAGAGGACAGGAGAAGGGAGAAAATGATGGGACTGATCAAGCAGGGGGCACATATGAGATGGGAGGTACCGGAGAGAAAGTTGAGTCACAGGGATGTGGTCAATATGCCAGAAAACAGATTCAAGTTTCTGGTAAAGGCAGTGTATGACCTGCTACCGACACCACAGAATAAAAAGACCTGGTTCGGCACAGAGGGAACGTGCGATTTATGTGGAGAAAAGGGGACTCTCTCCCACATATTAAGTGGATGCAAGGTGGCGTTGGCACAAGGGAGATACCAGTGGCGCCACGATCAAGTCTTAAGAGAGATAGCCCAGTGTGTCGAAGAAAGAAGAAGAAACAACAACGCATCCCCAAGGACAAGGGAGAGTGGTGGGATCACCTTTGTGAAGCAAGGAGAAAAACCCAAAGCAAAGATCCAACAATCAGCAGGTAACTATTTGGATGGGGCAGCAGACTGGCACCTCTTAGTTGACCTGGATAAGAAACTCAAGGTCCCAGAGAAAGTGGCAGAGACAAACCTCAGACCGGATATGCTGCTGGTGTCAAATAGCACTAAGAGGATGGGGGTTATCGAGCTGACAGTGCCAAGTGAGGAGAGGGTGGAGATCTCAGGAGAGCTGAAAAGAAACAAGTATATAACGCTGGAGACTGAGGGAAAAAGAAATGGCTGGGCGGTCCAGGTCTGGACAGTAGAGGTTGGCTGCCGGGGCTTCCCGGCTGCTTCCATGGCGGCCTTCCTCAAGGCAATTGGAATAGGAGGAGGAGAGAGAAGTAGAGCCCTGAGGAGAATTGGAGAAGCAGCAGAAAAAGCAAGCAAAGCCATATGGACCTGGAGCTGCATACCAGTATGGGGGAAGGAGTGATTATCTGGTCTGGTGGCAATAGCTGCTGGCGGCGCCAGGCCGGGGGGTACCATCGGAAGCCGCCGAAACCCATACTTACTGAAGTAACCCGGCCTGGTCGGTGGCTGACGAGGACCAGAATCACTATCAGTCCATATCTGCCTTTGAAGAAACTGGGCCACCAAGAGAGCATTCGGTTGGCCCAGGTAGGTTAGGTCAACTAACTTTATTATTCCTTTTATATATATATATATATATATATATATATATATATATATATATATATATATATATATAAATAAAATGTGTGTATGTGTGTGTATGTGTGTATATATATATATATATATATATATATATATATATATATATATATATATGTTACACTCCTACATAACCCCCAGTGCGGCTAACTGGGTTATCAAAGGCGGGCCATGTCTCTCACTGTCTATGGTGAGAGGCATGTAAAAGAACCATTGCTGACTTTCGTAAAGAGTAGGCTGCAAAGCCGTCAGCGTGTTTCTGTCCCTTGCTATAAAAGGGTTGTGACAGGAAGGGCATCCGACGTAAAAACCTCTACCAAATCAAACGTGCGAATCAAATGATTTGATGTGGCGACTCCCGAGTAAAAGGGAAAAAGCCGAAAGGAATACAGACTGACACTCATACATAAAGGGATCCCTTTGGTCACACTTCAATTCATGTGGCTTCAATATTCAGTTTTCTGTTTTTTTTGTTCAGCATCTGTTTTGTTGTTGTTGTTTTTTTTTTTTTTTTTTTTAATATTCATTTAATAAAAAAAAAATAAGGAAATTAATGAAGAATAGTGGAAAGAGTTAAGGAAAATGCAACAAAACAATGCCAATTATCCAAAAAAAAACCCTTAAACAAAAAACAACCCAAAACCTCCCATCAAAACTACTTACATTTTTATATGAAGGGTGCAGCTGTGTGCGCATGCATGTGTATGTGTGTATTTATATTTTACTTACATGTTATGCATTTTTTTTAATGTTTAATTGTTAGTATACACATTTATAACATTGAATATGTATTTATTGATATTATATATACATGTACATAGACGTCAGTTCGGGGGGGTTGAGAGGGACGATCCGACAGAAATCAGTGGTCGTGGGTGGATCTCAGTCCCAGTTAACCGCGGAAAGTTGGGGATCCCTGTACAGTAGGCCCTTGACTATTCGCGGTTTTGATTGAGTATTCACGGACTGCTGAGCAACTGACACGTCACTGAAATTCAGCCAATGGCTATCCTCCTTCCTGCTGATTGGTTGAGATGATGTAACGCCGCCTTTTCCTCATTCGCACACAAGTTGTCAATGAGCCTCTTTTTTGTGTGTTTTAATTACCAGTTAAGTGCTATGATGCCACTCAAACACTGTGCGTCTTCTCTGGCTAAGCGATAGAAAACGTTGGATGTCTCTTCTGAAAAAATAAGACTTTCTCCTGAAGAAACGACAGTTTCCTCTGAACTGTTATATTAAAGTCTTTTTCAATTATTATTCCAGTACAGTATCAGTAGGCTGCAAAGCCTTCAGCGTGTTTCTGTCCCTTGCTAAAGGGTTGTGTCAGGAAGGGCAGCCGACGTAAAAATCTATGCCAAATCAAACATGAGAATCATTCGCTGTGGCGACCCCTGATAAAGGGAAAAGCCGAAAGGAAATCTCATTCCAGTACAGTATCTAAGTTAATGTTTATGCATGAGATTTTATGTTCTGTAGCATGTTTATGAAACGATACCAAAAGGATAAACTTTATTACGCTTTGTGTTCTTTTACATTGAACTTGGAGTGACGTCTCCAAGATGGCACTGCCTAGAGGGTGACGTTGCTGAGTTGTCAGAGTCAAATTGTTTCTTTGTTCCTTTTAATTTGTTTTATTTGTTGTTTTGTTTTGTTTTTTGTCATATTTTGCACTATGCTCGTCTATGACCGGTCGACTCCACGACAGCTATGATATCGGCGTCTTCTCAAGTTTAGCACCTTCCTATCCTGAGCTAATATGCTATGGTAGCTCAATGCTAGCCGCACCCTGGCTAACAATTAGCCCAGGTGGAATTTTCAGAGTCATGTTTCTTTTTGTTTTTATTTGTTTGTTAATGTTTTGCACTATGCTCGTCTGTGACTGGTTGACCATACTACAGCTATGAGATCGGAGTGTCTTTGAGCGTATATAATTAGCATGACAACTCCCGCGCTCCACTCCAGGCTCCCGCCTGGGCTAATTGTTAGCTAGGGTGCGGCTAGCATTGAGCTACCATAGCATATTAGCTCAGGATAGGAAGGTGCTAAACTTCAGAAGACTCCAATGTAGTAGAGTCGACCGGTCATAGACGAGCATACTGCAAAACATGAACAAACAAAACAACAAATAAACCAAATTAAAACGAACAAAGAAACAATTTTACTCTGAGAACTCCGCGACGTCGCCCTCTAGGCAGTGCCATCTTGGAGACGTTACTCCAAGTTCAATGTAAAAGGACATGAAGCGTAATAAAGCTTATCCTTTTGGTATCGTTTGTTAAACATGCTACAGAACATAAAATCTCACGCACTAACTTTTTAAGAATTAACTTAGGTACTGTACTGGAATAATAATTTAAAAAGACTTTAATACGAGTGTTTTACAACAAGAATATCCTGTATAATGTTTATATTTTATCATCAATAAAAATAAGAGTAAAAATTGAAAAGTTTTTCTTAATCATTACTATATTTTACTACATTAATACTGTATTAATGAGTAAGACTGTCTATAGATTGTGTTTAAGAAGCATATTTTAGCGCATGTAATAGATATATAGTATTTTACTTCTGGATGCTCATTCGCACATGTGATGTGACACATGGGGTTTTACATCTGGGTACAGAATCGCGGGAGGACCCAGAACCGAACCCCCTGAATGTCGAGGGCCTACTGTATATACATATATTTCTCTGTTATATCAGACGTTAATATAAATTTGATCATTTTCAACAATATGGTTTTAAGTTATCACTCAATGCACTGACATGCTAAGTAAAAATTGGTAATAAAGTGGAAAGTGTTTTTTTTTTTTTTTTTTTGCCATTTCACTTTTATTTACAGTCTGTAATTATGTGGACTGAACCCAAGAACAGATCGTGTTTATGGGTTGGGTATGTATAACATGTAAATATCTCCTGTTTTGCAATAGAGCCTCAAGCACAGTTTGCTTGTTGTTGATTTCAAAAGCTATAACCAAAAAAAAAAAAAAAAAAAAAAAGAGTTTCTTGGGAAGCTGGAATTCTGAAGATCGTTAGATTGGTTTTAAGTTAGTTGGTCATGAGTATGATCATGTATTTAGAAAGGTTGTAGGTTCATGTCCTTTACCGAGTTAGACAGAGACAAACATATTCAGTAGCAGATAAAGTACTGGAATCACACTATAACATTTACCAATAATTTCTTAAAAGTATGTGTATAAAAATTGAAACACACATTTCTAAATTGCATTTAAATTTCGATTTCAGAGAATATGAACACCCACGATCCTCATCAAGCCAATATATAAATGATGCATAGCATCTGGAAAAGTTTATTACAGGTTGCAAGGTGTTGAAGGGAATTTATTATGGCATCAATTTAACATGTGAAATAAACTAAACAATAATCATAACTGCATAACCTGTAAGAATAAGTATGAAAGGACTTTCTGCAGTCCATTATAAAAATTTCCTCATTATTAGTGCTTATATTGTTAGTAGGAGGTTTTAGTTTATGGATACCTTTAAGATCTGTGGCTTTAATGTTATCTGAAAAAATAAGTACACAGCATGGAAATGCAATTTTTTCAACATATTTGAACAAGCCAACATTTTATCTATCTGCGAATGCCTGGCAAGATGTCCAGGATGTATACTGCCCTCGCCCAGAGTTGGCCAAGATGGGCATCAGCCTCCTTGATACACTATTTAGGATTAAACAGTTTAGAAAATGGATGAATGAATGAATTAACATTTTATCCTCTTTGGAAGCATTCTTAAAGGAATACATATATAACTACATGGGGTTTTTAGTAATTTAAATAATAAACCCAAAACTGATCAGTCTCACAGAAAAAGTAACTATACCTTTACATGGATTACAACTTCAGATCCCTAAACTTTGAATCAAGTGTTTAAGATTAGGTGCCATTGGATAGAACCTTTTGCAGATGGAACCTGTCGTATCACCTTTCTCGTAAGCTCTGCAGAAGGTGCTGTGATGCATCGATTTTCATTGCATGTATGTTTATCTCTCAGCAGCGTACGAATTCTTGCTAGGTCTTTGTGGACTGCAGACAAACAAAGATGGAATGCAAAACATATTGCGTCCATGCGTTTTTTCAAAATGATTCCTTAATATGGTACATGTCAGCAAAGACAGAATCAAAAATCTGAAATATCTACCTGACTTTAACTAGTGCTTTGCGAAAAGTCAACGCATGCACATGTTCTCTTCAACAATTTCTGCAACTGATTTCTGGTCTATGGTTTTTCCCTTTGATATTGAAGTGTGTGGTGTCATTGCTTAATAATCTTTATAGCTCTCTCAATCCTAACATACCGTATCGACGTGATAAGCGCCTAGGGCGCTTAAAAATTGGAGTGGGTGGGCGCTTATTAAAATGTTACCAGCGGAGTGGAACGGTAAGTGCTTATTAGCATTGAGGTGGAAAACATGAAAAATAACAGAACAATAAGAGTTTTACTGGTATTTGTGTTATTCATTTTGTGGTATCAACCAAATTACTTGCATGAATGTTGAAAATAAAAAGGAAACAGCATAATTTAAAAAAAAAAAAGACCGTTTAATTTCCCTCCCGGTGCTGTTCCGTTAAATATTTTCCCCCATATGTAAAATCAAGCCAATCAACATGAATGTCAACTTTAGCATGTGGCACATTGAACCAATCAAATAGCACATGGCCAGGAACGTCTTTAAATTTATGACGATAATGAGCAGGAGAATCAGGTGAAAAATACTCATCATCACTTTCTGATAGGTCCATATCTGGGTCATCGCTCCATTCATTCATGATCCCATAGTTTTGCTGTAGCAGTTTCTAATGGTTCATCAGTTGTTCGACATTTACCAAGAGAACACAGCAAAATAACAATTTGATTTTTATGGGGGCATGTTAGGAAAGATCCTTTTGTTATTCAAAATCTTTGCAATCAAAAGGATTCCATATGAGGAGCGAGAGAGTTTTGCTGTATAGAGTAATACCTGGATTTTCCTCCGTGGCCTGTTGCCTTCATGACCTGACCTCAGATATGCAGAGGAAGGTGGATGAATGAATGGATAGCCAAAAAGTACAAGAGAACAAGAAAATAGTTCATCAATGGCCATATAAGCAAAGACCAGGCCTTCTGGAATTATCTGCTCTGGATGGACAAATCAAAATTGTGAGGATTTGAGTTGTAGTACAGGACAGAGAAGAACAGAATAAAAGCCAAAATACGAACTGTGAAGCAAAGTGGTGGAAAAATAATGATTTGAGGTTTCCTCCCTGTCTCAGTTTGAAGAGGCCAAGACATTCAAGAAACTCCTCAAAATCAATTGTATCAGTAGTAGCTTCTGAGAACAGTGGTGCCATTACTTGAAGTGTTTGAAATGCTAGCTTGTTGAAAAAAAAAAAAGTGATTGACTGGTGAGGTGTTCAGGTTGTATCTCGTCTTTGTTCATGTTTCGGCTGAGATGGGCATCAGCATCCCTGTGACCCTAGTTGTAGAATTGAGCAGGTTGGCAAATGAGATGATGATGAGATTTAATTCAATTTGACATACAGATGAGAGACAAACATTAAAATACAGAATTTTTACTTTTGTTTACTATTTTACTTAATTGATTTTCTTGTTTTGATAATAAAATAGTAATTTTTATACAATTATTAATAATTTTTGATGATTTTCATGAAAAAAATACAAACACAACTAGTGAAGTCAGGGTGGTAAATCAATTAATATAAATACTTAAGCACTGCCTAAAAGTGGAGCTCTGAAAATGTTTGCATGTGTAACTTTACAAAAAGATGCAAAAAGTTAGGAAATAAGGTGCAATATATAAGATTGCCTGTGTGGACACGTGAGCAAGGATGTAACAACAAAAGCAGGCTTTACAACATTTGCATAATATGGAGCTATGGAGCTCTGGCGTTTTTTTTTTTTTTTTTTTTTTTTTGTAATATAAATCATTATAAATGGCTCGAAATTCGCGGCAGTCCGGTCGCTTAATTTCTCATTTGGCAAGTTAGTTCAGTTATCAGCCAACCCGGCTGGCTAGTTGAAAATATATTGTCAAAAAAGGACGGGCTTGTAAGTTGAGAAAATATACAATAAAAGCGGACATTTAAACACGGCGTTAACCAAATCACCAAACAGTAAGCGCGCGTGTTAGATGTTTACAAGTCATAAATGTGTTGTTGAATTTATCACCACTGCACATTGATATGAAGCGTCTCACTGAATCTAATTGTACTATCACGTGATATGACAAGCAGATTTCAATACTCGCATCCATATAAACACGTATTTTTGTTGACATCTCCAACTGTCAAAACAGCTTTGTAATGTGGAATTTTCTGAAAGGTGTTAAGTCGCCACCTGAGACGGGGGGGAAAAAGTGACCTAGGTCGGAAGAAGAGAAAAGAGTTGGCGACAAAGAATACGAAGCATAAAAATGCCAAAGGCTTTACAAACCCGTATGGGAACACGGCCGGCCCTGGCTTCGTTACGATGCGACTGCCCGACTCATGTTTTGTACGCAGTGTTCTGCTTTTTACAAGAGCCGCCATGTGACGAAGAAATCCGCGTTTGTAGACGGCAGTGGCAATTTCAAGTATGAAAGTGTCGTCGCACATGAGGGCAGTGAAAATCACCATTGTGTCGTGGTTGCCGAGACTGCCCTTACAGCTGCTATCAGTACCAGCCCAGCTGAAAACATGATTCAAACATTAAACAAGGTATCAATTGGCAGGCTTATGATCATGTTCAGAACTTATCATGGCAATGCGAAGTATGCACAGCCTTTCATAGGTTTTGTGTGGCAGTGTGAGCGAGATGAAATGAAAGGTCTAGACATAGGAAAAAACCTATGTCTAACAGTCGTTATATTATATTTTCGGTGCTGAATATTTTTGAATTATTCAATATTATGGTGCTTGGGATTATAACAATATTTTATGGTAGAATTACATTGTTTTCTAGTCAGACAACAGTCTTTCTAGTTCAATGTGCAGTACCTCAGTAAGGTAAAAAATTTATGCATTTTTACAGAAACATAAAATTGGCAGGACACCCGCTTTAAATGCATGACATTCTGATGACTTAAATTGTGGTGCTCAATTTTATTCATTTTTATTTAACACTCATCTGCCAAGTTTTGCAATGTCATACAGTAATTATTTTTCATTTTATTTTGTTGTGCTGAGTTGTTTTATTGTGGCGCTCAGAGTTCTCTTTTTTTTTTTATTGAACAACAATATCCAAATGCACTTGAAATAAAATAAAATGCATATTAATTATGAACAGTTGTATAATATATAATCTTCTGTGTCATTTTTTACCAAAGGTTAAACTCATTGAGATCAGACAGTCTTTGGCTAGTTGATTTTCTTATTGGCTAGTAATTTTGTTAGGTAACTAGCCCGGCTGGTTATTAAAAAAAAAAAAATGAATTTCTAGGCCTGTTATGCCTGTAACCTCCTTACTTCACATATTTTCTTGCTTGGTGTTAATGTTGGTGAATTACTTTGTGCCTCCTTCACTGTGGGCGTGACTGAACGGCTGCTCCCTATTTGCGCAATGGGATATCTGTGACTCTGGGATGCTGTTTCTGAGAATTCACTTTCCAGTAGCAGGAGAGTACAAACATTCCACAAGCTCTATACACAGCGCCAAGTTTTTATTTAAAGCACTGTTGTATTCTATGCTGAGTCTCCCACTAAAACAATTATAACATTACAGGTGGCTGTCCCTAGAGGTACTGAAATATTACAGTATTTACAAATTTTGAGGACATTGGACGGGTGGGAGTTGGCACATGGTATGATCTGCAAGACTCCTTATGCCTTTAAATTCAGTAATCTTTATTTCATTTCTTTCTTTTAATTTTAGCTTTTCTAAACAGTAGACAAAAAGTTTATTTTTCAGTTAATTTAATTTTCAGAAGGGTTTCATTTAAAGACTCAGCACTGTCAACTTGCCACTGTTGGGTCCCTGAGCAAGAAAGTTAACTCTCATCTGCTCAGTTATAAATGAACATTCAACTGGATATCAAGATGGTTCTGGGTTCTAATCTCATGGCCGATTGGATTTTTTTGTGTGTGACCTTAACCTAACCACCCACCTCTTTTCGAACTGGATCACATGCACGTTTGAGGAAGGCTAACACACCTGGAGGGACAAGCGCTATCTGCCCCTTCATACGAATGAGCTCATAGACAACTATGATTGGCTGGTGATCGCTATGAGTGACAGGGAAGTGAGCATATGCCGGTCTTCTCTCCCATGAGAGCTCTGTCAATTAGCTCCCATGGACTCCCAGCCACGGACGGCTGTGGGATTAAACTGGATTTGAAATTGCGATTTCTGGGTTAATAGTGCCACATCTTGTTGATGTACCATTCGGGAGCCAGGTGTTCAGTTTATTATTCATTCATTTTCTGAATCGTGGCTGGTGCCCATCTCAGCTGACTCGGGGCGAGGTCGGGTACACCCTGGACAGCTCACCAGGCCATCGCAGGGCCAACACTCACACAACTATTCACACTTACACCTAGGGGTGATTTGGAACAGCCAAATAACCTACTGTACATGTTTTTGGATTGTGTGAGGAAACTGGAGTACCCAGAGGAAACCCACACAAGCACGAGAACATGCAAACTCCACACAGAAATACCCGAGATGGGAATCAAACCCAGAACCTTCTTGCTGTGAGGCGGACGTGCTAACCACTATGCCAACCTGCCGCCCAGTTTATTATTATTAATAATAAATAATAATATTTTATTTTTAACATCTTTATTAACAGACTACGTGTGTGTGTGTGTGTGTGTGTGTGTGTGTGTGTGTGTGTGTGTGCGCACGTGTGTTGACTATGTCTATTTAGCAGAGTTATAATCTTACAAATGTTTATGCAAGGTTAAAAGCCTGAGCCAAAAAATAAAGTTGCAATGAGCACACTCGAAAAACTCATTAAATAACAGTAACTCATTAGCAGTTCATAAAATGAATGAATGAAATTACAACTGTTTCTTTCATTGCTTACATGTATCAGTACCATCCCCGTGGTAGTAAAATATTTGTGCAGACGATCCTTTGGAGCCCGCTGCATTAGATATCACACTGGTTAATGCAATTGGTCTGTAAAGATTCAAATTCCCAACCGTACCCACTTTGTCCCTCATGACAAGAATACAGGAGTAGCAGACAGCATAGAATCTGGCAAGAGTCCATATATCCAAAAAAAAGAAATGGCGAAAGGTGCAACATTTTGGGTTTGCAAATTTAAGACTTTCTGCAGTGATTTGGTCCGAACCACTTGCTTTGTTACCAGTAAGCTGTATTATTACCTGATAAACTTAAGTGGCTGTTATTCCTTAATAATAATAATAATAATAATAATAATAATAATAATAATATTATTATTTCTTTAGTATTGTTATTATTAGATGGTGGTGGTGGTAGCAGTAAAACAAATTGTGATATTATTATTATTATTATTATTATATTATTATTAATGTGTGGGTATGTGTTTACGCATGGTTCCTGCTATGGACCCTTTGTCCTATTCACAGTATGTTCCTGTCTAACACCAGCACTCCCATCCTAGCTTCTGGATTTCCTGTAACCCTGACAAGAATAGAGCAATTACTGTGGATTAATTACTATTTTTTATGAATATAGACTATTTATTTTTATATATTATATAAAAAATATTATGCTTCTTCATTTGAATTGTGTGAAAAGAATGAAAAATGTCAGCAAGTTTATGTATATATATATATATATATATATGTGTGTGTGTGTGTTTATATTATCCAGCGAATATGTAAATTACCAATAACCACAATTTTTGAAGCATTTTGAGAAATTAAACTTTTATGTCACTGTTGTCTTTAATTTAACACCGCATTCAAGTTTCCACACATTACTTCCTTGGTTATGAGGCAATATGTTTATATTTAGCTCATGGAAATGTATATGTTCAGACATATTGTTCATGTTTTCTGTCTTCTGTGCTGTGAACTGTGTCCAACTGCCAGATATACTTTCCTTTGAACAAACCCCTCAATAATTCCTAGCAACATGTGTTACAAAGTTCACACAATTAGTATGCCTTGCTCTGTACACTTTCTAAATACACATCATATATTGCGATGGATCATAATAAATTATGCCTTACGCCACTATACTGGGATATCCCAGGTGTTTATTATTATATTATCAAACAAAAGTCAAATTTATTAACTTACTGTGTGTAGGGGCCCATGACATGGAGATCCATTACTCTTTCTTCATCTGCCTCTTCCTTGTTGCAGCTGTTGCAACAGAAGATGTACAAGTTTCAACACAAGGTACATTCTTAATTTTTATTTTGTATACATGGGCAAGTCCAGCATTGTGTTTGTGATATTGGGACTTTGATTAACTCAGCCATGGCAAGACATTTTATGTGTGTGTGTGTGTGTGATCATGTGATTGTTCAGGCTTGGCTCATTTCATGGTGACGAAAGCAAACAAACTCTCTGTGTTCAGTACACATGTGACTTACCGAAAAATAAATAAATAAATACACTTTATATATATAATACACAGACGCTCCCCCACTTACGAACATTTGTTTTACGAACATCTGGTCCAAGGTCAAGAGTGAAAGTGAAATGAAATTGAGGGACAAGTAGTAATATAAATTGAATAAAATCTATAGCAAGATATATCATAAATATAAGTATGAAATATTGTCTGTCTTCCTTTCGGCTTTTTCCCTTTTTTTTAACTTGGGAGTCGCCACAGCGAATTATCTGAGTCGCACGTTTGATTTTGGCAGAGGTTTTTACGTCGGATGCCCTTCCTGTCACAACCCTTTATAGCAAGGGACAGAAACACGCTGATGACTTTGCACCCTACTCTTTACGAAAGTCAGCAATGTTTTTTTTTACATGCCTCACACCATAGACCAGTGTTTCTCAAATAGTGGGGCGCGCCCCCCTGGGGGGGCGCGATGGGATGCTGAGGGGGGCGCGTGTGACCCAGGAGAACATGCTTTTTTTCCGCCAGAAAGTGTAATTGCACATCCACTCCAGTAGTTGGCAGTGGCGCCCTCTGAGCCCCGACTGAGCTTCACATCACAGACACTCAGTGAATTCTGGCTGAGTGTAGAAAGGCAGTATCCATTGTTAGGGAAGAGGGCAATGGGCATTCTGCTTCCTTTTGCAACATCCTACCTTTGTGAGACTGGTTTCTCTGCTGTTGCTGCACTGAAGACCAAGTACAGGTCCCAGCTAAACATTGAGCAGGAGCTGAGAGTTGCAGTGTCATGCTTCAAACCTCGCTTTGAGAAGCTGTGCGCTGCAAAACGTGCTCATTGTAGCCATTAATCTTGGCTTCCTCATTTTGAGAAAAAATCAGCACAAATTGTTCTATTTGTTCTTGTTTTGTAGGTTAAAGTGTTTATATATTGTGCTCCTGAGTTAATGTTTCTGAAGTCAATTTGAATTAATTATTTATTGATTTTATTTTCAGCAGCAAATGGTGTGGTAAGTTTGTCAAAAATGTAACAAGGATATTATTATTTTTAAATTTAAGGCAAATTGATGCACTTTCTTTTACAGACTAATAAAAATGTTAAAAAGTTATTCTTGTAAGTTGAACTATATCTCTTTCTTTTGTTTTATTTATGTTAACCAGGATACGATATAATGAAGAGATATACCTGTAACTATATTATAGAAAAAGTTATAATTTATAGTTGCGGCAGAAAGTGGGTGGGGGGTTTGATTTCTTCTTGCTAGGGGGGGCGTAACAGAAAATAATTGAGAAGCACTGCCATAGACAGTGAGAGACATGGCCGGTCTTTTGATAACCCAGTTAGCTGCACGGGGGGGACAGTGACAACCTTGTGGAGAGTGGGACTTGAACCCCCAACCTTTGGATCAGCGATCCAGCGCCCTATACCACTAGACCACCACTGCCCCCTAATGATTAAACATTATCCTGAGGTACACTTAATACTAGGCTGTGGCAGAGGGGCGCGGCTGACGTGCTTTACACCTGAGGTCCTGGAAGAGAAGCAGAACCGGTACATTTCTGAACTCCTGCCAAATGTTTCAAAGAAGAAACACATTGACTCCAGTATTATAATGAACTGGATAAGAGTGAAACTCTCTGTAAATCTGATCAGATCCGCTGTGCTGTGCTTGAGAGGAACCAGGAATTTAAACACGGGACATAATGATATTGATAATGTGATGATTATGGGTAGAGCGAGAGAGTGAGAGAGAGAGCGAGAGAGAGATTGTCTACAGTACAAACTCATATAGGTCACTTATACAAGGTTTAAACATATGTTCCCCTTTAAAGAATGCCCTGTAACGACTTACAAACAAATTCATCTAACGGACCATCTGGAACCTAACTCGTTCGTAGGCTGGGGAGCCTCTCAGTGTGTAAAAAGACCAATACCAATAAAACAATAAAACCAATAAAAAGAGTGCACTCAACCTTAGGGGATGTATAAAGTACCCATGAATAGAATCTTTTTGTTTTTTATGGATATGATAATTGTTGTTTAAAAAAAATCCTCCAGGAAGCACAAGTTAGCAAGAAGTGAAATGAATGCACAGCTTACCGTATGAGAGTCCTTTGTCAGTTTAATTTTCTGTTCTCATCTCATCTCATCTTCTTCCGCTTAGTCCGGGGTCGGGTCGCGGGGGCAGCAACCTTAGCAAAGAGGTCCAGACATCCCTCTCCCGAGCCACTTCCTCCAACTCTCCCGGGGGGACACCGAGGCGGTCCCAGACAAGCCGAGAGACATAGTCCCTCCAGCGTGTTCTAGGTCGACCCCGGGGTCTCTTCCCGGTTGGACATGCCCGAAACACCACACCAGGGAGGCGTCAGGGGCATTCTAACCAGATGCCCGAGCCACCTCAACTGGCCCCTCTCAATGCGGAGGAGCAGCGGATCTACTCCGAGCTCTCCCGGATGGCGGAGCTTCTCACCCTATCTCTAAGGGAGAACCCGCCACCCGGCGAAGGAAGCTCATTTCAGCCGCTTGTATCCGTGATCTTGTTCTTTCGGTCATTACCCAAAGCTCGTGACCATAGGTGAGGGTTGGAACGTAGATCGACTGGTAAATTGAGAGCTTCGCCTTGCGGCTCAGCTCCTTTTTCACCACGACGGACCGGTACAGGCACCGCTTAACAGCAGAGGCTGCAGCGATCCGTCTGTCGATCTCTCGCTCCATCCTTCCCTCACTCGTAAACAAGACCCCAAGATACTTAAACTCCTCCACTTGGGGCAGGACCTCATCCCCGACCCAGAGGGTGCATTCCACCATTGTCCGACTGAGAACCATGGCCTCGGACTTGGAGGTACTGATCTTCATCCCGGCTGCTTTGCACTCAGCTGCGAATCGCTCCAATGAGAGCTGGAGGGCCCGACTTGATGAAGCCAAAAGGACAACATCATCCGCAAAAAGCAGAGATGATATCCGATGGCCACCGAACCAGAACCCCTCATCGCCTCGACTGCGCCTAGAAATTCTGTCCATAAAAATTATGAACAGAATCGGTGACAAAGGACAGCCTTGGCGGACTCCAACTCCACACGGAAACGAATCCGAGCTGCTGTTACCAATACGGACCAAACTCTGGCTCGGTGATACAGCGACCGAATAGCTCGTAGCAACGGATCCGAACGCCGTACTCTCGAGCACGCCCCACAAGATCTTTCGAGGGACACGGTCGAAAGCCTTCTCCAAATCCACAAAGCACATGTGGACAGATTGGGCAAACTCCCATGCCCCCTCCAGAATCCTGTGGAGCGTATAGAGTTGGTCAAGAGTGCTGCGGCCAGGACGAAAACCACATTGTTCCTCCTGAATCCGAGGTTCGACTATCGGTCGGATCCTCCTCCCTAGTACCCCTGCATAGACTTTACCAGGTAGGCTGAGGAGTGTAATTCCCCGATAATTGGAACACACCCTCCGGTCCCCCTTCTTAAAAATTGGGACCACCACCCCAGTTTGCCAATCCAGAGGTACAGCCCCCGATGACCACGCGATGTTGCAGAGACGTGTCAACCAAGACAGTCCTACAACATCCAGAGTCCTGAGGTATTCCGGGCGGATCTCGTCCAACCCCGGAGCTCGACCACCGAGGAGCTTTTTGACAACCTCAGTGACCTCCACTCCAGTGATGGCGGACCCTCACCCGAACCCCAGGGTCTTCCTCTTCCACGG
The DNA here is from genome assembly GCA_024760905.1 of Plotosus lineatus. Taxonomy (NCBI): domain Eukaryota; kingdom Metazoa; phylum Chordata; class Actinopteri; order Siluriformes; family Plotosidae; genus Plotosus; species Plotosus lineatus. Next base: position 22,744,952 of record CM045735.1, on the reverse strand, counting down.
AGGGCGTGTTGGTGGGATTGAGAAGGTCCTCAAAGTATTCCCTCCACCTCTCAACAACATCCCCAGTCAAGGTAAGCAGCTCCCCACCTCCACCGTAAACAGTGTTTGTGAAGAACTGCTTCCCCCTCCTGAGGCGTCGGATGGTGGCCCAGAACCTTTGAGGCCAACCGATAATCACTCTCCAGGCCCTCACCGAACTCCTCCCACGCCCGAGATTTTGCATCTGCGACAGCCTCGGCTGCAGCACGTTTGGCCTGCCGGTACCCGTTTGCTGCCTCAGGAGTCCCACAGGCTAATAAAACCCGATAGGCCTCCTTCTTCAGCTGGGCGCCCCCCTTCACCGCAGGTGTCCACCACCCGGTTCGGGATTACCGCCCACGACAAGCACCGGCGACCTTACGGCCACAGCTATGGGCTGCCGCCTCAGCAATGGAGGCACGAAACATGGCCCATTCAGATTCCATGTCCCCGCCTCCTCCGAACGTGGTTGTAGCTCTGCCGGAGGTGGGAGTTAAAGGCCTCTCGGACAGGGGCTCCGCCAAACGTTCCCAGCAGACCCTGATTACACGCTTGGGCCTGCCAGGTCTGGAAGGCAACCTCCCACACCACGAAGCCAACTCACCACCAGGTAGTGATCGGTAGACAGCTCAGCTCCTCTCTTCACCCGAGTGTCCAGAACATATGGTCGCAAGTCCGATGACACGACTACAAAGTCAATCATCGAACTGCGACCTAGGGTGTCCTGGTGCCAAGTGCACTTATGGACACCCTTATGTTCGAACATGGTGTTCGTGATAGACAAACTATGACGAGCACAGAAGTCCAACAACGACACACCATTCGGATTCAGACTGGAGAGGCCGTACCTACCGATCACACCCTTCCAGGTCACACTATCGTTGCCCACATGGGCATTGAAGTCTCCCAAGACAACGGCGAGTCTCCCGAGGAGCGTTCTCCAACACCCCCAAAGACTCCAAAAGGGTGGGTACTCTGAACTGTCATTTGGTGCATAAGCACAAATAACAGTCAGGACCCGTCCCCACCCGAAGACGGAGGGAAGCTACCCTTTCGTCAACCGGGAGAACCCCAACATTTGGGCACCGAGGCGGGGGCAACAAGAATACCCACACCGGCTCGCCGCCTCTCCCCATGAGCAACTCCAGAATAGAAGAAGGTCCAGCCTCTTCGAGATGGCTGGTTCCAGAGCCCAAGCTATGCGTTGAGGTGAGCCCGACTATATCTAGTCGGTATCTCTCCACCTCACGCACCAAATCGGGCTCCTTTCCCGCCAGAGAGGTGACATTCCATGTCCCGAAGGTCAGAGTAAGCAGCCGAGGATCAGTCCGACAGAACCCATGCCTTCGGCTGCCACCCAACTCACACTGCACCCGACCCTAAAACTCCTCCCACGGGTGGTGGGTCCATGGGAGGGCGGACCCATGTCTCCTTTTCGGGCTGGGCCCGGCCAGGCTCCATGGGCATAAGCCCGACCACCAGGCGCTCGCCTTCGAGCCCCTCCCCTGGGCCTGGCTCCAGGAGGGAACCCCGGTGACCCGCGTCCGGGCAAGGGAGACTGATTCCTCTGTTGTTTTCTCATGTCTTAGGGGTCTGTTTTGAATCGCACTTTGTCTGGACCTTCACCCCGGACCTGTTTGCCTTGGGTGACCCTACCAGGGGCATTTGCCCCCGACAACATAGCTCCTAGGATCATTAGGTCACGCAAACCCCTCCACCACGATAAGGTGGCGATTCGAGGAGGGGTAATTTTCTGTTACTTTAGAAAATAAAAATGGTAAAAATGTATGCTTGAATCTTTAAAACAATGTTCTATGCACTGGGATGCATTACAGTTAACAGGAATTCTGTGTCCTGTGTATGATATATATATATATATGCACACACACACACAGTATATGCATATATATATATATATATATATATATATATATATATACACACACACACACACACACACACAAACAAAAACACTGTCTCTATCTCTCACACACAGCACACATTTGTGGCGGGCTCCCACACACAGCGCACAGCCGACACCGGAGCTTTTGAGACGGGGTATTCAAAGCGCACTCCCTGCTTGACTGCTTAGGTCCGGACTCAACATTAACTTGTTTCCTTCGAGGTTTGGATGAGCCGCTTTTTGCTCACATTCGGCGGAACGCGCCACATTTATTAAACATTTACTGAATTAAACAACTTAAAAAATGAAAAATAAGCTGCAATGTGCACTCTACAAAGACAGTTAAAGAACACCTGCCTCCTTTCATCTCTGACTGACTCTGTATGCAATCCTATGTCTGTCAGGGCAAGTGCACCAAATCTCTGCTCAAATCGGTCATAAAAACTGTCTTCATTCCTATTGTTCCACTTGGTTGTCTAGTCATGTAAACCCATAATTATTACCAATGAGCCGTGTTTATAAGATTATAAGATGAGCACTCTCAAATAAACTCAAAAAACGCACAAACCAACAGTACAACTCTCCTTTACGCATATGACAAACAGGCATGGGTACACTACTATGGAGATTCAGAACATTTTTTATGAACCACTTTTTTTATTAACCCAAACCAAACAATATTAAACATTATTAAGCATTTGTGACGTGCTCCGTTAAGTGCGGGAAGCTCCGATATCGGAGCTTTTGGGACGGAACACGGCTTGTCCGGACTTCCGATATGTCAAGCACACAAGTGCACTTTGAACACTTGTTTAGGACTCAACATTCACCTGTTTGCTTGAGGGTTCGGAGGTCCGGATGTGCCGCATTCAGTGGAGCGTGCCACATTTATTAAACATTTACTGAATGAAATAACTTAAATGAAAAATAAGCTGCAATGAGCATTTTCAAAACTCATGAACCAACAGTATAGCTCTCCTTTACACGTGTGACAAACAAGCTTTATGGGTACAGTACTATGGAGATTCAGCTCCCTCCTAGCCAATGGGAGCTGATATTTTAAGTGTGCAGGTGCACTTGCTAACTTGAAAGATATAAGTCCGGATAAGCAGCGCTTTGTCTCACAAGCTCCATTTGTCACCTGCAACAAACGCCTCACATTCAAAGGGGAATGGCTTAAGAAGCGCGCTTTAATAGAGGTGAGCATGCGGTTTGTGGTTTTAGTGAGTAAATGAGATTACTTAATTCAAGTATGAACTGCATCCAGTCCGAGCAGCTCAGCCACGCCCCTCAGCCGGAGCGGAAAAAAGCAGACGCACACAAACATTCTAAACATTAACTGAGGCACTGTACTGAAAAAATAATTGAAAGAGACTTTAAAACTACAGCTTTACTGCAGTTCAGATGATTATTCCTCTTCATGCACTTCAGAGGAAACTGTCGTTTCTCCAGGAGAAAGTCCTATTTCTCCAGAACAGACGGCGCTTAGCCAACGTTTGAGTAGCATCATAGAGCTTAACTGGATAACATATACATACAAAATAAAAATATATACATACTGTGTGTGTGTGTGTGTATGTGTGTGTGTGTGTGTGTGTGTATATATATATATATATATATATATATATATATATATACATACATACAGTATGTATAAAGTATGCTGTATAATGTTTTAATATTTTATTAATAAATATCACAGTACAAAATAATTTTTTTTTTTCTTAATCATTACTATATTGTACTACATTAATACTGTATTAAATAGTAAGACTGTCTATAGAATGTGTTTAAGAAGCATATCTTAGCACATGTAATAGATACATATTATTTTACTTCTGGTTGCTCATGTAACATGATACATGGGGTTTTACTTTCGGGTACAGAACTTGCAGATTATCTTCATTCACGGGAGGGGCCGGAACGAACCCCCGTGAATATCGAGGGCCTACTGTAAATGCGTTTCGTAACCTGGATTTTTCATTTGTTTGGACTTCCGTAAGTTGTGGTACCTCTGTATTAAATTAATAACATTTTTCAAGTAGATTAAGAGATACTTGAATGATTCATTATTACGCGAAAATTTAAGAAATCACATTTCTAATTTGAATCATTTTCTCAATTTTCCATTTTCACGTAATTTACCGACAATGATTGTTAAGTAAGAAAAAAGACTGAAGTATAAAAGGCTACAATGAAAAACCTTAGATAACAGTAAATATGAAATCGTAAATGAGTTGCCATCTTGGAAGCACGTGGATGTTTTTACTCTCAAGTTCTATTACGAGTTGATATTTATTTTCTCAGAAATAATTTTGATTTCAAAGCTGGGCCTTGTAACGTGGCAAAGAAGAGGATGGTTTCAGTAGTGAATGGTACTTGATTGTTTTTTACAACACAACTTTTTAATTGCTGCTTGTGTGGATTTTTTTTTTTTTTTCATTTGTAATTTCTGTGCACTTTACTGGATATAGAGCATTGTTACAGAATTAAAATATTTCATTGAGGAAAAAGATAAGGTGAAACCATGTGTCCAATATTCTTCATTTCTCTCTAATTAAAAGTACATAAACTCAATATATTCATAAGTGGGGAGTAAGATCTTCTATCTAGCATAGGGGCCAGCATTAAAACTGAAAGCAATAGGCTCTGAAATAGAACACTGACATCAAAACAAATGAAAAACAAATGTGTGCAAAGAGGACTCAATAAACTGAGGTAACAGAACTATGAATAATTGACTGAATGAAATGGGATTAAGATATTAAACAAAATCGTTACAAACATCTCATCAGAAGAAAACAAGGTGCACAACCTTTGCAGGGGAGCTCGTAACAATAAACCGCGACAATGGTAATCTTTAAACCTCACTTACAGTGTCCATCACTTACAGCTTAAAGTTAGCCAGCTTTATCCATTTCATAATCAGCTCTGATGGATATTCAGGGTCACGGTTTTGTTGGACCACACCGAACTTCTGATGGTTTGAGATTATGCAGAACATTTCTGAGGTACAGATGGCAGCAAAACAGCCCCAAAACACAATGCTACAACCCTCATGCTTCTCAGCTGGCCCAGTCACTTTATTTCACGAAACATACCTTTGGTACTGAAGGTTGAATATTCCTCCAATACAGACTTTCGTTAAGATTGACCGTATCAGGTTTGGATCAGTCAACAGTCTCTCAAACAGTCATCAATATAAAGCTTGCTTAAATGTAGACATTGATGCTGACGTTCCAGCAGCTTCTTGTTCCAAGCCCTGGCCTTTATGATTCCTTTGTTTTCCCTGAACCATTTTCTTCTCATCCGATAAATACAGTTTGAGTTTATACCGGACCTTGGCCAGATGGCTGGATTTCTAATCATTTATACTTGTATACATTTAACTGATGCTCATGGACTCTATATGTTTGAAAATGTCTCCAAAAGGCATTTCTTAATAATATAAATATTTGATCCTCTTTCTTAGATCAACACAGAGCTTCTTAGATATTCCCATTGTACAGTGTGTAGGACTATCCAATGAGTACTGTCAATAAAACCGTTTTCTGTTGGCACAGAAAAGTTTTAACAACTTTAATTGGTGTTGCCCGTGACAGCGATGCCCATTATGAGATGGTTTAGTCTGTGACTGTGTACAGTGCAGAGTGACAAATCTGATTATGTTTGATTATGTAATGCTTCATCTGTTTCCTGTAGAACAAACAATAAAACTACAAATCTGGCAGCCATTGATAAACAGGATATTCATAATTTGGCCTTGTGCCAAAACCGCAGCTGAGGCAGCATGCTCACTCTTTCAAAACCTTGATATGCATATCAACTCATCCTTTTATAGAGAAGCTTTAATTAAGTATACATCCTGTATAAAGATGTCTCAAACACTTTAAAATTCACCAATTTCTTTAAGAATTGCTTTTGTCTTGCAAATGAAAAAGGGATAATCTGGAAACTTTGCAGACGCCCTGCAGACACACCAGTGTTTTTAACACTTAAAAGCTAACCAGCACTTCTAGGAAAAAGCAGCCCTTGGGCAGAATTTGATTCCTGCAATGAAAATAAAAGCGAAGAGCTTCTGTTTTCTGAGAACACCATGACAAGTGTTTCAGCGTGTCCACAAATAGGATAGAAGTGCATACACTTGCCTTAGTCCTTAATTTTGAAGATTTGAAGACATGTTTAAAAGCAGTAGTCATCCTGAAATAGACATATTGCCGTAAATTGCCCATGATTGGCTAGCAATCGTGTGAGTGACAGGGATATGAGTGTATGGTGTCCCTCCCTAACGTGAAAGCTCGGCCAATTAGCTCCCATGGACTCCCGGTCGAAAAATGTATAAATACAGGGATCCCTCGCTACTTCACACTTCAATTTATGTGGGTTCACTGCATCGCGTTTTTTTTTCTATATTTATCGAATTAAAAAATAAGGAAATTAAGGACGAATAGGGGGAAAAAGTTAAGGAAAATGCCACAAAATAAGGCTAACTATGCAAAAAAAACCCACACACAAAAAAAAAATCCAAACCCTCTCCCCCCATCAAAACTACTTACATTTTTATGTGAGGTGCGCATCTGAGTGTCAGATGCGCACTTCACATAAAAATGTCTGCATGTCTGTGTATTTATATTTTATTTATATCTTATGCATTATTTTTGAATGTTTAATTGTTATATGCATTTATAGTGTTGAATATGTATTTATTGATATTATATACACATATACATGAACGTATACATCTGTTGGGGGGGGGGGGGGTGTCGCTCCTACTTCACGGAATTCAACGATCATGGGGGGATCTCGGTCCCAGTTAACCGCGGAAAGTGAGGGATCCCTGTAATTTATTATATATTAAATAAAAAATGACCAAACAGATAGGCAAGCAAAATGAAGCTGAGGCATAAGCTGGGTTTTATACTCACTGAAACAATACAAGCTGTCTCTTACATAAACAGGAAGGCAAAAACCTGGTACAGTCGCCATAATGCCTCACAAAGAGGTAAACAAAAACAGGTCTGTCGATAGGCTCGCTATTGAGCCGAGCTCAAGATCATTGTTCCCCAGCTGTGTCTCTTTGTATTGTGCTTAGGCTACAGTCATAGTGCATCTGGGGCACCCACCTGTCCATTTTTGGATGGTACTGGACCTATGCAGTGAGGTGGCGACTCCAATGCTGACTGTACAGCTGGGAATGCAGCTCCCAAACTTGCACACAGACTCAGGAATATTGACAGGCTTACGCTAGCATACAGATAAGCATGTTTATAGACGCTGGCATATTGACAGGCACACTCACCAACTCTGGCATCCAGACAGGCACACAACGACATCCAGATTGGCTCTATCACACTGACCAGTTTTGGGTGAACTGGACAAGCACACCAAGCAGTAATTTTGGCGAACTGGATACGTTCTAGCAGAAATAAACTCACTAGCTCTGAGAGACAGGATGTACACTTTAGCCCTGGCAAATCGAATGAGCCTTCTAGCATTGTCAAATGGAACAAACTCACTTGGTCTGATGAACAGAATGAGCACTCAAGGTCTAGTAATTATAAAAATGAGCACACTAAACTCTGAAAAAAGGACAACAAGACTAACTCTGGGAAATGGAGAGGCAAGCATTCTAGCTCTGACAAACAAATAACAATCTGTCTAAATCAGTGGTTCTTAACCTGGGTTCGATCGAACCCGAGGGGTTCTGTGAATCAGTCTCAGGGGTTCGGCGGAGGTCAAGACACACACCCAACTCGTATTCATAACGACACGCCCAGCTTGGCCATCACTGGCTGCAGGTGATCACACTACATTGCTTGGCCAATCTGTGCTGCAGGAAATTTGGTGTGCTCAGTAGTTGACTTGTGACTGTCATGATGGTACATCGTGTGATTTCTTTCTTAATGTTTTAATCCATACTATGTTGAGCAAAAAAAGAAAGCCGTCGGACAAATATGTACAACATGGATTCACATATATAACGGAATATGATGCTAGTCAGCCTCCTAAGTGGGATCAACCCCACGCTGACTGACGTATACGTACATGTATATGTGTATATAATATCAATAAATACATATTCAATGCTATAAATGCTTATAATAACAATTAAACATTCAAAAATAATGCATAATATGTAAATAAAGCACAAATACAGACATGCGCACACACATATGCGCACCTCACATAAAAAGGTAGTTATGATGGGGGAAGTTCATGCATTATATTGTTTTTGTTCTTTGAACACAGTGATGTTAATGCACGGTTCATTTTGGTGCCCCAGTAAAAACATATACCTATGTCTTGAATTTGAAAAAAAAAAGTCATATTTTATTTGTCAATAAAGAAGGGTTCGGTGAATAAGCATATGAAACTGGTGGGGTTCAGTACCTCAAACAAGGTTAAGAAACACTGGTCTAAATCCTCTTTTAGGCCGTAGCAAGTAGTCACTTTGCTTCTGAGAGGAAGTTTGGGGTATCAGGCTCCGCCAGGGTCACTGTGTGTTTTGGAACTATGAACTGAGGAAGGCCTATGGCCTGCTGGTCTGAAATGATAATGTCACATTGGTCCTTTGTAAACTTATGCAAATGGTTGGACGTCCCATCATGTACACAAATTAATTATTAATCATTAACAGCGTTAACATTTGGAATGAGTGATCATGTTTCTTTATTTAAAGACATTTATAATCCTGAAATAGAGAAATGTCCAATGACGTCATCTCTAATGAAATATATATTTGAATTGTTAATGATTATACCTATAGAATTGTATGATTTCCTGCACCATTTAATTATTGGTTGATTTATGTGACTATTATATAAGGAGTCTAATCAGTGAAGTGAGTGTAAAATTATTTTTTTCAGTCATTTTACACTGTACAGGTATTGCGTAACTGATCTAGAAAAGAAAACAAAATGATCATTCTATACAACAGGAGGGGGCCTTGAGTCGAGGATAGCTCGAGGCATGTTGAGACAAATCGAGACCTGATGTTATGACGGATCAATCAGAGTGGAATGGGCCTACTCGATAAGCTTAAATTAAACAATCTCAGCAAGTGTAATGCCAGAATATAATGGTGTCAGTCATGGGTGTGAGGAGGAACTTTGGGGATGCTAGAGGCTGATAAACATGTCTAAGACTTTTCTCTTGGAACCGTTTGTTTTGTGTGATTGATCTTTTCCTAAAGGCTAAATAAACACCTGAAAATGAGCTTGGATCATGAACTGAGCACTTTTTGCCACAACAAGCTCTACCACAGAGAGCAAAGGACTCATAAGCTTTGGCAAACAGAACGAAGAGCCTCTGAGCTTATAACAGACAAACATAAAAGCTACTGGGCCTTAACAAATAGACCGGCAAGCCCCTTAGCTCTGCGCTCTGATGCACAGGCTCATAGGCTTTGGCAATCAGACAGATGAGCTTATTAATTCTGGCCCTGGTAAGCAGATGTCAAACTGCTTAACTATCTGATTCTAGTGGACAGACTGACAAAGTTACTGGCTCTGATAAGTAGGCTGACTCTCTCTGGACTGGTTCATGTGGACGGATTGGCTCTGGCAAGCAGACTGGGTGCTCACATACCCTCTGCATGTTCCCTCATAGACAAACAGAACGTTTCGAACATACGTAACGTTTCGGTCAGTCTCACATGCTGGCAGACCAGCGTGTGCAGTGCAGGTCTATTGAGTCACAAAGTCAAAGCAAAAGTCAAAGTTAACATAATTTCAATGACAACCTGTACAAACAAAATGCACAATTTTTATATGAATCTTGGAATACCCTTATTAACACATTATGAGAAATTTCCTTTCAGCTTTTTCCCTTTATCAGGGGTCGCCACAGCGAATGATGCACACGTTTGATTTGGCATAGGTTTTTACATCAGATGCCCTTCCTGACATAACCCTTTAGCAAGGGGCAGAAACATGTTGACGGCTATACAGCTACTCGTTACGAAAGTCAGCAATGTTTTTTTTACAGCCTCTCTCACCATAGACAGTGAGAGACCTGCTCGGCCTTTGATAACACAGTTAGCTGCACTGGGAGGGGGGGACAGTGACAACCCTGTGGAGAGTGGGAGTCAAACCCCCAACCTTAGGATCAGCGATCCAGCGCCCTATAGCACCAGACCACCATTGGCTCAAAAATTGCCACATTGTTGCTCATCAGAAGGGAAAGGAAATTGGACTTCTCGTGGACTATTTGTCTTAAATACAGTAAAACCTCCGCTGATGAACGCTTAAGCTCACGAACTTTTCGCCTCAAGAACATTAAATTTGCGAGCATATAGTCTCTGCTGACGAACTAGTTTTCGGCGGACGAATCAAACCACGCGGTCGAACAGCGCCACGGTGGCGGCCACGAGAAGCTGACGCACGCTCACGGCGTCACAGTTAAATCACCCCTTTCTTTGAGTGTGGAAGTGGTTTGTGTTTGATAGACATTTTGGACCATATTGAGTGTACTTTTGCTATTATGGGACCGAAAAAGACCCCATCACAGGCGGAGATCATTGAAAAACACGAACGAGGTGTGCGTTTGTGTGACTCAGCGTCCCAGTACCAGTACGCTAAGTCTACCATTGCTCCAATCCTTAAGAACAAGGAAGCTATTAAGGGTGCGTGTGTGGCTAAGGCTGTTTCCAAACAGTAGGCGTTTCCAAACACTCCTTCCAAACAGTAAGTCCCTGCCTCCCTCCTCCTCCCACTCCATTCCATCAAGCCGTCAACTACCATCACAAAGGTAAATAAAACGACTTTATTATACAGTACAGTTTATTTCTTTAATTACAATACAATAGCACATTTATTATACATAAAATAAGGTATATTTTTGTGTAGTTTTAAGGCTTATTTAGTAGAAAATTATGTTTTATAGGGATCTGGGAACGGATTATTCTCATTTTAATGGTTTCTTATGGGAAATAAATGTTCGGAAGACGAACTTTTCGCCTTACACACACTTTCTGGGAACCAATTATGTTAGTGAGCAGAGGTATCACTGTACTAAAGATGGAATAAAGGTACTTACCCCAATGAACACTGTACCAGCTGATAAGCATGAAAATCTTACCATTTTGGGTTTGTTTGTGGGCTTCTGCAAATTAACTTTTAATGAATTATGGTCAAATCCTAACAGGAAGTTCAGCTTCACATACACGTGTGCGTGACGATGCTCACTTGGAACAGTGGACTGCCACACATTGCAGTTGTTGATTGTTAGGTGCCTTGCTCAAGGGCACTTCAGCCATGGAAGTGAAGGTGCTGCCATCTCCCCTCTTTCCCCACACATTTTTCGTGCTTGTTTGGGAGTTGAACCAGTGACCTTTTGGTCCCAAATCTGCCTCTCAAACAATTAAGAAATGCATTTTAGTTGGTTTCCACAGGTTAATTGAAACACTGAATGTCCCAATTCATTCCTGTCTGTGACAAAAATCTGTAAATCTTATAGGCTGTAAAATAAACCAAAACTAGTAGTAACAGATTACTGTATATCTTTTCTAGCTCAGAACAAATCCCTGCCACATCTGGTCAACTGCTATTCCCGGGAGCTCATCACATTCCACTGCCACTGGGATATTGGATCTTTCTGGAACACAACAGAGCCGGGTGACTTGAGGCTGTTCTACAAGCGGAAGTACTGACAATTTTGTCCTAAATACATTTTTATAATTTATTATAATTTGTATTCCACATGCCCCCGAAATTAATACAGTAGAGTTTTGTATTTCATTTATTCATTTTCTGAACCACTTAATCCTAGTTAGGTACACGTGAGGCTGGTGCCCATCACAGCTGATTCTGGGCGAGAGCGGGGTACACCCTGGACAGCTCACATGGCCATTCATACTCTAACTCACACATGGAGTGATTTGAAAAAAACAATTAACTTATTATGCATGGTGTTGGACTGTGGGAGGAAACTAGAGTACCCAAGCAGGGTGAGAACATGCAAACTCCACACATAAAAAAATATGCCCAAGCTGGGAATCGAACCCAGGACCTTCTTGCTGTGAGGTAGACGTGCTAACTACTACACCACCGTGCCACCCCGAGTTTTGAATTTCTTTCAGAAAAGCACTTCTGAAACAGGAAAATACATTAACCTTGGCTTATCACATTACTGTGATTATTAGGTTACCTGTGCCATATTTGATCAGCTAGATGATGCATGTCTGTGCTTAATAATCCCTGATTTCTATTTTCTGCTTTGCAGAGACTTAAAGAGTGATAGCAAATGGTATGAGTGCCCAAGTTACAGCACCACAAAGGAAAATGAGTGCTACTTTGATGCCAACCATACAACTATCTGGTTTTATTATGCCATCCAACTGCGCTCACAGACCAATGATGTTTATGATGAAATGTCCTTTTCAGTGGAAGAAATTGGTAAGTCAATCTTATAAATGAATATTTAGTTTGATCTCTAAAAGTCGGTTAACTTTGTTACAGAAATCTACCTTACTCAAAGAAATAATGTCTGCATTATCTTTATTCAGAATCATTATTAGAAACCAGGTATGTCCCTGGAATATTTTGGTAGGGATTTAAATTTGTAAATTTATTACTCGATTTGGGAACTTTTTAGACCCTTTTAAGTAACTTTTATTTAAAAAAAAAAAAAACCTAAGCCACTTTTTCATTAGTGGGTGTCTTTGAAAAGTTACAGCTTTCATCAAAAATAAATTAAGCACAGCGGTGTGGTGGGTAATATGCAAGGTCCTGAATTCAAGTCCCTTTTTCATTGAAGGTATTTCTGAGTGCAGTTTGCAGGCTCACTTCGTACTTGCAAGGGTTTCCTTCTCATTCTTCCATTTTTTTTACAAATTTCCCAAGGTGTGAGTTTGAATGGTTGTATGTGTGTTGGTCCTAGGATGGACTGACGAGCTGTTCAAGGTGTATCCCACCTTCATCCAGAGTCAGCTGAAATCACCACGACCTAGGAGAGCTTGGCAAATGAAAGATTAAATGTTTGTTGGGACACAATATTGGGCCTTTTTTTTAATTATCTTTCATGTCCATTGGCCAGTATTACAGCTAGAGACTGACAACAAGCACACAAATCACATACGGCCACTGGCATAACCATTGGTCTGTAATCTCTTACAGAAGGTCAGGTGGTGTGTAATTCTTTATTTTTTAATTATTATAAATATAAATGAAAGGCGGCATGGTGGCCATGTGTCTGAACGTCACAGCTCCAGGGTGCACATACAGTCTGTTTTGAGAATTCTGAATGTTCTCTTCATAATCATATGATTTTTCACCAGGTTCTCCTGCACTCATAAATATAAGTGGATAAATTGATTCTTGGTGTTACTGACTATGATGGCATGATATTACATCCATGACATATTCCTCCCTTCTACCCTTTTCAGCTCACAGATTGATTACTCAGTTGCATGGGATAATGTATTCTGTACGTGATAGGCATTTTAATGTGTGCAGATATTCAGAAATCAACTGTTCAATAACTGAAGCAGGTGCAATATTATTATACCAGAAGTATTCGGTGTCAAAGTTTTTATCACATTGCTGTTGTTGGATAGGATGTTTGACAAGTCCTACTCCTCCATTATTAGGTATCAGAATCACATGAAACATGACAGACTTGTTCTTGTGGACAATAGGTAAAATTCCTTGGTGCCCAATTTTGGATTTTTGAACATAAATAGAATTATGATGTCATCACTGAAAAGTAGGCAGTGGTGGATTAAAAGTACTGGATTAAAGATCCTATTTTTGGGGTTGTCAAAGGCCAGCCATGTCTCTCACTGTCTATGGTGTGAGGCATGTAAAAGAACTATTGCTGACTTTCGTCAAGAGTAGGTTGCACAGTCAGTGTGTTTCTGCCCAGTGATGGCCTCATGAGCTGTCCAGGGTGTACTCTGCCCTTGCCCGGAGTTCGCTGAGATGGGCACCAGCCTCCCTGTGACCCTAATTCGGATTAAGTGGTTCAGAAAATGAATGAATGAATGGGGAGAATATCAATTGCTCGACGATGCATGTAGAGAATTGAATGCAGTTCTCATCAATGCTAACAGTTCTGTGGGGTAAGATTTTTCCACCTTTTGACACAGCTGTAGAAACCTGACATCACATTCATGAAGTTTCAAATACCTACGCCTTTTCTATTACTTTCATAAATTGCAAATCTCTTAATGAAGATCAATTTTTGATTCTCAGACCAGCAATTGAATTATTGACATTACAGACGCTCCCCGACTTGTGTTGATCCGTTTTATGTTTTTTCGATTTTATTGTTTTTTTGTTTTTTTTCAAAAAAAAAAGTAGTCAAATTTTGAGTACGGGACGTACCTACATAGTACGCTGACGTAATGATGCAATGACGTAATGACGCTGCGTCCATTGTTTACAAACGACAGACTGAACGTGCCCTGCTGCTTCCCAGTTCACTGCGTGTTACCCTTGTGTTAAGATGTCGTCTCTGTGATCTTTGTGTTGACACTGTTTTACGCACTGTTTTATGTGTCAGAAGCATAAGCCCATGAGCATGGGTGCAAGTTTTCTGGCATATACCGGAATTTCCGGTTTTCACAAGACTGAATTAACTATCTGCTCGGATCGGCACAATCTACCATGCATACTCAGTTAAGCAAAGAGAATTGTAAAATGAATGAAAACCTGAATCCAGAAAAGAAAGAGCTCTCAGCGCTGTTGGTGATTCACATCAGTGCAGGCTGAGTACTAAACAAGTATTCAACGGTGCCCTTGCTCACTTGAAAGACCGGAAGTCCGTATAACCCACGCTTTGTCTCAAGCACAAGCAAGTGAACTACTTTTAGTGGAGCGCTTCACATATTGTAAGCGTTGATTGGCCTTTTTAAGCTTCATGTAAAGTGACTTGGCTCAGCTTCATGTAAAGTGACCATCAGACCATTTACAAGCAGAAAGATCGCATCATAGAGAATGTTAAAGGTTATATTTGATACTGTATTTGATATTTGATGAGTGAATTTGATTAAAATTTATCTATTTGAAATTTGCTTGAATTTAATTTATTTGAAATTAAAGTTGATATCATTTGATATATTTGATATTATTTTACAATGTTAGGTTTATAATAATTGATTTAGGGGTGTTTTATGAGATACGGTAATGGTAATTATGGATGCATAGTACAGTATGAACGTCATACGTCAATGGAACATACAGTAACAACTTGCGTTTTTTTTTTTTTTTTAAATTACGTTCGGCCGTCCAGAACCAAACAAAAACGTAAGTTGGGGAGCGTCTGTACTAGCTATGTAGTCAAATTGGAATGTGTAACAGATGTGCCTCAGGTGTGCGGCTCAATTGAGCTTGTTAGTAGTACCACAACTGAGAGGAAAACTGAGAAAGAGGCAGGGATACTTCCTGGATGATATGCCAGTACATCATAGAGTGCAAACACACCATGCAAACGCAACTTACTACACCTCTAGCAATATTGCGTAGAAGCCAGGAGGACTCACACAGAAATGCCTGGGCTACAGTAATCCATGTTTAGGAGAGATACAAGGCAACATTGACCTTACAACTGTTTATTGTTAATGTGTACTTTTAAACAGAAAATGTAAAATAAAATTCTCAAAAATTGGTATGGGACATCTCATCAATAATTGTGCAACTGTTAGCCTGATGTAAACCAAAAGTACTCAGTTTAAACTAACTGGTTTGTGTTTGTAGTATTTCCAGACCCACCGGAAGTTCTAAATTGGACTTTGTTGAGTTTGGGCCAAACTGGTTTGTTCTGTGATGTGATGCTGAGCTGGGATACGCCTCCCTCTGCAGTAGACAGTGTGATGATGGGATGGCTAACACTTTATTATGAGACACAGTACAGAGAGACTGGCTCAGAAGAGTGGAAATCTGTGAGTCTTAAATATTATTAAAATTAAGCTATATGATGTCTTTTCAATTTTACGGTTCTTTTGGTTAGGATAAGAGCAATTTTTCCTGTCCTTTTCATTTTGGAATACCTTTTAAAGAAAGTATCATCTAAAACCTTTTTTTTAATGCAACAGTACTTTTATTATTGCCATTGTCTTAGCAAATCTAAGTGTCTTGATACATAAGGTGTATCATACAAATATCTTTAATTAGTATATACTACACAGGAATGACTCATTCTGACTGGAGAATTATTCTTGAAGCAGAATGACTGATACTCATTTTATGACAGTTACTTGGAGTAAGTGGCAGGATGCCAGAGGAATGGAAGAGAAGTGTGCTTGTGCCCATTTTGAAGAACAAGGGAGACGTGCCGAGTTGTGGCAACTACAGAGGGATAAAGTTAATGAGCCATACGATGAAATTATGAGAAAGAATAGTGGAAGCTAGACTAAGGGCAGAGGTCAGCATTTGTGAACAACAGTTTGGTTTCATGCCAAGAAAGAGCATCACAGATGCAGTGTTTGCTTTGAGGATGATAATAGAGAAGTACAGAGAAGGTCAGAGGGAGCTGCAGTGTGCCTTTGTGGATCTGGAGAAAGCATATGACAGGGTGTCGAGAGAAGAACTGTGGTATTGCATGAGTAAGTCTGGAGTGGCAGAGAAGTATGTTAGAGTGGTGCAGGACATGTATAAGAGTTGTAAGACAGTGGTGAGGTGTGCTGTTGGTGTGACAGAAGAGTTCAAGGTGGAGGTGGGACTGCATCAAGGGTCAGGTCTGAGCCCCTTCTTGTTTGCTATGGTGATGGACAGGCTGACCGATGAGGTTAGACAAGCTACCCCATGGACTATGATGTTTGCAGATGACATTGTGATCTTTAGTGAGAGCAGAGAACAAGTGGAGGGAAATCTAGAGAGGTGGAGGTATGCTCTGGAAAGGAGGGGAATGAAGGTTAGCCCCAGTAAGACAGAATACATGTGTGTGAATGGCAAGGACCCAAGAGGAACAGTGCGGTTACAGGGAGCAGAGCTAAGGAAGGTGGAGGATTTTAAGTACTTGGGGTCAACAATCCAGAGCAATGGAGAGTGTGGAAAAGAGGTGAAGAAGCATGTGCAGGCAGGTTGGAGAAAAGTGTCCGGAGTGATGTGTGATAGGAGGTTGTCGGCAAGAATGAAGGGAAAAGTGTACAAGACGGTGATGAGGCCAGCGATGTTGTATGGTGGTACTGGGGAAAAGGTCGGAGGCAGAGTTGGAGGTAGCTGGATGTTCTCTTTGAGAGTAACGAGGATGGATAGGATCAGGAATGAGCACATCAGAGGGACAGCACATGTAAGCTGTTTTGGAGGCAAAGTCAGAGAGGCTAGATTGAGATGGTTTGGAAATGTACAGAGGAGAGATACTGAGTATATTGGTAGTAGGATGCTGAGGTTGGAACTACCAGGCAGAAGGCCAGAGGAAGACCAAAGAGGATGTGGTGAAGGAGGACATGAAGGCAGTTGGTGTAAGAGAAGAAGATGCAGAGGATAGGGTGAGATGGAGGCAGATAGTTCGCTGTGGTGACCCCTGAAGGGAACAGCCAAAAGGAAAAGAAATAGATTTGGTGTAGGTGGCACATAACTTTCATTCTCTAGAAATTAGCCATAAAAATTATGTTCTGAATTGTTCTTCTTGTGTTTCTGCATATCGGTGCATAAGGCCTCAACCAGTGCAATGGCTCTTCACTCCAGTTCTGTCAACTATCGCTTGCTTTTTCTCTCTTTGCCAGTGTTTCTGCATAGTATATCCTAAAACACCTTTACAGAGCATGATTAACTTTTGATTTGGTGTACAGTATGTGTACTTTGAATGGGTAGTTTGAAAAGATGTCATTAACTACATAACATTTAACTGTATATATATACACACTTGAGGCTTGACAAGGAGTGTCTTAAAACGGAAGCGCGGTCACCTTTTTAGCGTGATGTGGAGCAAACTTGTCTGGCCATTGAGTGATGTTGACAAACTTGGAGCACCCCAGCACAAACAATTCGCAAAAATACCGCAATGGTGAGGAGTCGAGTGGAACGTCGCGGAACATCCTCAATGGTACGAATGAGCAAGCTATGAGCAAAGCTTATTCCTTTCTGGCACAAACTGTTTGACTGACAGGTGAAATAAACACAAAATCATTCCACCATTTTCCTCTGCAGCCCTGCAATCGTCACACTTTTTCTGCTACAAACTGACACCCCCCTATCAGAGAAGGTTATGTGGCCTTTGCAGGGAAAAGTTTGGGGACCCCTGATTTATAGCGTTGAATGTGTATTTATTGATATTATATACACATATACATGTATGTATACGTCACTTGGGGGGGGGGGGTTTGATTCTATTTCGCAGAATTCGGCGGTTCTGGAAGGGGGGGGTCTCGGTCCCAATTAACCGCGGAAAGTGAGGGATACCTGTACTATATATGCAGTTGTCAGTCTCCAAGTCTTGATATTATTTTCTTATTCTTGTATGCAAGTTTTTATGATCAGGCAGTTTTGTTATTGTTCATATAAACAGACGAAAAAAACAAAACAAGATGTAAAACAGGTGAATGAGACTCACAGCCTGTGACCTAGGGTGGCTTAACCAGAAAGCCTTTGTATTCTGCTAAAATTAAATGATACCTTGAGTACAAAACAGACTCAATTTGTACTTAAATTTATGTTTATTTGTACTTTTCCAGCTTGACAGTAACAAGGAAACACAAGCATACATCTACAGCCTTCGCAGCAACACAGAGTATGAAGTCAGGGTGAGGTCCAAAATGAGGGGCTACAACTTTGGGGAGTTTAGTGACCCTATCTTCATTCTTGTATCCAACAAAGGTGACTTTATAAAGGCCAGACGTATTATGTCATGTTCATTTAATGTGTTATTTGAATTATTTTAAATATTTGGTTTGTTTTTAGGCTCAAGAATCCCCATAACTGCAATGTTTATCCTCATGGCCATTGCTATTGGCGTCATGCTGATCCTGATTGTGATATCACGTAAACAGAAGTAAGAGATTACATTGTTTGCCGCAAAACAATTATTTAGCCAGAAAACATTGTTCTGGTTTAGAGATGTGACTAGAACCAGCATTCTTCACCAAGTTCATGCCAAAATTAAAAACAAAAAAAAATGTTAGAACGTATTTTTCAATGGTACTGCAAGTACTAGAGATGAATTGATGGAGACGATATATATTCGTACAAGTGTTCTACTCTTCTGTTCAGTGCAACAAGAATAATTCTGGATAGTCCACAGAGAGTTCATGATGATGATATACACCTGTAGTTCCACCCTGAACAGTTTTATTATTATTATTATTATTATTATTATTATTATTATTATGAGTCAGATATGAGGATCACAAGTTCAAATAAGGTTTTATGCCACAGCCTTCTGTGGAAGGGAGTCCATGATCAATAATTGGCCAAGCTCCATGATGAACTCATTGGTACGAGAGGGTAGATAGCACTTTCCCTCGAAGTATGTTAGACTGCCCCAAATACATATGATGCTGCTGTTTGAAAAGAGGAGGGCGGCTAACACTGCATGTTACGGAGGGGACACGCACATGCTTTTTCCCCACCCTGGTTGGTGGTGATTGAGTGATAGGGGAGGCAAAGCCTGATGGGTGGGAAATGGATACTACTAAAAATTCTGAAGGGGGGGGGGGGGGGGGGTTGGTATGAAAGTATTTTGCAGTCGTTGTGGATTATCAGTGAATAGTAATAGATTCACAAAGGCCAATAAACAAATGATACTGTTACACTTCAGAGTGAATGAGGAAAGAAAGCACCTCAAGAACATCTTTGCCAAACTATTTGTAAAATTTAATATTATTTAGTTTCCCTTCATGTTAATATTAATATTGGAGGGGAGGCCAGAAATATTGAGTACAGTAATCGATTTACTATTAATTGATAGATAATGTGAGGCTTGTGGTTATGTACAACCTGAACAGGTTGTTAGTCCACTATAAAGAGAACACAGAACCGAACACTCATCCACACTCATACTTGTGGGTAATATGGAGTAGCCGGTTGTGTAAATGTTCCTGTCTTGGGGATGTGAGAGGAAACCAGGTCATGTGAGGTAACCCATGCAAGCATGAAAGCTCCACAAGGAAAGGCCTATGTCAGTCATGAAATTTGAGCCCAGAACCTTCTCCACTATGAGGTGACAGTGCTAAACACGAAGTCATTATGCCATGAATTACATTAACCACATCTTCAAATGTTTATCCCTATCCTGAAATAGACATTATTCATACCATTATTTTTGTTTGAGAAAATTCAGCACTACCATGTGCCAACTATGTTCCATATGTACTAGTCTTTGTCATCTGTCATCCAAATGGAACAGTTTTGTGGACAAGATGATATAATAAAAATATAATAAGTCTACTATGAAAAAATTAACACTGCATGTCCTCCTCACAGCAAGAAGGTCCAGGTTTGAGGGTTCGGCCATTTCTGTGTTGAGTCTGCATATTCTCCCCGTGTTTGCATGGATTTCCACTGGGTGCTCCGATTTCCTGCCACAGTCCAAAACATACACAGTAGATTTATTGGCTGTTCCAGAATCGCCCCTGGACGTGAGTGTGAATGGTTGTGTGTGTTGGCCTTGTGATGGCCTGGCAAACTGTACAGAGTGTACACTGCTTTCGCCCAGAGTTAGCCGAGATGAGTGCCAGCTTCCCCACGATCATAATTAGAATTAAGCAACTGAGAAAATGAATCAATAAAATGAATATATAGAAATTTAAATGTATGTTCTAAATATTTTACTAGATATAAACATTTATAAAGATTATAATACTAACATGTGCGTGTTAAAGTACATGGTATTTTTATTTAATTTAAAATTTACTTTTTTTTTTTTTTTTTTTTTTTTTCCGGTATCAAATTGGTCATGAAGAATTGTTATTTTACCTGTATTGGTATCAATGACTGAATTTATGAAATTGTGACATCCCTACATGGGATTACTTAAAATGCAATAATTTGCTACCGTAAGTGTCCTAGTGGAGAGTGGAGAGTGTGGAAAAGAGATGAAGTGTGTGCAGGCAGGTTGGAATGGTTGGAGAAAAGTGTCTGATGTGATGTGTGATAGGAGAGTATCGGCAGGAACAAAAGGAAAAGTGTACAAGACGGTGATGAGGCCAGCGATGTTGTATGGTTTAGAAACAGTGGCGCTGAGGAAAAGACAGGAGGCAGAGCTGGAGGTAGCAGAGATGAAAATGTTGAGGTTCTCTTTGGGAGTAACGAGGATGGATAGGATCAGAAATGAGTACATCAGAGGGACATCCCATGTAAGATGTTTTGGAGACAAAGTCAGAGAGGCTAGATTGAGATGGTTTGGACATGTACAGAGGAGGGATAATGAGTAAAATGGATGTGGTGAAGGAAGGCATGAAGGTCATTGGCGTAAGAGAAGAAGATGCAGAGGATCAGGTGAGATGGAGGCAGATGATTTGCTGTGGGGACCCCTGAAGGGAACAGCCGAAAGGAAAAGAAGAAGAAGAAGAAGAAGTGCCCTTAAAAATATTTGTAGCTAATTTAGCGCAATTGTGCTTGCATGATGTATGGTAAGCATTTAATAGAATGAGAATTAAAATTAAATTTTGTGTTTTAAAGAACAAAACTGTTGTTTCAGACTTATGGTGATTCTACTGCCACCTGTTCCTGGACCGAAAATCAAAGGAATTGATCCACTCCTCCTACAGGTATTAAGCATGTGATGTCTGTTAAATAATAGGAGAAAAATTATTAAAAGGAAATTAAACTAAAACTTTTTGAAAGCTTGTGTATCAAGCTTCTGCTTGCACATCAGATGTCTATAATGTGTGTGGGTATATATATATAATATATATGTCTTGTTTACTTCAAGAGCCTGTAACAGTGAATTTCTCCATTGTGAGATTAATAAAGCTGTATCTTATCTTATCTTATAACAAAATTCTTTGTGAAGAAAAAATGAGTAATAAGAGTTTGGAAGATTTTTCTTTAACACAAAACATTACACACAAATTTTAAATCGTTTGGGGTGGGAGGACATAGGATCTTCTGATATAACATTGTAAGGGAGCAGGCAATAGCTCATCCTGAACTGAAGTTGTCAACTTTCTAGTATAGTCGTACCTGGAGTAACGATCCTCCTCACGCAAGCTAAATTGACAATTGCAGCAACAATTACGATCGTAGAAAGTGGATTGTAGATTGTGTTTACAAAAAAAACAAAACATAACCGTATGATTTTCATTCATTCATCCATTCATTTTCTGTAACCGCTTAAACCGACAGCCTCCCCGCGACCTTAATTAGGATTAAGCGGTTATAGAAAATGAACTGAACTATACAGTAGTGCTTAAAAGTTTGTGATTACAGACGCTCCCCGACTTCCGTTCATCCGTTTTACGGTTTTTTCGATTTTATGCCCCCCCCCCAAAAAAAAGTCAAATTTAGACGTACCTACGTAGTAAGCTGACGTAATGACGCTGCACTCATTGTTTACAAACTACAGACTGAGTGTATATAATATATATACTAGTCCTTCTCAAAAAATTAGAATATTGTGATAAAGTTCATTATTTTCTGTAATGTACCGATAAACATTACACTTTCATATATTTTAGATTCATTACACACAACTGAAGTAGTTCAAGTCTTTTATTGTTTTAATATTGATAGTTTTGACAAAAAAGTAAAGAAAAACCAAAAATCCCTATCTCAAAAAATTAGCATATTTCATCCGACCAAGAAAAAAGTGTTTTTAATCTAAAAAAAGTCAACCTTCAAATAATTATGTTCAGTTCTGCACTCAATACTTGGTCGGGAATCCTTTTGCAGAAATGACTGCTTCAATGCGGCGTGGCATGGAGCCAATCAGCCTGTGGCACTGCTGAGGTGTTATGGAGGCCCAGGATGCTTCGATAGCGGCCTTAAGCTCATCCACAGTGTTGGGTCTGGTGTCTCTCAACTTTCTCTTCACAATATCCCACAGATTCTCTATGGGGTTCAGGTCAGGAGAGTTGGCAGGCCAATTGAGCACAGTAATATCACTGGTATCAATACCAGTGGTTTTGGCACTGTGAGCAGGTGCCAGGTCGTGCTGAAAAATGAAATCTTCATCTCCATAAAGCTTTTCAGCAGATGGAAGCATGAAGTGCTCCAACATCTCCTGATAGCTAGCTGCATTGACCCTGCCCTTGATAAAACACAGTGGACCAACACCAGCAGCTGACATGGCACCCCAGACCATCACTGACTGTGGGTATTTGACACTGGACTTCAGGCATTTTAGCATTTCCTTCTCCCCAGTCTTCCTCCAGACTCTGGCACCTTGATTTCCGAATGACATGCAAAATTTGCTTTCATCCGAAAAAAGGACTTTGGACCACTGAGCAACAGTCCAGTGCTGCTTCTCTGTAGCCCAGGTCAGGCGCTTCTGCTGCTGTTTCTTGTTCAAAAGTGGCTTGACCTGGGGAATGCGGCACCTGTAGCCCAGTCCACTGCTTCCACAGGTCCCCCAAGGTCTGGAATCGGCCCTTCTCCACAATCTTCCTCAGGGTCCAGTCATCTCTTCTGGTTGTGCAGCGTTTTCTGCCACACTTTTTCCATCCCACAGACGTCCCACTGAGGTGCCTTGATCCAGCACTCTGGGAACAGCCTATTCGCTCAGAGATTTCTTTCTGCCTTACCCTCTTGCTTGAGGGTGTCAATGATGGCCTTCTGGACAGCAGTCAGGTCGGCAGTCTTACCCATGATTGCGGTTTTGAGTAATGAACCAGGCTGGGAGTTTTTAAAAGCCTCAGGAATCTTTTGCAGGTGTTTAGAGTTAATTGGTTGATTCAGATGATTAGGTTAATAGCTCGTTTAGAGTACCTTTTCATGATATGCTAATTTTTTGAGATAGGAATTTTGGGTTTTCATGAGCTATATGCCAAAATCATCAGTATTAAAACAATAAAAGACCTGAAATATTTCAGTTGGTGTGCAATGAATCTAAAATACATGAAAGTTTAATTTTTATCAATACATTACAGAAAATAATGGACTTTATCACAATATGCTAATTTTTTGAGAAGGACTAGTATAGCGTGTTACCCTTGTGTTAAGACGTTTCTGTGATCTTTGTGTTTACACTGTTTTGTGGACTTTTGTAACCCTAAGCAAATATGGGTGGTCAGAAGTGTAAGCCTATTAGCATGGGTGCGAGTCTCATACACAGAGATGAATTAACTATCTGCTCGGATCGGCACCATGCATACTCTACCATGCATACTCAGTTAAGCAAAGAGAGTTGTAATGAAAACCCGAATGCACAAATTACAGAACGATTACAGATATTTATTATCTTTTAGCAGAATCCTAAGAATGTATACTTATTTTTATATTAATATTCATTAGGATTTGTACTTGTTCTTTGTATGCATCTCTTGAATAAGGTTTACTTACTTACTTACACAAAAGAAAGAACTCTGCTTTGGATTCACATCAGTGCAGGCTGTGTTCTAAACGAGTTCAATGGCACCCGTGTGCACTTGAAAGACCGGAAGTCTATATAACCCACAGCAAGTACACTACTTTTGCAAGTACATTACTTTTGGTATTGAGCGCTTCACATATTGTTAGCGTTGACTGAGATTGACTGTTTTAAGCTTCATGTAAAGTAACACGGTATAAATAAGTGACTTATTTGAAATTAATGTTGATATTATTTGATATATTTGATATTATTTTACAATGTTATGTT
This sequence comes from Plotosus lineatus, assembly GCA_024760905.1. Lineage (NCBI taxonomy): Eukaryota > Metazoa > Chordata > Actinopteri > Siluriformes > Plotosidae > Plotosus > Plotosus lineatus. The sequence goes on along the minus strand of CM045735.1, from coordinate 22,720,357 downwards.
TCTAATAATAGATTTAGGGATGTTTTATGAGATACAGTTATGCTATTTATGGATGTATAGTACAGTATGAGTGTCCTACGTCATATGTCACTGTAACAGCTTACATTCACTTTCAACTTGCGTTCGGCCGTCCGGAACCAATTAAAAATGTAAGTCGGGCAGCGTCTGTATCTTAATACCTTCTATATTTCTAGTGGGGCCGGTGGTGTAGTGGTTAGGGTGCTGCACTCCTGATCGAGAGGTTGTGAGTTCAAATCCCACTGATACCCTCACTGTGCTAAGATCCATGGGTAAGGTCTCAACCACAAGTGTGCCTCTGTTCACCCAGTAGTATAAATGGGTACCAGTAAGAATATACTGGGAAGGTCACCTGTGATGGACTAGCGTCACATCCAGGAGGAGTTGAACTCCTGGTCGCTTCACGTTACAGGAATCGGAGATAAGCACTGCTCTGATGAGCCACTATGGCTCGGGTGTAAAAGCCCAACAGAGTTACCTACCTTTCTATATTTCTGCATAATTGTGACCTAAAACCTTAATGGATTTTCATGTGTCCTTAAAGTAAATAAAAAGAAATAAGACAAATGAGACAAAAATATTAACTTTGAT
>CM045735.1:22674748-22714748 GCA_024760905.1 Plotosus lineatus | reverse complement strand
TCGGTGGTCGAGCTCTGGGGTTGGACGAGATCCGCCCGGAATATCTCGGGGCTCTGGATGTTGTAGGACTGTCTTGGTTGACACGTCTCTGCAACATCGCATGGTCATCGGGGGCTGTACCTCTGGATTGGCAAACTGGGGTGGTGGTCCCAATTTTTAAGAAGGGGGACCGGAGGGTGTGTTCCAATTATCGGGGAATTACACTCCTCAGCCTACCTGGAAAAGTCTATGCAGGGGTACTGGAGAGGAGGATCCGACCGATAGTTGAACCTCGGATTCAGGAGGAACAATGTGGTTTTCGTCCTGGCCGCAGCACTCTTGACCAACTCTATACGCTCCACAGGATTCTGGAGGGGGCATGGGAGTTTGCCCAATCTGTCCACATGTGCTTTGTGGATTTGGAGAAGGCTTTCGACCGTGTCCCTCGAAAGATCTTGTGGGGCGTGCTCCGAGAATACGGCGTTCCGGATCCGTTGCTACGAGCTATTCGGTCGCTGTATCACCGGAGCCAGAGTTTGGTCCGTATTGGTAACAGCAGGTCGGATTTGTTTCCAGTGGGAGTTGGAGTCCGCCAAGGCTGTCCTTTGTCACCGATTCTGTTCATAATTTTTATGGACAGAATTTCTAGGCGCAGTCGAGGCGATGAGGGTTCTGGTTTGGTGGCCATCGGATATCGTCTCTGCTTTTTGCGGATGATGTTGTCCTTTTGGCTTCATCAAGTCGGGCCCTCCAGCTCTCATTGGAGCGATTCGCAGCTGAGTGCGAAGCAGCCGGGATGAAGATCAGTACCTCCAAGTCCGAGGCCATGGTCCTCAGTCGGACAATGGTGGAATGCGGTCCTGCCCCAAGTGGAGGAGTTTAAGTATCTTGGGGTCTTGTTTACGAGTGAGGGAAGGATGGAGCTAGAGATCGACAGACGGATCGCTGCAGCCTCTGCTGTTAAGCGGTGCCTGTACCGGTCCGTTGTGGTGAAAAAGGAGCTGAGCCGCAAGGTGAAGCTCTCAATTTACCAGTCGATCTACGTTCCAACCCTCACCTATGGTCACGAGCTTTGGGTAATGACCGAAAGAACAAGATCACGGATACAAGCGGCTGAAATGAGCTTTCTTCGCTGGGTGGCGGGGTTCTCCCTTAGAGATAGGGTGAGAAGCTCCGCCATCCGGGGAGAGCTCGGAGTAGATCCGCTGCTCCTCCGCATTGAGAGGGGCCAGTTGAGGTGGCTCGGGCATCTGGTCAGAATGCCCCCCGGACGCCTCCCTGGTGTGGTGTTTTGGGCATGTCCAACCGGGAAGAGACCCCGGGGTCGACCTAGAACACGCTGGAGGGACTATGTCTCTCGGCTTGTCTGGGACCGCCTCGGTGTCCCCCCGGGAGAGTTGGAGGAAGTAGCTCGGGAGAGGGATGTCTGGACCTCTTTGCTAAGGTTGCTGCCCCCGCGACCCGACCCTGGACTAAGCGGAAGATGATGATGATGATGATGATGATGATGATGATGTTGGGCTGTTGGGATGATATTACTGACACCATTTCAGGGCCATTTGGGACCAATCTCCCATATTTATGCAAATTTTTCTGGGATTGATCAAGTTTTTTCTGTTACTTATATGAATCAAAATGGCAAAAATCATTCTGTCTTAATGATAAATAATCCTTTTGACGAAATTCCTGTATCCACAGTTTGATCCGTATTATACCTCATGGAGTTTCCATTGTCCCATTTGTCGATGTCCATGTCCCATTTGTCGACATTTCATGAAAATCAGCACAAAACTTTTGTTCTTGATAGCAAACACAGAAAGCACAAACCTCTATCAGGCCAAAAAAGCAACAGACTACGTAGCACTAATTTCAAAGACCTAAGAATGTTTAAGATTACTGAAATTTTCTGGATCCAGAATTTGACCTGGAACAAATAAATAAATGTGTTATTTAGCCTATAATCTACTCCTCCAAATAATTATTTTAACTTTTTGAAAAAGTTGCTTACAAGCAACACCAGTAAATCCTTACCAGAGGTAACAAACACAAAAAACAGCACTTTTGGTTGTTCATTCGTTTTCTAAGTCGCTTAATCCTAATTAGGGTGTCGGGGAGGCTGGCGCCCATCTCAACCAACTCTGGGTGACGATAGGGTACGCCCTAGACAGCTTGCTAGGCCATCGCAAATACTCATACAACTATTCACACATAAGGGTGATTTTGAATGGCCAATTAGCCTACTGTGCATGTTTTTGGAGTGTGGGAGGGAACCAGAGTATCCTGACGGAACACATGCAAGCTCCAAACAGGAACACCCATGCTGGAAATTGAACCCAGACCTTCTTGCTATGAGGCAGACATGCTAATCACTAGGCCATTCTGTTGCCTTGTTATCACTATTGTTATTGTTGTTATGCTATGTGCAAAGTCATAATGAAATTAACATGAAATTTAAATATTCATGAATATTGAATCGGTTTATTAAAGTACACATGAAACTATACATTGTGTCAGTACTGTTAAAGAGGATAGGAGATGGTGGACAATTGTAAAGGTATTATCTCATACATCCCTGTGTGTTGCAAAGCAAAAGTATATCTCTCTTCTCTGCCTGTTATTCCTGGTCTGTGGTGGCACTTTGTCTATTTCGTCTGACAGCAGCTACAGTGACAAAAATATGGCCATACAAGTGCAAGGTGGCAAATTATTATGAATCCATCCTTTCATTCATTATCTTTTTCACTTATCAGGGTTGCAGGGAAAGGTGGACTGTGGGTAAGAGGTGGAATGCACCCTGAACAGGTCGCCAGACTATTGCAGGACTAACACACACACACAATCATTTACAACCACTTTCTTTTCTACACCCATTCCTATTCTTTTGTAGGCTATGATTTTACCTTAGATGGTTGTAAGTACAGTAGAACCTGTTTTCTAGGTCAACCATCCATTTTAGGAATAATCAGAATCAGCCAGTTAGCCTAATGTATATCTCTTTGGACTACAGGAGGAAACTGGAACACCCAGAGGAAACCCCCACAAGCAGTGGGGAAACATGCAAATTCTACACGGTAACAAAGTGCGAAAACCCAGGGCCTTCTTCATATGCAGCAGGAGTATGACATACAACACCATTAGGCCTCCACTTGCATCTGCATCATTTGGTGTAGTCAGTTGATAATGTCCATGACTTTGGCTTTGGGAATAAGCACAGGAAGAACATGCGGATCCTGAAAAGAAAGGCCCTTGGCCAGTATTAAAACCTTAAACCTCCTTGATGGCTTAAGTGGCATGTAAACAGGAAACATACATTCAGAATAAGCAACCATGTACAGTACAGTCAAATAATGCCAGAAACATAAAAATAGGACAAGTGAAATTTAAACTTGGGACACAAAGTTCTGTCTATAAGGTAAATAAACATGGTTAAATTCTCACTTCTCAAATATAGTTCTGTTTATGTGTACACTAACAATGTACTTATGGTCTTGTTGAGAGAAAGCTAGCTATTGTTCATTTACCTCGAAAACATTTGTTGTGGTAGACACCACTTAATTCACCAAAAGACTCCAGTTCAAAAATCAGAAATGATTATTTAGTGAAAGTATCGGGAGTAATAACACGTTATCAAGCACAGTAGGTGTGATCTGCGAACATGCAAAGACAAACACACAAAGCCAAGTTGCCCCTGCTCTGGATCCTAGTTTATACAGTATATCCTTGAATAATCCCGTGCAAGCGTTTGCCACGATTATCTTCAAACTCACAAAGTTCCAACATAGCCTGTGCCTGGGTAGAGGTGTGATGATGTTGACTTTGGGCCTGGATTTGACCTGGAATAACCTCGCGGCCTTAAACTGAGGCCTGCATTAGAACATACTGTCTCTCTGCTGCTTTATGCCACGTAGAAGCCCGTAGGGTCATGAGAAGAAGTTGCTAGCATGTCACTCAGGTCCCATTTTCCGGCCCTTTTTCAAGTCTTCTGTATATCATTTACTTATTTGACATGAATAATCAGTTAATCACTTAACAGGTTGATTATTGGTTTCTCATTCATAATATGGTCATTTAATAAACAATTAATAGTCCAATTACAGGTTTAACCATTTAAAATATGAATCATTAGTTAATTGTTCAACACTTCACGACAGATGACATGATTGGCATTCCACAGGTCTTTTTACTTCACAGTTAAAGATGGGAATCATGCAAGGTTACCTCGGAAACCAATGCCAGAACTGTTCAATATCCAGAGTCTTAGTGAGCGCCGACTGTATACTTTACTGAATACAACCTTGACATTAAATTTTGTTATTTATTAATTTTCTGTAATTTGTCCTAATTAGAGTCGTGGGAAGGCAGGGCCCGTGCCAGTCGACTCCGGGCAAGTGCAGAGTACACCCTGGACAACTTGACAGGCAATCGCAGGGCAAAAACACGCCGACGGCTTTGCAGCCTACTCTTGTCGAAAGTCAGCAATGGTTCTTTTACATGCCTCACACCATAGACAGTCAGAGGCATAGTTGGCCTTTGCTAACCCGGTTAGCTGCACTGGGGGGTGGAGTGACAACCCGTGGAGAGTGGGGCTTGAACTCCCAACATTAGCATCAGTGATCCAGCATTTTGTTATTCATTTTCTGAATGCTTAATCCTAATTAGGGACACGAGGAGGCTCAGCTGACTCTGGGCAAGGGCACAGTACACCCTGGGCAGCTCGCCAGGGCATCACAGGGTAGAAACACACTGATAATCACCATAGACAGTGAGAGACATGGCCAGCTTTTGATAACCCAGTTAGCAGGACTGGGGGCTCAGCAGTGACACCTGTTGACAGTGGGGCTTGAACTACCAACCTTTGGATCGGTAATCCAGCACCTTACTACCAGGCCACCACTGCCTGTTATGAAGCTATTTCAATCGTTTCTTTCTTTTTTAATAGCTTTTGTATTACTTTCAGAACATTGATGTAATGTTTTGAACTATACTTTCAAAATTCTCCAACCAAATGTATTTTTTTTCAAAACTTTAACACCACTTGCAATTGTTTTTTATACAGTACATACAAAGCAAGTATAATAGATGATTATTCCTCTTCATGCACTTCAGAAGAAACTGTGGTTTCTTCCGGAGAAAGTCTTATTTCTTCAGAAGAGAAATTAAACGTCATTACCTTTTTCTGGCGCTTAGCCAGAGAAGATGCATGGCGTTTGAGTGGCAACATAGAGCTTAACTTGTAATTAAAACACATAAAAAAAAAGCACATTGACAACTTGTGCATGAATGAGAAAAAAGGGGCGTATACATCATCTCAACCAATCAGCAGGAGGGAGAACAGCCATTGGCTGGATTTGAATCACGTGACAATGTGACAGTTACTTCCGGGTCAGTTGCAATCCACAAATATGCGGAGGTGCGAGTGCAAAACCCAAAATGGTCAAGGGCCTACTGAACCTCGAAAGTTTTATTTTAGACACCAGTGGAGTGCCAAAGTATGATTCTTACTCCAAAAGACTATCACAGTTCTCCATGAAGCTGCCCTTGAAACATTGATTTTGCACGACAGCTTGTTTGGCTTCCTCCTCCCTTTTATTGTTTTTCTCTGTGCCTACTCTGCTCTGATTGATCGTCTTTCTAAAGTGGGTTGACTTTCCTTTTAGTGTGCTGGAAAGCAGAGCAGGAAGGGATAGTGCTATGCATGTAAGGTTCATTGAGGAAAGCCAGCAAATCAGAATTGAAAGTGTCAGCATAATGAGTTCAACTGACTAATTTTTCATTTTTAATTGAATTTAATAATTTGTTAATTATTGACTTCACTTGATAATTGATTGTGGCACAAGAGAGTGAAATACATAAAAATATGGTGATACTCAACATAAAACAGTCAGGTAACCAAGTAGAGTGAGGAAGACAGTGGTCAGAGGTAGCACATCTGAAAGGGGGTTGTGGGCTTAATCTGAGAAGAGGGCCTAGGCCTTACCATTGAGAGATGTGGGAAATGTTGTGAAGAACAACAGGATTCAAGACTGTGGAAACAACAAAATGTCCAACAGGACCACAGGAGTGGTTGTAGATTCTCATTAAATAATTGTATGATAACGACCATCACAGCTAGAATGATTCAGACAAACCTTACAAAATCAACTGTAGTCTTCAACATAGGAACCTTCCACAATGAGAATTCAACAAGACTGTGTGTGTGTGTGTGTGTGTGTAGAAAGATTACCGGTATATATATTACAATCATCATCATATCTTATCCCCGTAAGGTAGTATAGCAATTAGTCTCTTCCGGAGAAGATTAACAGGGACGCGGGAATGCTTGCTACTTGTCCCCAGAAACACGCTGACGGCTTTGCAGCCTACTATTTACAAAAGTCAGCAATGATTCTTTTACATGCCTCTCACCATAGACAGTGAGAGACATGGCCCGCCTTTGATAACCCAGTTAGCTGCACTGGGGGGACAGTGACAACCCTGTGAGGACTCAAACCCCCAACCTTAGGATCAGCGATCCTGCGCCCTATCCACTAGACCACCACTGCCCCATATATTACAATATATCCTCCAAATTAAAATCAATACACACAAAAATGGTTCTCTGTTTGTACCCTTAATTATAAGACACCAAAGTGCTCCATAATATTTAGAAGTGCTTTTGAATTTGCATTGAAAATGCTGCAACTCTAAATGTATTTGTTGCACATCAAATATACTGTACATGTCTGTGTGCACAATTTGTCCATCCATCCATAAATCCATTTTCCATTTGTATCAATCCCAGCTAACTTCAGGTGAGAGGTAGGTATCAAGTAACCAATCTATAGCAGGGCCAACAATAGTCCATAGTAACCAAATGCTCAATAGAACCTCCCCCAGTGACCATTTTTAACAACAGTCCACAAAGGTTGTGCAAATGTTACATGTAGACTCCCTAAAATAATGCCAAAATTATATAAATAGTACTTTCGATCAGTGTCTCAAAAACATCAGAAGATGTTACAGTAACTATAATTTGCAAGGGCTGAAAAGTAAACCATGGCACATGGTGTGTGTGTGTGTGTGTGTGTGTGTGTGTGTGTGTGTTAGGTGGGGGTGGGGGTGGAGGATGAATTGTGTGACATTTTAACAACATCAAAACACCATTGTGCATAAAAGTCATTATTATGTTTTAATGAGCATTTTGGTTTAACATTGTCACAATGTTCAGAAATATTTTGTTTAACCAGCCAAATTATGAATTTTATGCAATATCTCTATAATATTGCACATTAATTCAATAACTCTAGGCAAAATTCACATTGAAAGATGCACAAATAAATAAAATAGCAACATAATACAGACATATTTAAACTTATCCTCAGCACTAGAAATCTCCCTCGGCTCAGTATATGGCACCAACCACAGAACACACTAAACACAGTAAACACATATCTAAACACATTATCATGATGAAATGATTTTAAATTATATACTAATAGTGTTATACGGTGGGGCAGTGGCGGTCTAGTGGTATAGGGCGCTGGATCGCTGATCCTAAGGTAGGGGGTTCGAGTCCCACTCTCCACAAGGTTGTCACTGTCCCCTCAGTGCAGCTAACTGGGTTATCAAAGGCCGGCCATGTCTCTCACTGTCTATGGTGAGAGGCATGTAAAAGAACCATTGCTGACTTTCGTAAAGAGTAGCTGCAAAGTCGTCAGCGTGTTTCTGTCCCTTACTAAAAAGGGTTGTGACAGGAAGGGCATCCGACGTAAAAACCTCTGCCAAATCAAACGTGTGAATCAGATGATTCGCTGTGGCGACTCCCGAGTAAAAGGGAAAAAGCCGAAAGGAAGACAGACAGACGAAGTGTTATACGGTATATGCGAGTTGAACAGAAAACAGAATATTGTCGCCTTATATTTAATAACAGAGCAAACAAACAAGTTACACCAATAAGATACGTATGATGTATTGCGAGTTATTCATTATTAAATAATAAACCCAAATGAAGCGATAAGGCCTCAGAACAGTGAAGAGGTGGTTTATTTAAAGGGTACCTGTAGTGAAAACGCTCATATATCTAATTTGATGTAATGTGTATAGCTAGTGACAATACACCTATAAGGCGTTTATTATATTCTCTCACAAACCAGCTTTAAGCGATTTAAGGGCTTCACTAACGTCAAGTTTCAGAGCCAGGAGTTTTGCAGTGTCGCATATACCTGTATATATATATATATATGTACCTGTATACCTGGTATATACCTGACACAACACAAGCTCACGGAAAATTGGAAAAAACAGACATTATAGTAGGTTTTTTTTTTTTTTTTAAACCATGGACGAAGACAATTTAATTGTAGTTCAACAGTGTATGGTTTGCTGTACAGTGTACTATGGGACCTATCCAAAAACTGCACTACAGTGGCCTCTGCCGACTGGGTATGGAAGTGCCATTTTAGAGTTAAAGGTTACCTGTAGTGAAAGCGCTCATATACTTAATTTGATGTATTGTGTATAGCTAGTGACAATACACCTATAAGGCGTTTATTATATTCTCTCACAAACCAGCTTTAAGCGATTTAAGGGCTTCACTAACGTCAAGTTTCAGAGCACAGGAGTTTTAAAATGGCGCATTTGACGTGACGTCATATCGTTGACAAAGCCTCGACCTGAACTGCGAGATTGCAATGTAAACATAAGCCTATATACCTGAAACATACAACACAAGCTCACGGAAAATAGGAAAAAGCAGACATTATAGTATTTTTTTAAACCATGGACGAAGACAATGTCGTAGAAAGAGCAGAAGGTTATTTATATGAACGACTGAAGAAAGACGATCCACATTTAGTGAAATCGGACCAGGAAAGTGACGACTCGGAGGACGATAGTGGAGAGTCGTCAGAAGCTCTTACACGAGAAAATCGTAGCAAACAACCAGCAAATCTTTGGTGCTCTTGTGGAAAATGCGTGCGTCAAAAAACCGATCAGGAGTGCGATTGTTGTAAAGAACATGAATTTGCTTGAGGAAAATATCCTGACATTCTGCAATTGGCGATACGACTGTCAACGATGTTACGTCACAATGACCTTTAACCCCGGTGAAAAAAAGCCAACATGTCCGCGCTGAACGTTCGTGAGCAAGGAATGTCATACAGAAGAAAAGGAAATGTGGATTTATACATATCCTACCGACATCACGCGATGTTTAAAAGTTAATAATAAGGTATGGAGGATATTTTTTAACGCTGTCAATTTTGGGTACAGATACCCTTTAATGATACTATTGGCAAACAATACTTTGTTTTCTGTCCAACTACACTATAGACATGGCCTACCTTCGATAACAGAGTTAGCTGCACTGGGGGGACAGCAGTGACAACATTTGACAGAGGGGTTTGAATCCCCAACCTTGGGATTGGCGATCCAGTGCATTACCACCAGGCCACGACTGCCTATTGTTATTGCTTGATATTATGGAAACCATAAAATGTACACAACAACATGCTTGTGATTATAGAAATGTTCTTCTGACCTGAAAATAAACTATAGAAAAATAATTAGCTTGTTTAAATGTTTTCTTGTTTGACAAAAATCATTATGTGGAATCAAATTTAACTTGATTTAAATAAATGACAGAAAAAAAAAATCATGAATAAATTATAAATAAATGATCAATCATGCGTAAAATAAATTGCTGCTAATTCAAAAAAAATATGCTTAAATAAATTAAAATGATACAAACTTAATTATTAAATTTTTTTTATTAGCTTTCCCAAATAGCTGTAATTTATGAAATTAAATTTATCTAATCTTATGAGCTCTTATTATAGACACACATGTACAATATAAAATATGCGGTGTGTTTACAATCATCTTCCACATAGACCTTTGACTTTTAAACCCAAAAAATGAATGTAATAAACACTCACACCGGCAGATGGCGACTTCTAACACTCAATCGCTGGTTAAACCAGGAAATGTAACATGCGACCAATTATTCAAGAAATTAAATGTTTACATACAAATGTCTATTTTAATCTTATTTAATCTAATCCGATCGGCCTTTCAATAAGTAGAATAACATTTGACCGTCTTGAAGGCAGTATATAATTCATATTTAGATTTGAAATAAAAAAAAAAAATACTTATTGTAAATATATTAATGTTTGTATTGTAATTATCTACTTTAAATACCTCCTTAATTATCCGAGTCGATTTAGGAGTTTTGGATTTAAATATCCAAGGCTTTGGATTTGATTCTTTTTTCCTAATGCATGCGAATTGAAGAGTTTTATTATTATTATTATTATTATTATTATTATTATTATTATTATTATTATTAGTCTGCTGCTTGTAGCTCAATTGTGAGTTTGCCATTTAAAATGAAGACAAGTCCATCAACTTCAAAAAAAAATCGTTCAAGATTTCAGCCTCCTGGAGCAGGCTTAACACTTACAGCACAAAATAATCTTGTTTGTTTTCCAGGGAGAACTTCGCAGGCAAACTGTAAGGTTTGTGGTTAGCATGTTTGATGAATTCACCTGAAACAGCCATCTCTGTTCATAAAGAAAATACGTAGTAGAGTGAAGAGGGAAAAACAACTTCATCATCAGTTCATTTTCTGTACCCGCTTAATCCTAATTTGGGTCGCGGGGAGGCTGGTGCCCATCCCAGCCAACTTTGGGTGAGGGCAGAGTACACCCTGGACAGCTCGCCAGGTCATCTCAGGGCGGAAACACGCGGACGGCTTTGCATCCTACTCTTGTCGAAAGTCAGCAATGGTTCTTTTACATGCCTCACACCACAGACAGTGAGAGACATGGCCGGCCTTTGATAACCCAGTTAGCTCCACTTTGGGGGGGTGTTCAGTGACAACCTTGTGGAGAGTGGGACTCGAACCCCTAACCTTTGGATCAGCGATCCGGTGCCCTATACCACTAGACCACCACTGCCCCGGCAGAGCAACTTCCTTAAACAAAATTGAATTGGGCCAATAAATTGTTAAAATTGTCACAAATGAAGGAAAAACATTTAACTGAAGGTAAATATAGTTTTAGAAATTAGGCTAAGGTGTGGGTGTCAAAAACATTTACACTGAGCTCCACATCACAAAATTTCTTGGTCGCCAATGGCGATAATCACTGAACACCCAGTTTTAAAAACGGCATAAAAAGCTGTACGGAAAAATAAATAGTTTCGCTATTCGTCCTCTTCCCTTCCCTCGCTTTACTTTTCTGATACACAATCTTTACTTAAGGCAGCTGTACCTGAACAGCAGTGTGATTTATCTGCATGATATTCATGGATGAGGGCAAATGTGACTGAAATCCCTAATCACTATGGCAACCTTTGTTTTTTATAGCTGCCACCAAAATTTGTTTGGGTTCTCTATGATATGACTGTGTATGTTTCCATCATCATCATTATCATCATCATCATCATCATCATTATCATCATTATCATCATCTTCTTCTTCCGCTTATTCTGAGGCCGGGTTGCAGGGACAGCTGTCTAAGCAATGAGGTCCAGATGTGCCTCTACCCAGCCACTTCCTCCAGCTCTTCCAGGGGGACACCGAGACGTTCCAAACAAACCAAGAGACATAATCCCTCCGGCGTGTTCTAGGTCGATCCCGGGGTTTCCTCCCTGTTGGACATGCCCGAAACGCCACACCAGGGAGACCTTCGGGGGGCATTCTGACCAGATACCTGAGCCACCTCAACTGGCCCCTCTCAATGCGGAGGAACAGCGGGTCTATCGAGCTCTCCCCGGATGCTTGAGCTTCTCACCTTATCTATAAGGGAGAGCCCCGCCACCTGGCGAAGGAAGCTCATTTCAGCCACTTGTATCTGCGATCTTGTGCTTTCGGTCACTAACCAAAAGCTCACATTTAATCCAAACCTCATGGGGGATGCAAACTTCCATTGACTGTTCAAAGTAAATGATATTAATGCTGCACATTCACTTAGTGAAGTGGCACATTCATTTTTTTAAATACCCGAGTCTAGTGGCTCATCATGCCGGTGCTTATCCCTGGTTTCTGTAGCATGAAGCGACCAGGCGTTCAACTCGTCCTGGATGGGACGCTAGTCCATTACAGGTTAGCTTCCCAGTTTATTTTTACTGGTACCCATTTATACTGCTGGGTGAACAGAGGCACACTTGTGGTTAAGGCATGTTTCTGCCCTGCGATGGCCTGGCGAGCGGCCCTCACCCAGAGTTGGCTGAGATGTCCGCCAGCCAACAGGCCAGGAGCAACTTGTTAGTGCTACCTATGACAACGTGAGAGCATTCGCCACAAAACTTGTGTTATGGAAAGCTCAGCTCTCTCCGCCAAACCTTTGCCATTTCCCAGTATGCAAGGCACTCATCATTCAGTGGTGAAAATATGTTGATGTGATTTTGAAGCTACACGAGGAATTTGATCACAGACTTGCGGACTTCAATACGCACAGAGCCACATTTCAAGTTTTTGCAGGCTCCTTCTACTTTAATGTGCAAGATGCTTCTTTTGTGCTTCGAATGGAGCTCACTGACCTGCAGTGCAACTCTGAACTCAAAGCGAAGTTCAGGGAAGTGAGTGGAAGAGCAGACATGCCTGGGCAATTTTTGAGAGAACTGACCGTGAGCTTCCCTGAGCTTTCCCGAATGTTCGGATTATGTGCCTTTTAGGAGCGCATACTTGGGCTAAAAGCTCTTGTGCACCTTGAACTTCAATCAGTCCAAGTACAGGTTCAGACTCACTGATGATCATCTTCAAGCCGTACTGAGGGTCTCGACTGCTTCCTCCCTCAAACCAGATGTGGCTTGGCTATGTGAGAGGAAATGCTGCCAGGTCTCCAGCAGCAACGAGTAGGCAAAACAGAAACCATGTTCATGTTCTTCAAACTTTCATTCATGTTTAGAAGAAGATTAAAGAACTTTTAATACAGACATTCGAATCTGAATACAGCAGCTATAGAAGACTGAAGAAACTACATATAGTTGTTGACTGCAGAAATCTTCTCATTATTATTATTATTATTATTATTATTAGTAGTAGTAGTAGTAGTAGTAGTATTTTATTTATTTTCTTATTCATTCTTAATTTGTTTTTTTTTATTTTTAAATCTTATTTTGTGTTTAAAAATAAAGATATTTGAGAAGATTGGAATTTCTGAAACAAAGCTTTTCTTGATTTCTTGAAAACCTGATGCGGCCCAGCCTCACCCAGGCTCTGCTTCCAGCAGGCCCCAGGAAATTGAGTTTGAGACCCCCGACCTTAATACTGAAGCATCTACTTAATGACACGGGAAATAATTCCTATCTGTGGCTATTAAATTGTACAAAGGCAGGCGTAGTGCAATGGTTAGAGAAGCGGCTTTGAAACTGACAGGTCACTAGTTCGAGTCCTGAACCAGCCGGGAAAATATGTGGCAGTCGGATAGTGAGTAGCACCTTCGGTTCCTCCATATAAATGGCTGAAGCACCCTTGAGCAAGCCACCTAACCCCCAACTGACCCCTGGGCGCCCCCAATGTGTGTGTGTGGCAGCCCACTGCTCCGAGTATGTGTGTGTGTGTGTGTGTGTGCTCAGTTTGTATGGGTTCATTCTGATTAATGCTGTATTTGTTCAGTTCATTTTCTGTAACCACTTCATCCTAATTTGGGTCGCGGGGAGGCTGGTGCCCATCCCAGCCAACTCAGGGCGAGGGCAGAGTACACCCTGGACAGCTTGCTAGGCCATCGCAGGGCGGAAACACGCTGACGGCTTTGCAGCTACTCTTGTCGAAAGTCAGCAATGGTTCTTTTACATGCCTCACACCATAGACAGTGAGAGACATGGCCGGCCTTTGATAACCCAGTTAGCTGCACTGGGGGGGACAGTGACAACCTTGTGGAGAATGGGACTCGAACCCCCAACCTTTGGATCAGCGATCCGGCGCCTTATACCACTAGACCACCACTGCCCTTTGCTGTATTTGTTTCTATAGGTATTAGCAACTTTTAATTTCAGATTTACATATCGATATTATACAGTATATATGTAGAATGAAGGTGGCTTTGAACAGAAAGGAGCAAGCAATCAAAGCAATGAGACAGAAAATGAAGGACCAGGAGAAAGGAATGCTAAGTGATGTTATTAAGCTGCAAATGGAGGAACATAAATTTGATATTTCTTATTTATAAGTGGTGTGGTGCTGATTTACCTCTGTGTGTCTGACACCCTTTTCATTTCACAGGTTTTTTATTTATTTATTTATTTATTTTTTGTATTCCTACATGAATTATATCCTTTGCTCTGCACACAGCTCTGTGCCATCTGTAACATTTCGGCTTATTCATTTTACAAGGCATCCCAAGTGAAGCTTAATTTCTATCTGAAGAAGTTTAATACAATAATACAATTTCCTGAAACCAGTTTAAGGTTTCCCATTGTGCATTCACCTTACAGTGGGAAAGGAAATGGACACATTACAGTCAAACTTAATGTAACCTAATAACCCATATATCCAGCGTTATTCTTTAGAGGCTTACAAGGGACGAGAAATGGATATGAATAACTGAATAAGATTGCTGTTGTAAATTTGTTTTGTATGGATTTGTGTAAAAAGTGACTAGCTCAGGTATGCACATACACACTTGCAAATTTACCACCCACTTTAATCTCAAGCAAATGCAAAATGAAAGTTGCAATGTTGCAAGATCTAGTTTTTAAAAATAAATAACTAGAAGAACCCACAAAATTAAACTTGATAAAAAATGAGCTGATCTGCGGTGCTGTAGTCCTTAGATGGGCCTAAGTGAGATGTAAGTTATCAAGAGGCAAAAAGAGATGCTGCAGAGGGAACAAGTGTGATAATTGTTTTGCAGCAATAAGCATAATTATTATTGGGTGACAAAAAAAATGTAAAGTTTCACTTTTAAATAAAATAACATCTGATTATTGTCACATTGCTGTAGAATGACAGGAGAAAAAGCAATCTATTTCATCACACCATTCTTTCATTAATTGTTTTCTTGACACCACACTGCACACGACATTTAAAAAAAAAATACTTTTATTTATTGCCTAATTAGTACAAAAGCAATCTGGTCATTTTTAAAAATTCTTTGAATGGATGCTCGATCCTACGATTTCTTTATATAGAATTGAAAGAGGTGATGCAGTAAACTTGGGTGATTTGATAGAATTTTTGATTAACTGATTGGGTTTTAAGATTGGGTATTATGAATTTCCTATGTGATTATTTTTATTCTGTAGAGTTACTGCAGCATGTGTTACATGATGTTTGCTCCAGGTTTGAGATCATGTATTACTTTATTTGAACATTTTAATTTAAATATTTCCTACTCTTGTCCTGATGTTATAGTGGTGAATGGGCTTTAAACTGAAACAGGATTTAATTATATGTGCTTTAAATTATACACAATGTGTGTGTGTGTGTGTGTGTGTGTGTGTGTGTGTGTGTGTTTTAAATAAATCAGATGCCCTGTCAGTGCTCTGACAGGAACATCTGTTTTTAGAGCTTGAAGGCTTCATCACTTTGTTAGAAATGTATTCAAATTTTTATACACTACATTATTATTTGCTTGTAATATACCTAACATGTTTGTACTGTAAATTGAAAAGGCATCCAATGAAAACAGGTGGACCAGCACCAACAGAAGGAAGAGCTCACAGAGCAGCAGATTTGCTGCCATTCATCTGGTTGTAGAAGACAGAGACTGCTTGAACATCATCCTTTGTTCTCAAATATTTCATATTTCATAAATATTTCTATTGTTGTATAAAGCGAACATTTATTACAAATTCAAACAAATCCTCCATCAGAGGTTTCTTGTGTTAATAGTGTACCATGCTGTTAATGTTAAAATGCAGATGAAATATGTGCCACAAAAACCATAAACAAACTTATAGTTTGTGAACTTAGTTGATAAATTAATCAAAGATGAACTGAATACAGTTAATATCCATGAATCAGGATAAATCTGAACCTTTTTTTAAATAATATTTCTGTTCAGTTCATTTTCTGTAACCGCTTGATCCTAATTATGGTCACGGGGAGGCTGGCGCCCATCCCAGCCGACTCCAGGCAAGGGCAGAGTACAGGACAAGGACAGCTCGCTAGGCCAGTGCCGGTCGGAAACGCGCTGGCAGCTTTGCAGCTACTCTTGTCTGAAGTCAGCAATGGTTCTTTTACATGCCTCACACCATAGACAGTGAGAGACATGGCCGGCCTCTGAGTTTACAGTGCAACAGAGTTTTACAAAGCATTGAAATTACAGTTAAAACAGTAAACAATAATTAAAAAGACATACGAGTACAAGATACAGTGCTTGGTAATGCAGTCTTCTTCTTTTCCTTTCGGCTTTTCCCTTCAGGGGTCACCACAGCGAATCATCTGCCTCCATCTCACCCTATCCTCTGCATCTTCTTCTCTTATACCAGCTACCTTCATGTCCTCCTTCACCACATCATACGGCCACGCCTCCCTCCTCTCCTTCTTCGACGTCTTCGACCAACAGTAGTCCAATTTCTACCAGCACCCTGTTGGTTGACAGCACTGATGGCGGTCCTTGTTAACCCGGGCCTCGGCCGATCCAGTATGACATTCTTTGTAGTGACTCGCATATTTTATTTGCCATTTGTTTTACGCCGGATGCCCTTCCTGACGCAACCCTCTGCATTTATCCGGGCTTGGGACCGGCGTGAGGCAGAGACACTGGTTTGTATGTGTGTGCGTGTGCTGTAATCAAGGGCAACACCTGGTCACATGTCCATAGTGCAGATCACTGATTGGAATGGTGGGTTTTAGTCCTTGATAATATAGTGACCATCAATGGTGCATGATGTGAGGGTCTTGTCTGGTTTTGTGTTTATGTTTATGATCAGCAGATACGTCAGCCAGTTTATAATGAAAGCAATAATATACTAAAGAATTTTAAACAATGGCGGTTGGCTTTAATAAATAAGGGATGTCAATGGCCATAAGAAAAGGCGCACCAGCCTGTATGGAAGGGTTGCAGGTAAAAGCCACTCCTCAAGAAAGGCTGCATCAAATCATGCTGAAGATTCTGAAGCCAAAGGAAAACATGCTGTTGTGAACAGATGAGGCCAAAATCAAAAACGATTTGGCCTCAATACTAAATATAATGTCAGGGGCAGTGGTGGTCTAGTGGTATAGGGCGTTGGATCGCTGATCCAAAGGTTGGCGGTTCGAGTCCCACTCTCCACAAGGTTGTCACTGTCCCCCCAGTGCGGCTAACTGGGTTATCAAAGGCGGGCCATGTCTCACTGTCTATGTTGAGAGGCATGTAAAAGAACCATTGCTGACTTTCGTAAAGAGTAGCTGCAAAGTCGTCAGCGTGTTTCTATCCCTTGCTAAAAGGGTTGTGACAGGAAGGGCATCCGACGTAAAACCCTCTGCCAAATTAAACGTGCGAATCAAAATGATTTGCTGTGGCGACTCCCGAGTAAAAGGGAAAAAGCCGAAAGGAACACAGACTAAATGTAATGTCAGGAGTAAACAATCATCCAAAGATTACCATGCCTACAGTCAGGCATGGAACTGGAAGCATTCTGTTATTGGGGTGTTTGCCTGCAGCAGGGACTGCAGATGTTTTCAAGAGGGAAAACTTTGATGTGGTAAAAATGCCATTACATTTTTGAGCAAAACTTGGAGCTAGTGGAGCAGTGGTGGCCTAGTGGTATAGGGCACTAGATCGCTGATCCTAAGATTGGAGGTTCAAGTCCCACTCTCCACAAGGTTGTCACTGCCCCCCCCAGTGCAGCTAACTGGGTTATCAAATGCCGGCCATGTCTCTCACTGCCTATGGTGTGAGGTTCATGTAAGAAGACCATTGTTGGTTTTCATAAAGAGTAGCTGCAAAGCCGTCAGCATGTTTCTGCCTTGTGATGGCCTGGTGAGCTGTCCAGGGTGTATTCTGCCCTCACCTGGAGTTGGCTGGGATGGGTGCCAGCCTCCCCCGACCTGAATTGGGATTAAGTGGTTACAGAAAATGAACTGAACTGAACTTGGGACGAGTACAGAGAGGCATCATAAACTTATGTTGTTCCACGATGAAATCTCACTCACACTTCAGATCTTTTGAAAGATAAAAGTGCATAATACTGACTTCTAGAAATCAATACCCACATGCAGTTTAATCTCATGGTAAAGTCTGTTGGACTTTTTACACCCGAGCCATAGTGGCTCATCAGGCTGGTGCTTATTCCCGGTTACTGTAGCGTGAAGCAACTACAAGTTCAACTCCTCCCGGATGAGACGCTAGTCCATCGCAGGTTACTTTCCCAGTATATTCTTACTGGTACCCATTTATACTGCTAGGTGGACAGAGGCACACTTGTGGTTAAGACCTTGCCCAGGGGTCTTAGCACAGTGGGGATCTAGCTGGGATTTGAACTCACAACCTCCCGATCATGAGCCCAACACTCTAACCACTAGGCCACTGGCCCCTGTTTAAACTCATAGCCCTGACAATTATTTTGAAGTGAGTTTGACCCTTTGTAAAGGGCACAATAGGGATTTTGGGATGTCCAGCTAATTACCATCTGATAATCTTAACATCTACATAAATCTCTGGCCAACAGAAGTGGAACATGATCCACTATCAGGTCTTATCCCCTACAAAATGCCCAACCATATGGTTATAAGCCTCATGAAAAATAAGTTCTCTACAGGTCTTTTGGACTATAGCAACTGGATTGTTTCTTCCTGGGTTTAAAGATTCACACACTGAGCTCATGTAAATATTCCTATTAAATATAAAATTTAACATTACATTACTGCAGGCTGAATTGAAGCATTCCTCAAATCACTCAGCTGATATACACATGCTTTTAATTGTACCTTATTGAAAAGGTGAACCTGGCATTAAAGATTAAGAAGCTAAGGATAATCACATTCTGTCAAAGAAGGACAGCGCTAATCTTGTTTAATAGTTACATAACATTTGACTTTTCCTTTTTCACGGAATACAACCTCATTATAACTTTTAAACTGATTTTTAAAAGTCTAAACTGTTTTTAAGTAAATTGTTATAGTGTCTCTTTGTCATGATCTAAAATGTCAAATAAATCTGCTTCCAGTGGTTCTTGAGCTATTGCCTGATACATGCCAATCAATCACACCATTAGTTCTGGGAGTTAATGGATTAAAGAAGACCTAAATAAAGCGTAAAGGTTAGGATGCTCGCCAAGATTGTAATCCTTCCTTCATTGTGAGTCAGACAGGTGATGTGGAAGAGGATAAATGAGAACTGTAAGAGGTCTAGAATCTCCCAACGAGAGCTGATATTATTCATCTGAATGGGTAACACTTTGTTTACATGAGCAACAGCTGAGCATCCACTGGATTACAATATCTTCTAAAAAGATCTCGAGGAGTTCAGTGTTTTTGGTTATTGCGAAAGGTTAGTATTTCTTGATTGTACAATAATACAGTATTACATTTCAGTGATTTGGAAACAGTACCTTCAACTTATTTCAGAAGCAGAAAACAAAGGTGAGACCTGAATTAGATTTGATTATTGATTGTCATATATTGTTCTTGATTTTTTTTTTTACTGCTGCTGTGAGAAAAAGTGGTATTATTTATTGTAATCACAAAATATATGTGAACTGGATTTTTTAAAAGAAGGAAAGAAAGAAAACTAGAATAAAATAAATGCAACTAAACCAAATATGAAACAATAAACCAAGTGCAAGGTCATAAACCTTTTCTCTTTTAAGTCATATCGAGTCTGAAATTGGGGTTGCATGGTGATGTATTGCTTAGCATATCCGCTTCATGGTAAGAGGTCCTCTGTTCAAGTCTCAAACAGTGTTTAATTTTCCATGTTGTCCCCATGCTTTTGTGGGTTTCCGTTGGGTGCTCTGGTTTCCTCCAACGGGCCAGAGGCATGTGCAATAGGTTAAATGGCTGTTCCTGATTGCCTTTAGGTGTGAGTGTGAAGGTGATTAGTTGTGCTGCCCTTCAATGATCTGGTGAGCTGTGTGTACCCTGCCTTTGCTCAATGTTGGGTGACAATTTATGAGTAATAACATTGTCCTGTTTTATTGACATGTAATTTTTTTTAAATGTTGAGCATTTATTCCTAGAAATAAGCAATATTATATAGTAGAATAGTAAAAGCTTACACTTGGTTCACTCTTTGAAAAACAGGAGCCAATCATTGACCTTATTTAAGGAAGGAAGGCAGAAAATGGTCTACATGCTGGTTATAAAGCATGTCTTGCTGAAATTCTGAGGAAAATGGGTTGTTCCAGACATTGTACAAAACAGCATACCTTGATTAAAAAGTTGATTGGAAAAAGGAAAACATAAGGACGTTTAGAAAATGATAGGCTGCTCAACTAAAATGATCGTAAATGCTGTAAAATGCATAGTTATTAAGTCTCCCGATTCAATCGGGAGTCTTCCGATTTAAAAGCATAAATCCAATCTCCCGCCAGGAGATTAATTTCTCCCGATTTCCAGACAACCTCCCGAAAAAAAAAGTCACACTTTGAACACACCGTAGAATTTTTAAGTCTTAATCTTCTGCATATTGCACTTTGGAGACACCGTAGAAATTTAGAGCCAGTCTCTATCTTCCGTTTGTTTATGCACACACGAGTTGGCAGTTCACTGATACAGGCTAGCTACTTCAAGTCACGTGATCATTCAGTGCCGTGCAGTTCAAAAACAAAATGGCAGATATAAACCCAGCAAAAAAACGAAAATATGATTGCAAGTATCAGGCTTATTGGCAAAAAGACTTTCCTTTTATTCGAAGCAGTGAAAAAGGTGACACGTTTGCGTTTTGCACACTTTGTTCCGTCAACATTGGGATTAAACATGGAGGAATCAACGATGTGAAGAAACATGTGAACACTTCGCAACACACGCAAAAATTCCAAGCTGATGAGACATTGGTGGGTAAGATGATGTCAGAAATGGAAAGGTTGCTGAGAAAAATGCTGGCAAAATTTGTCAAAATGGATGTGGTGAGGAAGGCTGATGATTTGACAGAAGTTGATTTTAGGAACAGGGAGAACATACATACCCATGACAAGATTGCAGTGGGTTGGCCTGTCAGAAATGTCATGTCAGCGGAAGCAGACAGCTTGGATGACAACACACTGAATAGATTTTATGAAAGTGTGGAAAGATTTTATATTTGTGTAGTGAACAAAATGATTTCAAAATTCCCTTTCAATGAAACAATTCTTGAAGACTTGAACTTTCTCAACCCTAAAGTAGCAGTGAAAAAGATGAATAATGATGCTATTGTGAGATTAGCAAAGAGATTTAAGATAGTGAAGGGTGTGGAAGAAGACAAGCTGGTTGAGGAATTACAGGATTTTCAATTAATGCGTGAAAATGAAATGAAGTGTTCAGAGAAAAGATGAGGTGTGATGAGTGGTGGCATCAAGTGATGACAATGTCAACTGTGATGGGAGTGAAGAGATTTCCTCTTTTCACAAAACTGGTGCAGGCAGTGCTGACTATACCAAACAGCAATTGTGACAGTGAAAGGGTATTTTCTATTGTAAAGAAAATCCACACTGATGCCAGGTCAGAATTGATCAATGAAACTGTTTTGTGCCCTCTTGGCTACAAAATTGAACTCAGACTTTGTTTGTTACAAATGCCATCCAAGTCCTGAACTTTGTAAAATTGGAAAGCAAGCAACATACAAGTATGTGCAGGAACATACCTAAACATTGGGTGTAATTATTAAGCAAGCAGCGTTAGTATATGTAACAATATTTTTAAACAGTTGTTACCTTTTTTATCAGCTGATTCATAAAACTGTATACATCCATGAATAAATTTAAAAAAAAAACTTGTTTATTGAGCAATGTTCCTTTATAAAAAAAATATGCATCAATTCTTGGGGCCGCAGCCCGGCCGCGCAGGGGGTGCGGTGTCTCTGGTGAAAATTCTCCCTATTTCAAAATGTTGAAACTTAATAAGTATGAAAATGGCAACCAAAACCTGAAAGACGTGAAAGAAAGCAAAAAAAAAAAAAAAAAAAAAAAACCCTACCATTTGAATGGATGAAAGAAGAACCAAAATGGCAATGATTCAGCCAACAATCAGCTCCAAGAAGACCAAAGCAGGTCTAAACTTACCTGTGACAAAAACCTGTGTACTGTTACAATCAGAAGATGCCTATGTGAAGCCGAATTGTTGGCAAAAAACCCTGCAAAGTCCCACTGCTCAAAAAAGACATGTGCAGAAGAGGTTACAATTTGCCGAAGAGACATTGACTGGCCTAAAGATAAACAGCATGACATTTTGTGGACTGATGAAAGTAAGATTGTTGTTTTTGGGTCTAGTGGCCGGAGACAGTTTGTCAGACGACCCCCAAAGACCGAATTCAAGCCACAATACACTGTGAAGACAGTGAAAAATGGTGGCACAAACGTCATGACATGGGGTCGTTTCTCTTACTATGGTGTCGGGATTATTTATTGCATACCAGGGATCGGGTGTTCCAACAACACAACAACCCCAAACACACCAGTAAATGGGAAAACATATTGGTTCCAGACCAACAGGATTGACGTTATGGAGCAGCCAGACTGATCTCTGGACCTTAATCCAATCGGAAACTTGTGGAATGACATCAAAAATGCAGTTTCTGAAGGAAGACCAGGAGATACAAAAGAACTGTGGAATGTAGTCCATTCATCCTGGGCTGGAAAACCTGTTCACAGGAACCAGACATTGGTTGACTTCATGCAACACAGATGTGAAGCAGTTCCTAGAGACAGTGATAATACAACTAAATATTAGTTCAGTGATTTAAAGGAAAACAAAATCTTAAACCATTTTTCAGTTTATACAGTGAATGTTTGAGTTTGTAAAGAAAAATGCACACTGCTTTTTTTAAACATTCGAATGTTCTAAACTTTCTTCTATTTCTTTAAAGGAATAACACAAATTTGATATATTTTTCTTCACGTTTTGATTTGGAATAGACTGTGTAGTGATTCCAATGCATTTGTTTGTATGAAAATAAGATATTTAAGGATTTTAGCTTTATTCAATTTATTAAATTATTTTTTAAGGAGGAAAGACATGCCTGCACATGTGCCATGGTCCAGCCCAAGAAATAGCTTGGATTCCGACAATGAGGAGAAAGTAGATTCATCCAGCCACCTCACAGCTCTGCAGAAGCCAACAGTTGATTTGTGTCAGGATGAAAAAATCATCAAAAAGCTGAGTGTGGGAAGAAGGGTGGGATTCTATAAAATCTGTGGTGAGATCGGGTGTGGGACCTTCTCCAAAGTCAAACTTGCCTTCCATGCTCTTACCAAGGGTAGGTAACATCTATACTGAAGGTGTCAAAATTTCTTCTTCACCTGTAGCATTTGTGATTTTGACTTCTTGCTAAGGGGCTGACACAGATTTTTGGGCATACGTACAAAAGCAACAAGTCTGATCAAATGCAATAATATTGAAATAGACGTAGAGAAAATGCAAAAAACAGCACACTGAAGAATTTGGTCTTGAATCAGCAGGATGGGGATCTATGCAGTCTTTGGATGGTAAAATGAAAGGAATGCTATTTATTCAGTTGATGTCAAACTAGACTGTTTCCTTGCTTTATTATTATTATTATTATTATTATTATTATTATTATTATTATTATTATTATTAATTTGTGAAGATTTTTTTTTTGCCAGTGTTGTCATATTTAAGCAACTTATTTGTTTAATGATTATAAATCTGTTGCTGAATAGATTAATAAACCAAAGCCACATTATCATCTTTTCCCTGCAGACAAAGTAGCTATCAAAGTTTTGGATAAGACGCGACTGGATCTACAGACCCAGAGGATGCTTTCCAAAGAGATCTCTATAATGGAGAGCTTGTATCATCCAAACATACTTCAGCTCTATGAAGTCTTAGAGGTACCAGGTCAATTATATCTGGTACTCGAGTACGCCGGAGGAGGAGACCTGCATGCCAGGATCAGTTCTCAGGGCAAACTTTCTGATCTGGACAGTAAACTTGTGTTTGCCCAAATCCTGTCTGCGATAAAACACATGGTTAGTTTAATGGTATTTTGGTTTATGCAAGTATACTTTTCATTTTGTGACCAAAAGTCAGTTAAGGACGTTTAGTGTAGATCATTTGCTTTCACTCAGGAAACTTCCGTGATTTTTGTCGAAATAATATTGTTGGTGGTTGGAGTGCCACAGTATTACTTATATATCCAGTATTCTCTCAGCTCGGTAGTTCCTGCGTTTACAGAGGGTTTCCCTAGAGTGGCCACCATATTGTTTCTTTGGATAATTGTTGCTTATAAGTTAAGTCATTATGTACTATTGTACTAATGTAATGTACTACTTCCAGGTTTGGTTGGTTTATTTCTTTAGTTTGGCTACAAGATCAAGTAATTAGCACTCATCTCTCACTCACTGATTGCCAAACTGTTTAATCCTACTAGGGTCATGAGGCAACTGAGACCTTTTTCAGTTGACACTGGGCGAAGGCGTGGTACACCCTCAACATCTCGCCAATCCATCACAGGTGCCAAGACACACTCACACTC
This sequence comes from Plotosus lineatus, assembly GCA_024760905.1. Lineage (NCBI taxonomy): Eukaryota > Metazoa > Chordata > Actinopteri > Siluriformes > Plotosidae > Plotosus > Plotosus lineatus. The sequence continues at coordinate 22,690,230 of CM045735.1, read as the reverse complement.
ACTTTCACACATAGGAAAAATTTCAGAACATCCAAATATCCAACAGTGCCCATCTTTGAACTGTGCAAAAAAAAAAAAAAAAAAAAACATGGGGAAATCGTTCTATTTCAGCACAGAACGCCTGAAGCCATAACTGAAACTCAGGACCATCTTACTTTTAGCCGGTCATGCTAACCATTGCATCATAGTGCCACAGCATGACTAGCAAATAAAGACAAAATCAATACATAGTCTCCTCCTAAGACTTTTTTCTCACAGTAGCTCAGTTTGTGATTGTTACATTTGATGTCTGATTTAAAAATAAGCAATTGGATAAATAAATAGTAAAAATTCCCATTTGAATATTATCCCTTTCACATTTACCATACAATAAGCAGATGGTCATCTGTCCAACAGTAATATAAGCCATATAAACAAGATATACTAAACTAATAAACCATGTAATTATGTAAATTTTCAGCAAACCTTTCTTTTTCTATGTTCCCACTACCAAAAAACAAAATGACCATTCATATTTGTGACACAGAGGTGTGACTTTCCCAAGTGAAATAGGTGACAGTTGAATGATTATTCAAACCAATCCAATAAGGTTGGCTGGACATTTCTTATTACCATCCAACAACATTAGTTCTGACCAGCCATTAGTTTCCAGTAACTGTCTAATTTGCAAAAAAAAAAGATTTAATAAATAAATAAAACCAGACAAACATATTCTAAATATAAACATATATATATATATATAAATATATATAATATATAAATATATAAATATAAATATAAATATATATATATATATATATATATATATATAATATATATATAAATATATATAAAATAAAATAAAATAAAAAATATATATAATATATATAAATATATATATATATATATATATATATATATATAAACATAAACATATTCAACATTCTGTTTTATATAACTTCTCACTGTAAATTTGAGAAACTCACAAAGATCATTGTTACATCCAGTGAAAGTGCAAAGCTAGCTAGTATAGTTAGCTAATCTGCCAGCAAGGTACATAAAATCACAAATATTTTCGATTAGTCTGAAAACACTGTGAAATATACATGTAGATGAATACTCCAAGTTCTTATATACATTTACAAGAGACATAATATAAGCAATATGAAAAACTTGTTGCGTGTTACTGTGAACCATTCATTCATTCATTCATTCAGTCATTTTCTGAACCGCTTAATCCAAGTTAGGGTCAGAGGGAGGCCAGCGCCCATCTAGGCCGACTCCGGACAAGGACAGGGTACACCTGAAACAGCTCACCAGACCATCGCATGGCTAGTGTGAACCATATTTGATTTAATTTCGTATTTTCTGTTGATATTATTATATATTTTACATAATATATGGATTCCATGTATTCCTCAGCATAACAACAACATCATCCACCGAGATCTAAAGGCAGAAAACATCCTTTTCACCAGCAACTCCTGTATAAAGGTGGCTGATTTTGGGTTCAGTACAAAGATCAGCAAACCTAGTCAGATGCTGGACACCTTCTGTGGCTCGCCACCATACGCAGCACCAGAGCTCTTTAAAGACGAGGCCTACATGGGGCCGCCTGTAGATGTGTGGGCCATGGGGATCCTTCTTTTCTTCATGGTGACTGGCACCATGCCCTTCCGTGCTGACAATGTTGTTAAGCTGCGCCACTGTATACTACAGGGAGCTTATATTATTCCTGCATGGGTATCTGCTCCATGTCAACGCCTGATCCAGGGGATTCTCAAACCAGAGCCTACAGAACGCTATGCACTAGATCAGATGGTGGGGTGTGAGTGGTTACTTCCAGTGGAGATTTTGCACCCCATTCCTCACTTGTACCAACTTAACCCTATCCATTTCCTGAAGATGGTTGCAGAATGTGCAGAACAGAAAGAGGTTCTTGCTGGGCTCAAGGAACTTGGAGTCACAGAGGAACACATTTTCAACAACCAGTGTAAGAACAGTCGAAACCCAATGACAGGTATCTATCGCATTGTACTTCATCGGATCCAAAAGAACAGGGGATCTGAGTGCCTGCCTTCCATCAAAGGTGTAGTTAAAGATCCAAAGCGGGACCGTCTTCGTGCCTACAGGAATTTACGACACACCTCGAAACTGTGCATCCTTTTTTAATGAGCTTAACTATAAAAATAAATTGGTTTTCCTTGTTCCAGTTTCAAGGTTCAGTGTTTTACATGCGGCATTCTACTGTTAGTAGGTTTTTTTTTTAATCCCAACTGCACCTTTTTGCAATTGCAATAGTCTTTAAATTTCTGAACATAGAAAATGTAATGCTTTAGATGAAAATCTTAAAATGCACTTTAGGGATATTACATATAATTATCACTCAATTAGTATGCTGAAGCGTAAGACTGAAATCGTTCCTTCTTTCCATTTTCTGTTTCCTTTAATTCAGTGTGATAGGGGACTCTGGAGCTAATCTATATTGTGAGCAAGAGGCAAGTTAATCTATTGCGGGGCGGCTAACCTTTCTATAGCAGGGCTCACACAGACGCATTCACACTTATGGAAAATTTGGAGGAGCCAATTGTACTAATTTGTACTGTTGGAGAAAACCACAATAGGAAAATCCATGCAATAATGCTCTAATATCCACACAGAAAAGACTTAGGCTGAAAGAACCCAAAGCCTTCTCACTGTGAGGCAACAGTGATATAAAACTACAAAGACTTCAAATATCTCATTATCTACAGAACTAAATATCATTAACCCATATTTTTTTCAGTCCAAAAACTGGAGGAATCTCCGTGTGTCAGGGAAAAGGCCAATAATCAATAGTTAATGCATGTGCTCTTCATGCCCTCATGTGGCACTGCATAAAAGAGACATGATTCTTTCATGGAAATCATCTCATATGCTAAGCAACACTTTCAAAAGTCATTGCAAAATATTCAAAGTCTTCATGTTGAAGAAAATTGTTCTATATTTTTTGGCAAATTAATGAATTTCTTCTCGAATGCCCCCTTAATTCACAACAGTTTCTCAAATTAACAAAAATAACTAATAAAGAGTAAATAAATTGAATATTTTTTTTTAATTGCTGTTTCTTTTTAGTGCAACTTACTTTCTCAACCATTTTTTTGCCCTGTCCCAACAATTTTTGAGGCTTGTTGCTGCCATCAATTTTGCTCACTTGCTCATTTTCCAAACCTCCTGCTTTAGGGTCACAGAGAGGCTGGAGCCTATCTCAGTTGACACTGGGTGAAGGTGGGGTACACACAGAACAGCTTCAAAGACCATCAAAGGGATAAGGCGCACAACCCCCCCCCCCCATCAAATTCAAAATAAGATAATATTTTTCATGCATTTGTAAAATGTCTATCTTTCTATATTTCATATATTCTATTGCTCATAAAATATGGGTTTATAAGATTTTAAATTATTTAATTCTGCTTTACTTTTTACAAAGTGTCCCAGACAACATAACTAGACGTCTTTCGACTTCCCGCAGTGCAGCTGACTGGGTTATCAAAGACCGGCCATGTCTCTCACTGTCTATTCTGAGAGGTTCCTGTAAAAGAACCATTGCTGACTTTCATCAAGAGTAGGCTGCAGAGACTTGAGTGTGTTTCTGTCCTACAATGGCCGAGTGAATTGTCCAGGATGTAATCTGCCCTCACACACAGTTGGCCATTCCGCGACCCTAATTAAAACTAAGCAGTTCTGAAAATGAAAAAAGAATGAATGAATGAATGAATGAATACCTTTATACTTCTTGGCTTCGGGTACAGTACAGCTACTTTGTTTATTAGTTTCAAATCCCATTAACATTGCAATATTTGACCCTATTGACATATTCAGAGCAACACATTATCTTGTGATTGCCACTGTTGTGTTGAGAATAGACCACCATTCATTCATCATTCACTTTCTGAACTGCTTAATCCTAATTAGGGCCATGGGGAGGCTGGTGCCCATCTCAGCTAACTCTGGTGAAGGCAGGGTGCACTCTGGACAACTTGCCAGGCCATCGCAAGTCCAACACTCACACAACTAATTATAGACCCACTCACACCTAGGGTCTATTTGGAACAGCCAATTAACCTACTGTACATGTTTTTGGACTATGGGAGGAAACCGGAGTATCCAGAGGAAACCCATGCAAACATGGGGAGTGCATGTACACTCCACACAGAAACGCCTGAGATGGGAATGAAACCCAGTTTGCTGTGAGTGAATGTGCTAACCACTGTGCCATGGTGCTGCCCGAATAGACCACCATTCAAATAGTTGCTTAGTCATGGTCCCTTTCTTCTGATGAACTAGTAACTCTATGCCAAAACTGGATTTCTGTCTGGGTGATATACTAGTAGATATAGACCTAGACATTATATAAAAACTGGAAAGATTAAACAGACAAGTTTCTATGAACCTCCCAGTCCAGGGGTGTTCAAACTATGGCCCCCGGGCCAATTGGCCCACAAGAAATTTTATAAATAGAATAGAACATGGCCCGCACTTCATCTTTTGCCTGAGTGTATTGCACTTCTTAGTTTTAACACCAGGGGGAGCTTCTGTTGATCGAGTCAGTTGCTCCACCAAAAAGGACAATCACAGAAGAAATTTACTTGAAGTTACTAAAACATGGCAGAAACAAAGAATCGAAAGGTAGAAAGTGAGTGCAGAAAATTTCAGACACGGTGCTAGAGTGAATATTTCTTGCTCCCACTAAGTGCAATGCTGTTCCCACTTTAAGTGAGTGAAAATATACAGTACCCGTGTGTTAATAAGCATGCATGTGCAGATACACATGTGGCAAATATCAATCACGTGCATTAATTCAGTCACTACTCCGCTTTTGCCCACCACTTTCTTATCTGCATTTTTCTTATTAACACACAAGTGCACACGCAAAGTCAACTGATCTCATCTGATGCAGATTTGCTCATTGATCAAGTGACATTATTGGCACGAGTGGCGTGGGATCAGCACCACAGCTGGATGGCCTGATTTACATACCCAGCCCTGCCGTTCTGCGAATGAGCCACCAAAGCCTTTTCTGAATAAATCAATAAAGATCCATGTATGGAAAGCTGTGATGAAGGCAGTTTTGTCTTTAATTATATCCAACAATTTGACCACTTTTAATTGATGTTTCTAACTTTAATACACTGAAGTTAAGGCTATATATAGACCTAATTTCTATAAGTGGTCCAAGCTCCTCCTATGTTTTTATGTTATGTGTGTGGCCCTCAGTGGAAAAAAAAAAAAAAAAAAAAAAAAAAAAAGTTTGGACACCCCTGGCCCAGTCCATACAATACCAGTATCAAACAAAAGAGTAAAAATAAATACAGGTTTAAAAAAATCAAAGCAGAGAGTATATAAAACATTAAATTAATTTTTAATCTTAAATTACATTTACTTTCAGCTGAGATTACTTAAATTACAGTAAGATCTGTACAGATCGTATAAGTGCTAGGGCAACAAATTCAACACTCAATATTCATAATATTTATTTAAACCTGCTGTGCTTGTTTCTTTTCTGAGTGCATGGCCACACTTGTTCGATATGACTTGCATGTGAAAGGAGGGCTCAGTCACCCTTGCACAGACAGATGTAGATTGTACACAATGCATCAGCAAACTCGAAATCAATGCAAAAGTCATTCTCCCCCTGCATCGTGTCTACCCCCCAACGCCTGCTCTTCACCTCCCATCTGCTCACTGTGGCAGATGGAGTTTGCGTGGCAGCTCGGACATCTGCCTCCCCAAACAATGGCTCCCTTGTGCAGGCCCCCAGTCGGAGCCAGAGGCGTGCTGCTATTGTGTTTGAGTCATACACATGCAGATCAGCAGCCAGGGAGCCAGAATGAGGTCAGGCAGCTGACAGCACACACGTCACGTGCCAGTCCAAAACATTTGGCAGAATAAATGGTTAAAGTAGAAAGTAAACACACTGTATGCAAAATTTAGTTCAACAGTAATTTATTCAATTTTTGTTCCATTCATAAAAATAATTAGTACAATTACATAAGTGAAAAACAAATATGTGAAAAAATACGGTTTTTTTTTGTTTGTTTTTTTTTTTAACTTCATTTTTTTCTAAATTGAAACCTTTAGAGTTGAATTCTTGTCATAAATATTTCTAAAGTTAAACCTTTAGAGAGTAAGACAATTCTGGAAAGTGGAAAGAAGCACATTGCCGACAATAAGGTACGTTATACTGTGCGACAATTACGTTTTTGATTTTTTTTTTTTTGTGTCTTTGATGTTAAGTTTTGTTTTTTTTTTCTCAAAAACGTGGCTACGACGCACCACCGCGTCCTCTGCGTGTCTAACGCATGATGCGAAATTTGCGCTGTGGAACACAAACTCGCTTTCTCCTTCCTCTCCAAACCTCATCCGCACAAAGAATGAGGGCCGCTGGGTCGCACTTGTGGCATGCCTGGCCTCGATCACATAAAGAAGGAGGACCATCTTGGCATGAACGGGACAAGAAGCGACAGAACCGTGAGGCGAAAGGCCATTTCAGGCCTGCAAGCCCCGCGCTGCCTGGAGTGCATTAGAGCCTCCGATGAAGCGTCCAGGGATGTGAAGATACTACATCATCATCATCATCATCATCATCATCATGATCATCCTTTATTCAAAGGATGCATATATTTCCGTTCAGGGTGAACAGCCTCTCGTGTGAGAAGAGCGCCATCAGTAGATCAGCGAGCTGGCAGGGTGATCTCTGGAAGCCAGTCATTGGAGCGGCGGCTTTCTGCGCAGAACACGTGCAGCTTCTCCAGAGCTGGATCTTCCCACGAGCCATCAGCCGGACTCTAGGGAAATAAAATCACGGTGATGATGAGCATCCCTGTTCAGTTGTGCAGTGGATTTAAATGCATTGAGAAATGCGTTGCTCGATCGCTTAAACACACGTGACACGTCTTACCGTGATCAGAAGGCAGTGACAGTCCTCGGTTTGATCTTTAGCACCAACAATTTCACCCAGACTTTGCACGTTGTTTACTCTCACGATGCTTATGTCGTTATCAAAGCAGAAAGCCTGGATGAGAGTAAAGTGGATCTGGAGCGCGACGTCACACTCGAACTCTTCATCCATGGCCAGCACGCAGAAGGACACGCTGTCAGGATCACTGCAGACATCAGAAGAAAACAATATGCATGAATATCATTCATCACACCCAAGTCTTAATCAGCCTCAAGGAGGGAGATGTGGTGATTCTTGAAGGACGTGCACAAGCAGGATACAGTACTGTACTTACACATTCATCACTTTAGCAGATTCATACACGCCGATGGTTAGGCACTCATTCGACTTGGCAGACGCCAAAAGCTCCTCTAGTGCATTTCCGGTGCACTGCACCCTGTCGCTGGGCTTCTGGATCTCAGCTTCTTCAAAAGTCATGATGCTGCTGGTGTGAACAGTAGTTCTGAGACAGGCACGGAACGAATGCTGTGATTTGGGTAGTCCTAATAGATCTGGTGCTGAATCAGAACCAGACGTGGGCTTTTATATCCTGGACACGTGAACCTGCGCTTGTCCTGATTGGACCGTGCTGCATTGGTATGCTAATGCTATTGTCGCCCGCCGGCTCGTGGCAGATTGATGGAGATAATCCAGAGCCTTTTTTTTTGTGTGTCCCTGGAACTGCATGGTAGTTTTAAACAATTTTGCATGCAAGGAGCATCTTATATTTAGATATGGACGTGCAAGTTGTCAAATGCCTTTGAGAATCGACCAATTTTCTTTTGAATATTTTTTATTTGAATACAGTATTGCCAAGTTGTGTGTTATGTTGTATGCTTTCGATTTTTAAAACAGAATAAGTTTGTAATTATATACGATACTTATTATTATTATTATTATTATTTTTAATTGTGCTTTAGATTTTTAAACGGGAATAACTTTGTGGTTATAAGTTATCTTGCCCAGAGTCGGCTGAGATGGGCGTCAGCCTCCCTAATTAGAATTAAGCTGTTCAGAAAATGGATGAATGAATGAATGAAAAAATGAATGAAGTTATATTTATACAACTCTGATGTAGCCAATATAAGTAGACTATATACTGTGAAACATTTTTGAGGATCTTGAAAAATGTAGCGATATTTTTACATTTGTTTTTATTTGATTATTATGAGGGGAAATAAAGCTATAGATCTATTACAGGGGCTGGAGAGAAAAAAAAAGAAAGTGTGCACATGAAGCCCTCACTGAGCAATAGGACAGGTGGAGTGTGGCCATCTGTAGACCCTTTGAAACGGGCCATTGTCAATTCAGAAACTTCTATTGTTGAGCGCCTATACACATGCAAATGAATAACGCGTGCCATGACGCCCTGTCATGCAATCTGCCTGGCTCTCTTGACACACATAAAGGCTCGTAAAAAGAGGATCACTTTTCTAATGCACCAGTATTAAAAAAAAAAAAAAAAGTTGTGTGTTATTTGTGGCGACACCTGAGGGGAAAAAATGGATAATAATAATAATAGTAATAATAATAATAATAATAATAATAATAATGAGAGGAAGAAGAAGAAGAAGAAGAAGAAGAAGTAATATTTCTGTACAGTGGAGGGTTTTTAATAATATTTCTTTGTCAGTTCGTACCACTCTCACAATACCGTATTAGCTTCATAAACAACATGCCGTATAAGTTATATAATAATAATTCCATTTTTATCAATTAAATAACGCATTTGAATCATGGCATTAGAAGTATAACCAAAATGTAATGCACACAAAAAAAGACCCATCGATAGAATGTCGTGTGGTTTGGAAGAACAAAGAGCAGATTGACGCTGACAGATTCAGGCCTATTGTTACTGTGCAGAACAGCAGCAGATGGAGGGGCCTCACCAGAAACGCCCACTTTACCCCCCTCCCCCCGCCCCGCCCCCCGCCCCACCCTGCACTACCTAACGCCGTAATCAAAATAAAGCAATACAAGTTCCTTTAAAGTTTTGTGTCGAGTTTTCCTTTTTAAGGGCAGAGAAAACCCGGTGCAACTTTCATGAATTTTACGCTGAATTATATTCAAGTAAAGTTAAATTACACAATTTTCCAAATTACGTTCAAAAAGAAATTAGGAAAACCCTGAATAATGATATATATAAATATTGAATATTAAATCAGTGCAACGTAATTCAACGTCTAATCTATGGGTGATCACATGATCAGCTTGAATCCCTACGTATGTTTAATATTTGATCCACAGAACGCAAACTTTCCCTGCCTGCCTCTTTGTAAACAGAGTTTTGCAGGAGTCAGAATTCAGTGCACTTGAGCAATTTGCATGCACGCGAGCCGCAAAGTTGACCCCAGCGGAGGCACGTGCAGCTCGTTTGCCTCTGTATTGTGTGTGCGTCACATCTGCAGCCCGTCCGTCCGTCCGTCTCTGCCGCATGCGCGCCTGCGAGTGACAGGTGGTCCCGTGAACAATTAATTTTAGTACCATCCGTCCACCACACACACACACACACACACACACACACACACACACACACACACACAGAGAGAGAGAGAGAGAGAGAGAGAGAGAGAGAGAGAGATTCTTGTCCAGACGTGTGCTACAGGAACACACTGCCTTAAAACAGATGACATTGTCTGAGTCCCTGTGTGATGCTAATATGACCCCTGCTATCTTTAATACTAAGTTTATTAAGTGGAATATAAGTACATGCTTTAATTTGTTGCGCCTGAATCAAAGACGCATCAGATAAAAAAAAAAAAAAAAAAAAAAAAAAACCTGATAAACATAATAGAGAAATGACCGAAAAAAGCCTTGCTTTTCTATAATAGCTTTCGCTTAAGTCAACAATATTTAACATATTCATTCATCAATGATATTAAACCCATTTTAATTCCATTAATGCATATTTGTTAAGCACCTCGAACTGTACTTTATACATTATTATGAAGTGATCTTTTTTTTTTCTTTTTTCTTTTTTTTTTTTTTTTTAAGCATATAAATGTATATGCAACAACTTTCCGACCAAACAGTCTTTTATTCTCCACAAGTAAGATATGTGATAGTGGGCTGCAGAATTAATAGTTCAATTATCCCCATGAGCAGATGTGCCCTGTTTCTCTGAATGAAAGATGCGGGGGGTCTTCGGAGGCCTTAACATGCCACGTGTCCAAAGTTTGGCCACCTTTGCGTACACAAAACTGACACACATGTCTGCTTTTATCAGTTGCAATCACATGATCCACTTCTAATGTGCATAACCTCACTTCTTCTTCCTATATCGTGCAAGTCCATTTATGAGCTGTTACGTATAAGCATAGATTTGCATATTACCAAATTTTTTGTAGTTGCTTGCTCTTGTTCATTAACTTTACTTTTTGTTTTGTTTACAAGACATCACAAACAGAGGAGATTTTAGGGATTTTCTGAAGCCATTTTTTTTGCATGAAACTCAGTAAAACTATCAAAAAATACATTTAAACACTGTTTAACATTTCAGGAATGAACACCAGCACAGGACATCGTATGCGCTTGATCCCATTGTGACCGTATTCTTATTGAGCCAACATCTAAGATTATTATTGTAATTTGATACCTTTATTTCAAACTTTATAACACATGACCTGGATATATGCACATTATATAACTATATTAAACTGGAGTCGGTGTAACTTGCAGTGCAACGTGCCCGACCGTCGATAAACTAAAGCTATCTGCGTATTAAAAAAAGAAAAAGAAACAAATTAAAAGACACCACCGTGCAGAATTGACCTTTTCACATTATGGATTATTTGAGACGTCTTTGATGTCTTTAGGCACGTGCCTCACATGACCCCCCCTCTTTTATTGTCCTTGACCAATCAGACTGCAAGCGCGTGCCGGTTAGCGACTATAAATAAGAGACGCGTGCCGATAAAACTTCATTCCAGACAGTGAACGTGTCAGTGGGATACAGTATATCACACGAGTCATTCCAAAACAAAAAAGAAAAAGAAAAAATGGTGAATGAAAGAATATCTCTGGTTGAGGCTCTGCAGTCCGCCGAGGCTGAGGGTCGCGTCACCATCAGCGTCTACGAGTGCGCAAAAATCATGAACGAGTAAGTACAGTAGTCCTCACATCATAATTCTACATTAGAAGCTTATTGTGATCTGTGCGAATGTAAGCTCTGATATAAAGTATATTGTTTTCTTCTGATGTCTGCAGTGATCCTGACAGCGTGTCCTTCTGCGTGCTGGCCATGGATGAAGAGTTCGAGTGTGACGTCGCGCTCCAGATCCACTTTACTCTCATCCAGGCTTTCTGCTTTGATAACGACATAAGCATCGTGAGAGTAAACAACGTGCAAAGTCTGGGTGAAATTGTTGGTGCTAAAGATCAAACCGAGGACTGTCACTGCCTTCTGATCACGGTAAGACGTGTCACGTGTGTTTAAGCGATCGAGCAACGCATTTCTCAATGCATTTAAATCCACTGCACAACTGAACAGGGATGCTCATCATCACCGTGATTTTATTTCCATAGAGTCCGGCTGATGGCTCGTGGGAAGATCCAGCTCTGGAGAAGCTGCACGTGTTCTGCGCAGAAAGCCGCCGCTCCAATGACTGGCTTCCAGAGATCACCCTGCCAGCTCGCTGATCTACTGATGGCGCTCTTCTCACACGAGAGGCTGTTCACCCTGAACGGAAATATATGCATCCTTTGAATAAAGGATGATCATGATGATGATGATGATGATGATGATGATGATGTATCTTCACATCCCTGGACGCTTCATCGGAGGCTCTAATGCCTTCCAGGCAGCGCGGGGCTTGCAGGCCTGAAGTGGCCTTTCGCCTCACGGTTCTGTCGCTTCTTGTCCCGTCCATGCCAAGATGGTCCTCCTTCTTTATGTGATCGAGGCCAGGCATGCCACAAGTGCGACCCAGCGGCCCTCATTCTTTGTGCGGATGAGGTTTGGAGAGGAAGGAGAAAGCGAGTTTGTGTTCCACAGCGCAAATTTCGCATCATGCGTTAGACACGCAGAGGACGCGGTGGTGCGTCGTAGCCACGTTTTTGAGAAAAAAAAAAAAAAAAAACTTAACATCAAAGACACAAAAAAAAAAAAAAAATCAAAAACGTAATTGTCGCACAGTATAACGTACCTTATTGTCGGCAATGTGCTTCTTTCCACTTTCCAGAATTGTCTTACTCTCTAAAGGTTTAACTTTAGAAATATTTATGACAAGAATTCAACTCTAAAGGTTTCACTTTAGAAAAAAAAGAACAAGTAACTAGTTAGAGAAAATTGCATTTCTGTATAACTTTCTGTAAAAGCAATAACAACAAAGCAAGTTCTTGTTCTAATTGGATACCCATTGGTTTTATTTGTATTGTATAAGATTAGGTTCAAGTGACATTAAAATATAAGCTGTACTTAAAGACATTTAGCGTACATTAACAATTAATAGTTTCCATTGATAAACTACTTGTTCAGTTTTATACCTTCCCCCCAATTGATCATTGGGAAGCTGATAAGTTTTTAAATCTAGCGACGAAAAAAAAAACAGGCCATATTTCTCCCACGTGATTAAAGAACAGGTTAAATTTAACTGGACTGACTAAAAGCAAGTGAGGATGTCCAATCAAGGTACCACACAAGAAAAACACACCAAGATGTAAAGATAACATGTCTGGAAAGAGCATCAGCACATACATTCAAATGGGTGCTGAAGTGTTTAAGCATTTTGTAAAGTCTCAGCTTTTAGAAGTTCTTCAACTGAAAGTAAATGGGCAGAACTTTGAGACCATTAACTGGTCAAATCTATGTTGGAAATACAGTTTGTTTGGTGAACTTGGCTTCAATAAAAAAACAAAACAAAACAAAACAAAAAGACAACCAAGAGTCTGCAAGTTTGATTCTTTGAATTTCTTTACAGGGAGTCTGTTAAAGGCCTTTTTTTTTATTTTTAACTGGCACAATAAGTGTTTTTATATGAACTTAAAATCCCACTAAGTTTTGTTTAAGTCAAGCAGGTGGAACTGAGTTGCTGAAATTTGTGCTGGACAAAGCATTTCAGTAAAAAAAAAGTCACTCTTTACTTTCATTGATTCATTCACTGATCCAATCATTCATTCAGTTTCTGGACCACTTAATCCTAATTATGTTCACGGGTAGGCTGGTGCCCATCTCAGCCGACTCTGGGTGAGGGCAGATTACAGCCTGGACAGCTTGCCAAGCCATCACAGGGCAGAAAACATGCTGACAGCTATGCAGCCTACTCTTGATGAAGTCAACTATAGTTCTTTTACATGTCTCCATCCATAGATAGTGAGAGACATGGCTGGCCTGTGATAACCTAACTGCAGTGGGGGAGTTATTATTGCCCCCCCCCCCAAGCTATTAATGGAATTTGATGCCTTTCAGAAATGATTACACATCATTGAGATTTGTAACCCCAGGCTAAGAACAACAGTTCAAGGTGGGGGGTGGATTGGGGGGGACGGGTGACGGGTGTCAAAACATTTAGCAAGATTACTGGAAACAGTTTAGAATTAAATGGACTATTGTATATGAATTCAAATGCCTGCCTGCCTCACACCTAAACTTGCCTAGCCACAACCTCATTAAAATCTCTACTGTGCACTACAATAACAAAGCAAAGGAGTCAGTTAAAAGGAGTACAATGAAACGGATACAAATTAGCACTCATATAATGCGACTATATATTTTTGTAGTTGTAAAGGATTTTTAATAATAACAGGTCAGTGGGGCTGATGGTGATACACTCGGCCCCCAAACTTACCAAATCAATCCGTTCCAGAGCCCTTTTCGTAAAACGGGGATTTCGTAAGTCGGGGTCGCATCTTATGTGTTAAACGTCTAATTTGTTCCAAGTCTCCAGTCTTTGGACTGGATAAACCCCATAAACCATTTAAAAATAATAAAAGTACACAGATTTTGTATGAAGTATGTGTTAAAAGTAAAAGGAAATCATTTATTAAATCATTTCAACATTAAACCATTTTATTAACATATTTATTAATAAAACTATTATTAAACATTAAAAAAAAATTATTAACACACACACACACACACACACACACACCTCTCTCTCTCTCTCTCTCTCTCTCTCTCTCTCTCTCTCTATCTCTCTATCTCTCGTGCGCTGTGGGCCATGCCCACAAGACGTGGAATTCAAAGTGCATTTCCTGCTTGACAAACTCAACTTTAATTTGATTCCTTGAGGGATCGGAATTCCAGATGAGCTCAAATGCGCCCACATTTATTAAACATTTACTGAATTAAAACAACTTAAAAAACTAAACTAAAAACTAAAGAATGAAGCTTCCTTCTGTCTCTATCTGGGAGGCCAGGGAAGTTGAGAGACAGCCAATGAGAGAGCAACTGGCACGTGTGAAATTTTGATTGCTGCAACTCAGTAAAATGTTTTTCGTAACCCAGAGATTTTGTACACAGGGGTCTTCGTAAGTTGGGGGCCAACTGTATTCATATTTAACAGCCAGAACAAGGACTGAAGTGAGCAGCTTGATCCTAATAGCAAAGAGTCCACATAAAGGTATGATTCATCATCATATACAGTAGGCCCGGTTCGGTTCTGGCTCCTCCCAGCGAATGAAGATAATCTGCGAGTTCTGTACCTAGAAGTAAAACCCCATGTATCATATTACATGCGATCAACTGGAAGTAAAATACTATGCATCTATTACATGCACTAAAATATGCTTCTTAAACACATTCCACAGACTCATTAATACAGTATTAATGTAGTAAAATGTAGGAATGATAAAGAAAAACTTTAAAATTTTTACCTGTGATATTTTTGATAATAAAATATAAACTTCATACAGCATCTTCTTCTTCTTTTACTTTCGGCTGCTCCCTTCAGGGGTCGCCACAGCAAATCATCCGCCTCCATCTCACCCTGTCCTCTGCATCTTCTTTTCTGACTCCAACGACCTTCATGTTTTCCTTCACCACATATATACATACATATATATATATATATATATATATATATATATATATATATATATATATATATATATATATATATATATAAAACTCCCCAAAGTTCGGTTCCAGACGGCCAAACTAAGGAGAAAAAAAACGTAAGTTGTTACTGTGTGTTCCAGTGAAGGATGACGTTCATACATCCATAAATACCATCACCGTATCTTATAAAACACCCCTAAATTAATTATTATAAACTTAAAATTGTAAAATAATAGCAAATATAACAAATAATATCAACATTAATTTCAAATAAATTAAATTCAAGAAAAATAATTTCAAATAGATACATTTTAATCAAATTCGCTTATCAAATATCAAACACAGTATCAAATATAACCTTTAAAATTCTCTGTTATGCGATCTTTCTATTGTAAATGGTTATGATAGTCGACGGAGCCAGTTGGAATACACGTGCAACATTTCACATGTTTTTCACCAACATCAATTTTCAAGATGGCTTGCCGATTTTTCTGATTACCACTATCACTAGTACATGGGAGACCTTGC
>CM045735.1:22377248-22669748 GCA_024760905.1 Plotosus lineatus | reverse complement strand
GCTGAATTTGAATCACATGACATCTGATCGGTAGTCCGCGAATATGCGCATGCGCGATTGCAAAACCGCAAATAGTCAAGGGCATTCTGTACAGACAGAAAATGTTACATTAAATGAGTATGTAGCTTTAAGGATTGTGAGACTTCAGTTCATTGAAGCTGACATTTGCTCTAAATTGCTTTCCTTTTAAGCCCTCATGGGAAACATGACCTTGAATGTCACTGTAAGTACAGCTTCAAGTCCATAAAATTATAATAAGGAGTTTGAGATTAACACTGCCAAATGCTGTTCTGAATTGCACCTAAGAATAGGTGTGAATGGTTTTGTGTGTTAGCCTTGTAGTGGATTGACAAGCTGTTCAGTGTGTACTCTGGCTTCATCCCAAATCGGCTGAGATAAACTCCAGCCTCCCTGTGACCCTATTAGGCTTAAGCAATTCAGCAAATGAAGGCATAAAGTTACAAATTAAGTGTCATTGATTAGAACCTCATTCAGTCTTAATAAAACCCTACATATAGGGTATGGTTATTACTCTGTTATTGAGGTGCATGGTGTTGTCATGCTGAGATCCAAACCCTGGCATGCATGGAAGGCTTGAGCTGGGTGTATCAAGTTTACCTCTACACAAAGTATCCAGTTGTTCATTTTCAGTTAATGTGGACTGGCTTAGAAAATGAATGAATGAATTTAATGAAAGGACTCCTTATTAAAATATTATCGCTGGGTAAATACAGGGATCCCTTGCTACTTCACGTTTCAATTCATGCGGCTTCAGTGCATCGCGTTTTTTTTTTTTTTTTAAATATTCATCGAATAAAAAATAAGGAAATTAAGGAATAGGGAAAAGTTCACAAAAATGCCACAAAAACAAGGCCAATTATGCAAGAAACAAAAAAACAAAACAAAACAAACACAAAACAAAAAAAACGACCCAAAACCTCCCATCAAAACTAGTTGCATTTTTGTGAGTGCGTGCATGCGCATCTGTGTGCATGCGTGTCTGTATGTGTATTTATATTGTATTTACATCTTATGCATTTTTTTTAATGTTTAACTGTTATTATAAGCATTTATAGCATTGAATATGTATTTATTGATATTATATACACATATACATGTACATATATGTCAGTCAGGGGAGGGGGGTTGGGTCATCCTACTTAGTGGAATTTGGTGGTCGCAGGGGGATCTCAGGTCCAATTAACCGAATTGTCAATAAAGAACAATACTTTTTTCGTAAATTCACAAAAGTTTTATACCTTGGCAGTGATTGGTTCACATTGACCTGGTTGAGATCTTAATATCCGGTACACACATACACAAGAAACTTCGGGTGTCGATGAATTTTATACTTAAGTTACTTGAGATAAAATACAACAAATTGTTTGGTTTGTTGGTGACAACATATCCAGTTGTCTGCCCCTGCACAGAAGGGTTTTTGTAGACATTCAGTCATAGAGAATCCCTAGTTTCGCAAGTCTCCTCTGCGTGCTGGGTTCAAACAGTGTAATAAGGCCTTCAAGGAGAAAAGCTTATAGATTTATGAGTCTAGCAAGTTATTAAAAGTAGGTTTTTATATAGTTGAAATAAATCTCCAATATAGAAAAATTAAAAAAAATTGTCAAGCCCCGTAGGTAAAAATCAGGCCTTAGGAATCAATATGTTCTGGACAGACAAATTATTAATAGTTATTGAGCCACAGTCAGAGTACACATGTGATCATGAGAAGACCCTCATACCAATTGTGAAGCATGGGGGTAGACATTTTATAGTTTTTGGTTGTTTCTTTGTCTCAGGTATTTGGGAAGCATGCAGTATTTGAATACAGTAAACTACAATTAATATGTGTTATCAAATAGTGCTCGAAGATGATCTAAGGCCATCTCTCTGAACATTAAACCATGGGTGTACCTTTCAAAAGGATAATGATTCTCTATATGATTATATACTGAGATTTAGGAATGTGCCCCACTGTTAACTTGTTTCCCCAGAAAATAATCAGAAAACTATCTTTTTCTCCCTGTGGTCAAGGATTTTTTGTTTGTGGTCTTGAAGAGATGAATGTGGATCTCAAATAGCAGAAGTCAGGCAGTGTGTCATGCTGCACTATGGGCTGTCACCTTACATTTGGCAGTAGAGACGCTTCTCGACTTACGTTTTAGTTATGTTCCGAACGGCCAAACGTAAAGTGAAAAAAACCCCAAAAAATCATAAGTTGTTACTGTACGTTCCAGTAAAATATTACCATATCTCATTAAACACCTTGAAATCAATTATTATAAACATAACATTGTAAAATAATAACAACATTAATTTCAAATAAATTAAATTCAAGCAAAATAATCTCAAAGAAATAAATACAAATATTAAAAACAGTGTAAACACAAAGATCACAGAGACAAAGTCTTAACACAAGGGTAATATGTGGTGAACTGAGAAGAAGCAAGGCACGTTCAGTCTGTCGTTTGTAAACAATGAACACAGCGCCATGTAAACATGTAAACATGTAAATGTCATGCGTAAGTAGCATTTGAACGTCTAGTACGACAGAGAGCACACTAAACTCAAAATTTGACTTACAAAAAAAAATTTTTTACAAAAATTTTTTTACAGTCAGTTCAAATGTAAAATCGAAAAAATGTAAGGCAAATAAACGTAAAGCGAGGACCATCTGTACTAAAGTTAACAATTACAAATGTTCTGCACATATTCACACATTTTGTATACTCACAGAAAGCAGATCCCGAGTTTGATTCCTAGGCTCAGGGTATCTCTGTGTGGAGTTTGCATGTTCTCCCCATGCTTGCATGGGTTTCCTCTGGGTATTCTGCTTTCCTCCCTCAGTCCAAAAACATGCAGAGTAGGGTTCCAATTCGCCCATTGCTATAAGAGTTAGTGTGAATGGTTGTTTGTGTGTTGGCTCTGCAATGGTCTGGCGAGCTGTTCAGGGTGTATTTCACCTTTGCCTGGTTTGAAGTTTTGATGGCTGAAATGGACGGGAGCTTTCCTATGACCATAATTAGGAATACGCGGCATAGAAAATGAATGAATGAAATTTTTTTATACATCAGACTTTGATTCATTCATTTAGTGCGAGGCTGTATTACGAGTCTCAAATGCATGCATGGTCTCTGTGTGGTGACACTTTTTCCACTACCAGAAGTCAGAGCCTCTTCACTATAGTGGCCTCTCCAGATAGTATTGAGCATGTGGCCTAGATCCATATCAATGCATTGGCTTTTGCATGTAGATGAAACCAGGTAACCTTTCTAATCTCTCACAAGCCAATCTTAAAAGCTCAATTTTAAAGTGTTAAAAAATCACCACATTTCTTTTTTTTCATCTAGTGGATTCCACACACACACACACACACACACACACACACACACACACACACACACACACACACACACACACACACACACACACACACACACACACACACACACCTAATCTGAATATTCCAAGCAGCGACTAGTATCTCACTCTGAGCCAAGTGTTCCAGATCCATTGTGATTAACAAAATTAAACTGTTTAATTAAGAAGAATGAATAAACTTAAATAAGTAGTCATTGAAACAGAAAGATGGTGTGTGAATCGGAATAATCGTAATACAAAATAAATTATTCTAAATTACCAATACATTAATCAGAAACAATGTAAATGGCTCAATGCGGCAGTGGTGGCCCGGTGATAAGGTGCTGGATTATCCTAGGGTGGGGGGTTCAAGCTCCTGCAGCTAACTGTGTTATTAAAAGCCAGCCATATCTTCCACTGTCAGTGGTGAGGGGGCATGTAAAGTATCTGTAATGTAAAAGGTGTGTATCTGCACATGCATGCTTATTAACAGGGGTACTGTGGAATATATTTTTATTCACCTAATGTGGGACTGGCATTGCACTCAGTGGGAGCAAGAAATATTCACTCTCCCACCGAGTCTGAAATTTTCTGCACTCACTTTCTACCTTTTGCTTCTTTGGTTCTGCCATGTTTAGTAGGGTTGTCACCATAGGCGTAGGAAGCAGTTGAAAAGTGTATGTATGTGTGTGTGTGTGTGTGTGTGTGTGTGTGTGTGTGTGTGTGTGTGTGTGTGTGTGTGTGTGTGTGTGTGTGTGTGTGTGTGTGTGTGTGTGTGTGTGTGTGTGTTGAGTTTTAAAGCCCTGGTGTGCATTTTGGTGCATTTTTTGTGTATAAATCACCAATAATGTTTTGTAGCTGTATCATGCATATCATCACAAAAATATATTTGGAATCTAAACCGAGCTTCACTTTTGAGAAAAAATTAAAATATATAGTAACAGTCTGGAACATTGAAAATAAAATCATAATATTTAATTTCAAATTATTTGATATCATTAATATACAGTATATTAATACATCAAACAGCATAATGTATATTAACTGGAATTAATATCTATTTTATATAATTATATAACTCTTTAAGCATGTCTCTAGTAGGCCAATAAACAAGTTATTTTATTATTTTAATGTTACAAAATGTGTAAACGTGTAAATGTTTCATTTTCAAGAACATTTATTATTAATATTAAGCTAAACTATGACATGCTTTTGTCACTTCAAATCGCAAGCTTCCCTTAAGCCTACAGTTTCATAAATGTAAATGAACAAACTCATTAAATTAAATTTAAAATTTGAAATTATATAAAAATATCAGGCTGGAAGTATATATCAAGACTGGTGTCTGCATATAATATACATCTACATGTACGTGTATATAAGAACCAATAGTAATTCTATAACAAAAGTTTGTGAATGAATCCATGTATTTAACACATTATATTGTATAATACAGTACAATAATAATAATACTTATTTTCATATTTAACTGTTTCTTTAAAGACAAATGTTTATTTGCCAAACTAACTCACTCGCCTGTCGCTTCCTGATACAAAATTGTTTACTATATCATCCATACAAATACTGTAAAGTGTTTCTTGTGGACGTGGCAAACAAGTGTATTGTTCATTCTTTTTTGCATCAGGGTGCTGCGTAGATAGGTCTAACCTTCTCAAACAGGCTATTGGTCCCCTAGATTTTAAAATGGTAGGGCCAAGGCCCCACCGGGCCCCCCCCTGTTCCTACGCCTATGGTTGTCACTGTCCCCACAGTGCAGCTAACTGTGTTATCAAAGGCTGGCCATGTCTTTCATTGTCAGTGGTGGGGGGCATGTAAAAGAACCATTGCTGACTTTCATCAAGAGTAGGCTGCACAGCCATTGGCGTGTTTCTGCCCTGCAATAGCCTTGAGAGCTGTCTAGGGTGTATTCTGTCTTTGCCCTGATTTGGCTGAGATGGGTGCCAGCCTCCCTGCCACCTTAATTAGGATTCAGCGGTTCAGAAAATGAATAGATGATAAATGGCTCTCTGTCAGATGGTGGTCAATGTTGTTAATCAGAAGCCAATTTAGCAGGCAATCCAAAAAGTGCAAATGACCCATAAGGCATAAAGTAAAATCTATGTAAGTTAAAGGTCATGTGATCAACAAACAACCGGTATAAAAGAACCAAAAGATAATTTATCACACAAACTGGCTAAACTGTCTACATTGCTCTCTGTCAACACTTGTAAATCACCATTGACACTTTGCAAAAAAAATAATAAGTGAAGTCCATTCAACTTGTGCAGTTGGTTATAAATTAATTAACTATTTTGAAGCTAGTCATTTTTTTTTTCAATTTTTTTCCGTCCTTTCTTTACATTTGTTAAGTATCTAATGTCAGTTATTCATTCATGAAATTTGCGATGTACAAGAATGGCAAGTTGAGTATTTAACTCTTAGTTGTAAATTAGGTAAGTGCATTCATGAAAGTGATAAATTTTCAGAATAAATCTTTGTAATGAAACACAGATCCGATCAGAATGTGGACATTAATACAGGGATTCCTATTGGACTGTCAATGCACATCTGACACTTCTAATGTAGGCTAACCCAGATTAAATGACAGTACGTTCATAAAATACAATGCAGGCTCATTGATGACATAGTGGTTAGCACATCTGCCTCATATTAAGAACACCCTGCATATGAGGACCATGGCAAACAAAACTGTTTCAATATGAAGTATGCATATCCTCCTCATGCTTGCATAGATTTCCCTGGTTGCTTTTTCTCTCTCTCACAGTTCAAACACATGAATATGAAGCTATTTTTGCTCCAGGTGTAAATAGTTGTGTGTCTGTATTGGAACTGCAATAGTTTGACAAGCTGTTCACAGTGTACATTGACCTCCCTGTGACCCTATTTAAAGATAAAGTGGTTTGGAAAATGAGAAGGAAAAATAAGTTTCATGTTACCATATAAACACTAGGTTGTATATGATTCAAAAATCACAGACTGGGTCTCATGCAAAGAACGATATGTACTAACAGATTTGTTAGTAAATGTAATGTAAAAACAATTCACAATATATACAAAATGAATTAATCTTTTTATCATTCTAAATTGTTGTACAGAAATAAATTCGATTTAATTCAATTTAATTCAGTTTTATTTGTATATTGATTTTACACTTGACATTGTCACAGAGCAGCTATACACAGTAAAACAGTGAAGGTAAGGGCTTACAACATATATAAAAAATTAAACATATCCTATTACCCTACATATCCCTAATGAGCAAGCCGGCGGTGATAATGGCAAGGAAAAAATTCCCTCAGTAGTTCCGACGAAAAAACTTTTCGGAGGAACCAGGCCCAAAAGGGAAACCCATCCTCATTTGGGTGATTATATATATATATATTATTAATCCAGTTGGTTAAACAACTGTAAGTTCTAAATATTTGTGAGAAAAGAGTTTATATCACCAACAGTGAAAAGTCATGTTCACAGTCTGTTAGTGCATACCTGTGTCCATTTATGTCTTCCTCAGCAAGAAGGAAGGGCTTCCAAGATGGAGACTCTGGTCAGCATCAGCACACCAGGACAGACCAAAGGACTTAGGATAAGCAGACGGATAAGGACCACCAGCATTCTGGAAGAAGAATGGGTACCTGAACAAAAAGAGAGATAGAGAGAGGTTGTTGGGTATTTATTATTGCTGAATGCAAACAGGGACTCTGGCATGACTGGCATGAAAGGAGGAGAGGAAGTTAGTAAGCATCCAATGTCAAATGACACTTACACAGTTTTCAACTTTATTAAGTTGATATCACTCATCTGGCTTTGCTGAAATTTATAACTGTGTGTCATCAGCATAACAATGAAAGCGAATATCATGATTTTCAACGATATTACCCAAAGAGAGCATGTTTAGAGAGAGTAGCAACAGGCCTAGGACAGAACCTTGTAGAGCATCAAAACTAACATTAGAATGTGCAGAGAAATCACCATTTACATCTACAAACTGATAACGGTCAGTTAAATAAGAATCAAACCAGGAGAGCACCGTTCCCTTAACTTCAACAACATTTTCTTATCTGTCAAAGAGAATCATGTGCTCAATAATGTCAAAGGCTGCACTAAGGTCAAGTAGAACATGCAGGAGACACAGCTGTGGTCAGGGGCCACCAGTAGGTCATTTACCACCTTAATGAGTGCTGTCTCTGTGCTGTGATCTTCTTCTTCTCTTCTTTTTCTTTCGGCTTTTCCGTTCAGGGGTCGCCACAGCAAACCATCCGCCTCTATCTCTCCCTATCCTCTGTATCTTCTACTCTTACTCCAACTACCTTCATGTCCTCCTTCACCACATCCATAAATCTTTGGTCTTCCTCTCGGCCTTCTGCCTGGTAGTTCCAACCTCAGCATTCTACTACCAATATACTCACTATCCCTCCTCTGTACATGTCCAAACCATCTCAATCTAGCCTCTCTGACTTTGTCTCCAAAACATCTAACATGTGCTGTCCCTCTGATGTACTCATTCCTGATCCTATCCATCCTTGTTACTCCCAAAGAGAACCTCAACATTTTCATCTCTGCTACCTCCAGCTCTGCCTCCTGTCTTTTCCCCAGGGCCACTGTTTCTAAACCATACAACATCACGGGTCTCATCACCATCTTGTACACGTTTCCTTTCATTCTTGCTGATACCTTCCTATCACACATCACACCGGACACTTTTCTCCAGCCATTCCAACCTGCCTGCACACACTTCTTCACCTCTTTTCCACACTCACCATTGCTCTGGATTGTTGAGCCTAAGTACTTAAAATCCTCAACCTTTGTTATCTCTGCTCCCTATATCACCGTTCCTCCTGGGTCCTTCTCATTCACACACATGTATTCTCATTTTCTGAGGCTAACCTTCATTTCACTCCTTTCCAGGGAATACCTCCACTTCTCTAGATTTTCCTCCACTTGTTCTCTGCTCTCACTACAGATCACAATGTCATCTGCAAACATCATAGTCCATGGAGATTCTTGCCTAACCTCGTCTGTCAGCCTGTCCATTACCACCGCAAACAAGAAGGGGCTCAGAGCTGATCCTTGATGCAGTGCCACCTCCACCTTGAATTCGTGGGTCACACCGACAGCATGCCTCACCACTGTCTTACATCTCTCATACATGTCCTGCACCACTCTAACATACTTCTCTGCTACTCCAGACCTCCTCATGCAATACCACAGTTCCTCTCCCGGCACCCTGACATATGCTTTCTCCAGATCCACAAAGGCACAATGCAGCTCCTTCTGACCTTCTGTGTACTTCTCTATCAACATCCTCAAGGCAAACACTGCATCTGTGGTGCTCTTTCTTGGCATGAAACCAAACGGTTGTTCACAAATGCTGACCTCTGCCCTTAGTCTAGCTTCCACTATTCTTTCCTATATCTTCATCGTATGGCTCATCAACTTTATCCCTCTGTAGTTGCCACAACTCTGCACATCTCCCTTGTTCTTAAAAATGGGCACCATCACACTTCTCCATTCCTCTGGCGTCCTCTCACTCTCTAAGACCTTGTTGAATGTTCTTGTCAGAAAATCTACTGCTACCTCTCCTGGACACTTCCATACCTCTAGTATACCTCTGGTATGTCATCAGGACCAACTGCCTTTCCATTGTTCATCCTCTTCAATGCCCTCCTCACTTCACCCTTACTAATCTTTGCTACTTCCTGGTCCTCGATGGTCACCTCTTCTACTCTTTTTTCTCTCTCATTTTCCTCATTCATCAGCACATTTCCCACCCTGTCCTTCATCACTCTAACTTGCTGCACGTCCTTCTCATCTCTATTTATCTGCTGTGCCAACCTGTATAAATCATTTTCTCTCTCCTTACTGTCCAACCTAGCATACAAGTCATCATACGCCCTGTTTGGCCTTTGACACTGCTACCTTCGCCTTACGCTGTGTCTCCCTGTACACCGGTTTACTTTCTTCGGTCCTCTCTATGCCCCACTTCTTCTTAGCTAACCTCTTCTTTTGTACACACTCCTGCAAGTCTCCGTATATACTATCCTTAAAGAGGACACACCAATTACTCTCCTACCTGTCTCCCTGATCACATTAGCCATAGTTGTCCAGTCACCTGGAAGCACTTCCTGACCACCCAAAAGCTGTTTCAACTCCTCCTTGAAGACAACATGACACGCTTCCTTTTTTAGCTTCCACCACTTTGTCTTCTGCTCTGTCTTTGCCTTCTTCACCTTTCTTACCATCAGCATCATTCTGCACACCACCATCCTATGCTTTTTGGCAACACTCTCACCCACTACTGCTTTGCAGTCACTGACTTCCTTCAAATTACATCGCCTACACAAGATGTAGTCTACCTGTGTGCTCCTACCTCCGCTTTTATAAGTCACCCTATGCTCCTCTCTCTTCTGGAAGAAAGTATTCACCACAGCTATTTCCATCCTTTTTGCAAAATCCATCAACATCTGTCTTTCTGTGTTCCTGTCCTGGATACCAAACCTGCCCATCACTTCCTCGTCCCCTCCGTTGCCTGCACCAACATGTCCGTTAAAGTCTGCACCAACGACCACTTTTTCACCTCTGGGGGTACTCTGCATCACTTCATCTAACTCACTCCAGAATATCTCCTTCTCTCTTAGCTCACATTCTGCCTGTGGGGCATAAGCACTAACAACATTGAATATCACACGTTCAATTTCCAACATGAGACTCATCACTCTGTCTGACACTCTTTTCACTTCTGGAACATTCCTGACAAACTCCTCCTTCAAGATGACCCCTACTCCATTTCTCTTCCCATCCACACCATGAAAAAACAGCTTAAACCCTGCTCCTAAGCGTCTATCCTTGCTACCTTCCCACCTGGTTTCCTGAACACACAGTATGTCCACCTTCCTCCTCTGCATTATGTCAACCAGCTCTCTCCCTTTTTCTGTCATAGTTCCAACAGTCAAAGTCCCTATTCTCAGCCCTAAACTCATGCTTTTTCTCTTCTCTCTCTGCCTACGGACACGCTTCCCGCCTCTACTTCTTTGACCTCTCCTTCTTCGACCAACAGTAGTCCAATTTCTACCAGCACCCTGTTGGTTAGCAGCACTGATGGCGGTCGTTGTTAACCCAGGCCTTGACCGATCCGGTATGAAATTTGTCTTTACGGTTTGCATTTTGGCAAAATTTTTACGCTGGATACCCTTCCTGTCGCAACCCTCTGCATTTATGGGCTTGGGACTGGCATGAGGGCGGGTACTTGTTTGTGTCCCCCCTCACAACTGCATTGTCTGGCTTAAAATTTGACAGGTACATTTATATAAAACTTACAGGGGCTAATTATTTCTCCCCGAGTGGTTTTCTTTTAAGAGGAGCTACATTAGCTAGCGTATGGCATAAATTTGACTCAACGCACTCGGTGGCTTGATTGAGTTCTGTGGGGTTTGATGGTGAGCCAATCATAGTTGATAATTCTGGAAGATTATTAATGAAATTCTGTGCAGTCATTCAAGTAAAAGTGTCGCTTAATGCGATAACGTGGCAAGGTGTATATATCATTACTAAGGCATTGTAAGCGAGATAAGATAATGATCTTAAATAGTTTCTGACTGTGAAACTGCGACTGTACAGTATTTTCAATATTTAATTCAAAAGTTAGTGTTAAATCAAGAGTGTAGCCCGCTTGATGAGAGGGTCCTATTAAATTCTAATTTACCCCTATTCTAGATTCTAGGATTGATACAAACGCTGATCTGAGGGTCCTCTGAGTTATCGAAATGCATATAGAAGTCACCATTAATTAACGCTTCATCTAAAGAAACAACCAGGTTTGAAACAAAATCTGCAAATTCACACAGGAATTCTAATGTGGATTTAAATTTAATTTCGCTACAAACTTCATAATTACACCCTGCAATGACCTGGAAAACTACCCAGGGTATACTCTACTATCACCCAGAGTCGGCTGAGATAGGCACTGTCCTCTCTGCGACCCTAAATGGGGTTAAAAGGTTCAGAAAATGAATGAATAGACTTAATAATTACTTGACATAATTTTATTCTTTGATTCATGTTACACTCTTCAAAATGTACATGATATTGAAATCAATTTAATCAGACAGTGATACTGTTGTGTAAGTGTAAGTCTCTGCTACCTCCAGCTCAGTCTCCTGTCTTTTCCTCAGTGCCACTATTTCTAAACTATGCAACATCGCTGGCCTCCACACTGTCTTGTACACTGCAATATCTTTATAATTTAAAATAAATTTAAAATTTAACATATGTTAATATGTTTAATATCAATAATGTCAATATGTTCCTTTTATTTGCACCTCAATAAATCATTCCAGACTAAAAACTATGCACACAAGTCCAAACCACAGTGATTATAACTTTAAAATTTTATTACATGAACAGGACAACAGAAAAAATAAAGTGAATGAACTGGAATAATTAATAGTGGAGGTGACTTCCTTGAGTGTTCGGCAAGTCTTCCGTGTTATCCGCAACCATTCCACAAACGTTCCAGATATATTCCACAAACCTTCCGTGAGTATTTCGTGGGGATTCTTTGGCCACTTTTGACCATCTGGAGGGGGGGGCTTGCAGAACGGTCAAG
Organism: Plotosus lineatus; assembly: GCA_024760905.1. Lineage (NCBI taxonomy): Eukaryota > Metazoa > Chordata > Actinopteri > Siluriformes > Plotosidae > Plotosus > Plotosus lineatus. The sequence continues at coordinate 22,657,768 of CM045735.1, read as the reverse complement.
GAACACTGGCGGAATAAAAGGAATGATCACGGAATGTTTGAGGAAATGATGGAACGTTTGCGGAATGCCTGAGGAACCTAAGGGAACACTGTCGGAAGATTTTTCCGTGAATATGATTTTGACCATGTTCAAAAGCCCGTTCGCGGAAGATTTTGGCCTGCCAGAAGCGGAGGAATACATTCGGAATCATACGGAAGGACACGGAAGATGACGAAATGACTGAGGAACGTTGGAGGATGACGACATTTTTACTTTCGCGAGTCTGCCGCGCTCCAGTGAAATGGGGGTATATCAGACAACACAGTTTGTCTGTTTTGTATGATAATCATTATTATTTATGTCATGTAACTGCCACATTATTGTGACTACCAAAGTGGACAAGTCATCTCCGAAAAAACAAGTCTTGTAAGGTGTTTTTGTCTACAGTGGTAAGTACTTATCCCCAAAGCTGGTTCAAGCAAGGATGACCAATAAATTGGCAAAAGGACCTTGGTCCCCAAAAAAGGGTCCCCAAGGCTCATTGATGTGTATGGAGAGTGAAGTCTGGTATCTTTGGTCAGAACCCACAGAAGAGCTACTCTAACATACTGCTGAAACTAATAAATCTGTCTATGAAAGAAAAGAGGCATAGAACACACAGTGTATTGCAGCTTGCTGCAGTCAGGTAGTGCTGTATGATTCATTGGTGCTATGCTGGGTAGAAATGTGGCGTTCATTATCACAAATGTTTCTGTGATTTATATTTCTTTTCCAGACTTATATGAACCTTTTTGACTTTCGTAAAAAACTTGCATACAACCGACACAATTTGGATGCATATGAATGACCTCTGGCTTTATCCAAATATTGAAGAGTTAAAAATAAAAGATATCAAGTGAACCAGTGCAGAACAAAGCAGCAGCATGCAGGCGGCCCTTGTTCTTCTATACCAACACAGTCAGGCCCCCATACTCTGGTCTACTCACTCTACCCAGCAACTAGACCACAAAACCTGCACCATCTGCTGCCGTGCATAATGAGCTGGAGCATTAGGTACAAGTAAGCATTGGGGGAGGAGAGGAAGAGGAAAAGGGTGACCCGATGCCTGGCACAAGCCTTCTCCTTTTAAACTACATTCCCTCGGGGGACCTGCTGCTGCTCCTGCGCCAGCAGACTGGGTGGTGTTCTAGTGGTTTAGAGAGCAAAGTAAAGGAGGGTGCATACATGCTTCCAAGATGAGGCCTGCTATCACAAGACAATGATTGATATAAACCTTGGGGGTAGGGGCTTGGATGAGGGTCTCCTTTCACAACTGCTTTCAGCTGTCCTAGGCTTGAAAGGGGGCTTTAACTGCAATGTCACAATATTTCATTCCATATATGCCTTACCCTCCCTCTTTTGTTGTACTGTTTTACAAGGGTCCTTGCAACCACATGACTGTCAAGTGTCTTCTCCAGGTCCTTTTTGACCCAACCATACTAAAACAGCTATGTCTCGAGAGTCAGAGCAGATGGTGCTGAAGGGTGAAAGGTGACAGAAAGGACAAGGACACAGGTCACCAGGCACATGGACATTGGTATTCCATGTTTTCTCAACAACCACCTTATCAAAAACAAACTCTGTTTTGTTTTGGTGGACAATTAGCTGCTTCAATTTAATTGTGATGCAAATGGAAAGAAGCATGAAGATATGTCTGAATAGTTTGTGATGTATATGTAAACATGCACGTAAATGGCACGCTGGAGGGGAACTCGACTTATCAGTCTTAATGGAATGCGATGCATTTCTCTCAAAATCTCAGCAGCAATTAATTTATAAAGCCAACATCTTGTCAACTTTTATCAATGGCGCCTGTCATGACCCTTCCATAATAAAATATAGAACTTTCTTAATTGGCCAGTTGCTGTTCCTCATCCTGCCATGGTGGTTTGGCAGATTATGGTCTGTAGAGTGAGGGGTTCCAGTCTGCACGCTATGGTAATCACTCATTATGTGGACCAGCTGTCTCTTTGTATGTAGTCAGAGGGTCAGGCCTCCTGCCTAATGCTGGCCTGCTTGTCCTTGCTCCAGTGTGGGTCTCTCCTCCTCCACATCACCTGCTCAAATATCTATCTGCAACTGGCAATCAGCCTGATAGAGCTTGGCTACTTTATTATATGTCCACAACTATATGATGATATAACTTCTCTTCGTTGGAGGAAGGGTATTTTTCGACAATAAGGAATAATACATTTTAAAGGTATTCTACTTATATGTCTTGTAACTGTCTAACATTAATGAACTGCTGAACCAATGTGTAATTCACATTTGATAAATAAACATTAACATTAATAAGTAAATGTTTCTAGAGCTACAACATCCTCCTAAAATATATATATATATATATATTTTTACCAGGATTTGAACAAAACAAGGGTGCAAATGAATCATCATAATTTAAGGAGTAGTGGACTACTGTTCACGACTTTTTTCAGTTGTAATCACCTGATATTCCTGACATCCCTGCTGTGTAAACAAAACTAAACTCTGAAATGTGCAGTTAGCAGGTGTGAGGCATACCAGTGTGTATTGTGTCCATTTGGAGTGCGATTATTGCACATGCAGGTGGAGGCAAAGATAAGATTTCAGACAGAACTGTCATGCTGAACGCAGTGATCAAAGGTGTGTAGTGCTGACACATGCTGCCAACTGTTGCCAAAATACAGATAGATATTGCTATGACTCTGGGGATCAGCTGTCCATCTGAGAGAGCCTGTGGTGGTGGTGATGGTTTGAGGCTGTTTGTAGTGGGGTGGAGTATGAGGAGACAGTCTATAGTGGCCAGCTGTGCTGTGGCTGGCCCTCAGGCTTACTCAGAAGCCATATCAATGCCCCCACCTTCTTCCCTGCACTCTGGTTTCTAGTAAGCACACAAAGGCTATAGCTGCTTGAAAAAAGAAAAAAAAAAAAAAAAAAAAAAAAAAAAAAGCAGGGATGGGGCCCCCCCCAAATGCACACAAAAGTGCACTAAGCCCCCTCGTCAAAAGGGAAAAGAAGAAAAGATAAAACTGCCCTCTTTTGTCGGAAGCCTGAAAGAACGGCGTGGCACAGTGGCAGCTGTTGCGCCTGCACAGGACATTTGAGATGCTCCCTTTCACAAATACAAAGTCTGGAGTGTGGAAGGAGGGGATGGTGCACTGGGAATTTGTGTACAAAGCAAAGACACACTTTGCAGATACAAGCACCTCCTGGTAATAGAGGCAAAGCTAGTTGGTGATAGAGGAAAGAAAAAAACTTTTAAAGATGTCAGGCATTAATGTGAGCTTATCCATCACATTACAAAAGAGTCCCACTGGAAAACCATATGGAGTGACAGAGTTTTCCTCGTGTTTAGAGCTTGCTGACCTTAACCAAGCATCAGGAAGACATGAGGACATTCAGCACTCAGATATTTGTTGGTTTATGTTTCTCAGATGGAGTAAATAAAGAAAAACTGCAATGCATCAGCAGATGTACCTTTTACAATTTAAAATTTGAAAGCAGAGCAGTTGGTATTGTGCAGCAAGACAGTTGTGTTGAGTACAATAAAACTGAATCTATTTTTTAGACGATGATAATGAATGATTTTTTTATGTCTTTCCAACAGTGGTTTGAGTTTGGTCTACTTTTTCCACTGTGCTGTGTGCTTCAGATTATAGAGAGACTTGGAAAATTATAGCATTTAATGCACTATAACAAACTAAAAGGAAAAAAAAACACCTGACAACAAAGGAAAAGGGTGCCAAACCTGTTGAAGTGCCCAGGTGGATGCTGTGTGTCTTGAAACCAGGTAGTTTTTGTTGTTGTGAAGCTTTAAGAGCAGGGGGAACAGGAAAAGTATGCACCTGATTGTATTTGTGGCAGGATCACAGTAATCACGATGTTTTTTCCCTCGAATGTGCTATTTGTTCAGGTCCTCTGGTGGACAGACTGTAATGTCACATACATGTTTGAGGGGGTGCATGTATTGACTATTCATTCATTTCCCAAAACTTCTACTAGGGTCATGAGAGGCTGGAGTCCATCTCAGCTGACTCCAGGCAAAGCTAAGGAGCACTCTGAACAGCTTGCCGATCACAGGGTCAACACAGACACATACATCCACATCTAGGGTCAAAAAGAATATCCATTTAAACAAATGTGCAGGTGTTTGGACTGTGGACAGAACCTGGAGTACCCAGAGGAAATCCACCAAAGCAAGGTATAACATGCACCACACAGTAATGACAATGCTGAGCCCGAGACTTGAACCCAGGACCTACTAACTACACCACTGTGCTGCCCTATACACTGATCAGCCATAGCATTAACACCACCTGTCTAATCTGCAGCAAAGTAGCACCATTCAGAGCAAGCTGCAATCTACTGTGTGTCCTGATACTTTTCTATTATAGCCATGGACAAACAGTTTTGGCAATTTGTGATGTTCAGTAGTTTTTTTTTTTTGTTGTTGTTTTGTTTTGTGTTTTTGTGGAATCAGAGCGGACATGCTAGTCTTCGCCCCACACATGCATCAGTGTGGCTGTGGCATCCATGACACATTTATTAGTTCATTGGTTGTCCTTCCTTGAACACCAGTACGCATACAGGAGTGTTCTCCTGGGATAAATGTACAGTATTACGTAATCGTTGCTGAACTGCTCAGCTTTATTAGGTTTGAGCCCATCTCAACTGACTGAGTGAAGGTGAGGTACACCCTGAACAATCCATTGTAGGACCAAAAAGCACACAACCACATTCACATTCACATGTAGAGTCAGTGTGGGACAGGCAATTACTCCAATGCTCATGTCTTGGACTGATATTGAAAACCAGGGCACCTGGAGAAAACCATGAAAACTTTACACAGATACGCCCGAGCCGACACCGGGACTCGAACCCGGGACCTTGGAATTCTGAGTGGGCTTATTGAAAATCTACACCAACAGAAGAAACAAGTACGCTTCAGTTATAGCTCCATCTTGTGGTTATGCAAAAAACTGAATTAAAGATCTGAATACAGTACAGTACTGTGCAAATTCATGTTTGTTGTTGTTGCTGTTGTTGATGTTTTTGTTTAGTAGAGGAGACGTTAAAATATAGAGTCGTTAAAAAAAGACAAATCGTCGGAAAATATTTCTACTGATGCAATTAAATGGAAGTTGTTGAAGGCTGAAGACTTTGATAGTTAACAGTAAAAACCTTGGCGTTATTATTGACCCTGGTCTTTCATTTGAAGCTCATGTAGAAAATATTACCTGGATAGCCTTCTTTTATCTCAGGAATACAATATTACTAAAATAACAAATATAATTTCACTGCATGATGCGGAAAAACTTGTTCATGCTGTTGTTTCTTCAATACAGTATTAGATTATATTAGATGGTAATGTGTTACTGTCTGGATGTTCTAACAGGTTCATAAAAAGCTGCAGTTAGTATAGAATGCAGTAGTGAGTTCTTACAAGAACCAGAAGACACAAGCATATCACCCCGATCTTATTTACACTGTACTGACTTCCAATTAAATTCAAAATCAAATATAACGTACTACTTTTAATCAATAAAGCACTTGCACCACATTACTTGCACTACAGACTGTTAGGGGCATTTAAGAATGTCTATGTATAATATATATTATACTATTTATTTTACTAAACTAACATGCTTTAACCCTATAATGCCCCCTGTATCAAAACTGATACATCAGTTTCAGGGACCCTCGATATGCCATGTACAGTAATTAGAGGTATGGTAAAGTCTGTTGGGTTTTTACACTCGAGCCTAGTGGTTCATCAGGCTGGTGCTTATCCCCGGTTTCCGTAGCATGAAGCAACCAGGAGTTCAACTCCTCCTGGATGGGGTGCTAGTCCATCACAGGTTACTTTCCCAGTATATTTTTACTGGTACCCATTTATACTGCTGGGTGAACAGAGGCACACTTGTGGTTGAGACCTTGCCCAGGGGTCTTAGCACAGTGAAGTGAATTCTCAGTGGGATTTGACCTCACAACCTCCCGATCATGAGCCCAGCACTCTAACCACTACACCACCGGCCCCACACAGTAATTAGAATCTGACCCATTATGCCCAATTGTATTACCCAGATGTGATACCCCATTACCACAACCTGTTGTGGGCAGGGCAATAGAATTATGCCTCATTTTTTGATTTCTGAACCAACTCAAACATAATTTCCCCCATATGAAAATTGTAGGGAAATTTGAGGGGACATTTGATCCAGAATTTCATTGCTATGGTTCATTGACAGAACAAGAGTTGTGAAGCTTCTTTCGTTTTTTGTAGGTATCAAACCTGTAACCATGGCCAAGTGATAGGATATGGAAAAAAAGGAGCATACAGAAGTTCCTTAACCTGCTTTTGTAGATGTGTACAACAAGTTTGTGGGAAGCACTGACCTCCTTGACATGATTGTTGCCACGTCCATGTATTCTCTATGATTGCATTATTGGTATTTGTACATACTCTGGCACACTGTGAGTATAGGAGAAGCCAATTCCTGGATCCTGTACTGAAGACACCAGTCACAGAAAAATATTCCAGAAAAAAAAAATGTGCTGCCCTTTTGCCGATTCCAGGCTTTGGTAGCGGATACTGCAACCGGAGCAGGTCCATGTAAACATATGTGAGATGGGCCATCTATTGAGGATACAACACCGGTTGCCAAGTCAAAGGAACATCCCACAGGAATCCAGGCACCAGATTTGCAGAAGAATGTTTCAACCATTTCCCTAAATTCATCCCTATTAGACAGTGTTATAAACTGTGTAAAAACACCCCACATTTCTCATGTCATGTATAAAAAGTGTAAGTTTTATGTATATGTATAAATTATACATGTATATGTATAAATTGGAGAGAAACTGTTTTATTGACTATTATATGTGAACTGTAATATGAACCGACAATGTGCTTACAGTGAGAAGTCCATTATAGAAAAGCAGTTTCTAGATTTTCAGGGCCAATGCCTTTTTGAGACTCAAGTTATGCTTGTGTTGTTGTGTATATTGCTGACAATAATGTATGTTTTCTTTTTATATGAAAATGGCATGAATTTGCATATATTTAGCCATTCTATCACCCGAATTAAAACTTTAAATCGGCACTTTGACCACTTCACATAATGGGCAGAATTTTATATGAAAATGCAGCCAAAGAAATGATCGAGTCATCGATCAGTGTTTCAGAGTGATTCTGATCAATGCGTAACTGAGCGAGCCGTCAGAAACCATCGTGCTTTTCAAGTCTTTGTTCAGCAATTGGGCGACCTCCAGTCATAAGGCGTATACAGCCTGTTTTAAAATTTACATTTGCAGCATTTAGCAGACGTTCTTATCCAATGCAACTTACAGAAGTGCTTTAAAGACTCTATCAGTGAATATATTCCTCGTACTGGTTTGTTAGAACACAGACTAAAGGCTGGTAGTTGATTAAATATGCCAGTTATACACATAAAATATGGTCATACTGTATGTTAAACACTTTATGTTTGCTTTTACACAAAAATACATTTAATACTATAATTACATACTGTGTTTCCAATAAGGTAATGAAACACTGCTCTTATAAATGCTAATCAGCACTTTTACATGCCCACGACGGCATCCCTTGGGGTATCTAATAGTATATTCTATAACGGTTATTTGCCTCAGGTTCTGTGGATATTGGCATTGTGTTTCAAGGACTATCCATTCAATATCATCCCCTGGCAAATAATTGTGCTATAGCTGATACTGAGCTTTTGACACTTATTTTAAGTTTCTCTCATTTTATCAACTGATTGACTTATTCAGGCATATTTTGAAGTGACATTTTTTTTTATCCCACATCCTTAATTCTGATAAAGTACTCAGTATATTTACCCATTCTCTTATTTGTGCCTTGTACCAAGGCATTACAGCTAAAGCCATTGCAGTGGCAGATGAGCGCCACAAGATCACACTGTTGTCACTTGAATGCAGTAGCTGAAAGTAATCTGTAGCCCAGTGCAATGGTGAAGGAAATAGTTTAACACTGGGAAGAACTGAATTTGTCCCCTCCACTGAGCATAAAAAATGTATAGATTTTGTCATCCATTTTATTGCGGCAGGGAAAAAAAAAAATCAGTGTAGCCTTAAAGCTAATAACTTTCCGATGGTAATTTTAAGTGCAAACTTGTTGGCTCACCTTACTGAAGTTGGGGTGTTGAATTGAAGTTATTAATGTCATCATAATTCAAAGTACCAAGGTTTATTGCCAGGTTTTTAGCAGTTAGGTGAGAGAGGTACAGGAGTCTTTGGATTTACTTTATTTAAAGGGCACACATAAAAAGAAACTGAAGAGAAAGGTGAGTGAGGCCATCACTCAGGCTCACAAAGCAAAATAATTGAAACAGTTCAACAGGCAAACAGTTCAAAACTTGTAATCAATGTCTCAGGCTGTTCTACAGAATCTAAACCAAGAGCACAGTCTGGTGAGTAATGCACCATACTTAAAATAATTCACAATTAATCTGACTTTATTTCACATTCATCATGATGTTACGAAAAAATACTTTTCTTGAGCTTTTTTTTAAACAAGTGCTAATGGTTTGGGCAAATTCTTAGTGCCACTGTGGCTCTGATATCCAGCCATGCTGACATTGTGTGCATAAATAAATTCTAATATTCAGCTTGATGAGATCCTTATTTTCCACTAAAAAATATGACATGACAGTAGCTACTCTGATTAATGAGGGAGAAAAAAGTTCACAGTGACGCTGAGCTGCATTAAGACATGTTTATACATGATGGCTATGAACTCATTGCAGTTGAGTAATTGATCCAGTGAGCATCAATCTGTCTCAGCCCATCAAGTGTAAATCCAAATTACTTGTCAGGGATATTTTTACTTACATAAGTGCAGCCGTAAAGGAAGGGGGTGGGCACAAACCAGTGACCCCCCCCCCCCTTCCTCCCAACGCCGGTCCCAAGCCTGGATAAATGCAGAGGGCTGCGACAGGAAGGGCATCCGGCGTAAAACTTCTGCCACATTTCTCATGCAAATGATCAAAACAAAATTCATACCGGATCGGTCGAGGCCCGGGTTAACAACGACCGCCATCAGTGCTGTTAACCAACAGGGTGCTGGTGGAAATTGGACTACTGTTGGTTGAAGACGTCGAAGGAGAGGCGGAAGGCGTGTCCGTAGGCAGAGAGAGAAGAGGAAATGCGTGAGTCTAGGACTGAGAGTAGGGACTTTGAATGTTGGAACTATGAACGATAAAGCTAGAGCGCTGGCTGACATGATGCAGAGGAGGAAGGTGGACATACTGTGTGTTCAGGAGACCAGGTGGAAAGGTAGCAAGGCTAGAAGCTTAGGAGCAGGATTTAAGCTGTTTTGTCATGGTGTGGATGGGAAGAAGAATGGAGTAGGAGTCATCTTGAAGGAGGGGTTTGTCAGGAAGGTTCTAGAAGTAAAAAGAGTGTCAGACAGAGTGATGAGTCTCAAGTTAGAAATTGAAGGCGTGATGGTCAATGTTGTTAGTGCTTATGCCCCACAGGCAGGATGTGAGCTAGAAGAGAAGGAGATATTCTGGAGTGAGTTAGATGAAGTGATGCAGAGTACCCCGAGAGGTGAAAAAGTGGTCATTGGGGCAGACTTCAAAGGACATATTGGTGCAGGCAACAGAGGGGACGAGAAAGTGATGGGCAGGTTTGGTATCCAGGACAGGAACACAGAAGGACAAATGTTGATAGATTTTGCAAAAACGATGGAAATGGCTGTGGTGAATACTTTCTTCCAGAAGAGACAGGTACATAGGGTTGCAGACCAAATGAGTGCTGTGAAGAAGGACGATGAGAACGGAGGCCCAGCAACTCGGTCACGAAGTGCTCGGGGCAGCAGAGGCACAACTTCCATGTCAAGTGAGAGAGCTCTGCCTGCTGGTCAGCCGGCCGAAAGATTGTCAATGGACGGGGACTCTGAGCTTGAGTCTACCATTGAGTCAAAGATAAAGGAGGCCCTTTGTTCGGAAGAAGTGCTGAAGTCATTAGTGAAAGCAGTAATAGACTCCATACTTGAACGTGTGACGCAGCAAGTATACGAGGCCATCAAAATGGACGGTCAGCAAAATGACAGCAAAGTGAGAGAGCTAGAAAAGCAAGTGAGTCAACTCGGGAAAGACTTGTCAGACGTCAGCAGAAACATGGGCGAACAGGAGCAATACAGTCGCCGAAATTGTTTGAGGTTCCATGGCGTAAAGGAGGCTCAAGGAAAAATCATAGACACATTGGTGAGCGACATCGTCCGTGATCATCTGGGCATCAATCTCTCCCCTGGTGACATTGACCGCAGCCACAGAATCATGCCGAGACACAAACCACCCAACGGTGCAGTGAAGGAGAAATGCAGTATTGTCAAATTTTCCACGTACAACGCACGACAAAGAGTGTACCAGGCGAGATTGAAGCTGAAGGGAACCTCAATCTTCATCAACGAAGACCTCACGTATAAGCGTCTGGAACTGATGTTCGCGGCCAGAAAGTGCAAAGGCTTAGCTTGGACCTGGTCCCAGGACGGAAAGATTTTCAGAGTGACAGCGAGAGAAAATAAGAGCGTCATCATCCGATCACTGAGTGACATTGAACGCCTTTGCTAGCGACATTGTATGTATTATTGTAAATGTATTATTTGACTATATATCTTTATGTCAATTCGTTTTCCATGTATAAGTTGCAATTCATCTGTCAAAAACAACCAGAATGCTATACTATGCGTGCAATGCACACAGTGGTGTCATGTAGGATGCGGTGTTCCATTTGATATATTCCAAAGCAATAATGATTGGATTTGTGATATTTGTACTTTTCGAGAATTACCCTTTTACAATTATGAGAATGACTCTGTAAGAGACTGTCAACCTGTTTACTACGGTAAATCATCCACTTTGAGTAAAGATATACAACCTAATATGTTATTATCCGAGATTAAAGGAAATGGTCTGAAACTCGCCCATTTGAATATTAGAAGTGTACGCGGAAAAATAGATCACTTAAGACATGATCTTTATGAAAACCCTTTTGACTTATTCTGCATGTCCGAAACGTGGTTAGATGAATCTATACCAAATTGTGAAATCGATGTAAGCAATTATATATTTGAAAGGAGAGATCGGAACTCCAATGGAGGTGGCATTGGATGTTATATTCGATCTAACATTTCGTATACCAGACGATATGATCTAGAGAGTGACACATTTGAGCTTATGTGGCTTGAAGTGAAAATTACGAATAAGTCATGGTTTGTTGGTGTCATTTATCGTTCGCCGAACAGTGACAATCAGTTCTTCGATGAAATTGAGAGTAATTTGGAATGAGTAACTGATATTTCTCGGAATGTAGTTCTGCTTGGAGATTTTAATTGCAATTTGCTTACCGAGAACAAGCTGTCAAGAAAGATGACCGTCTGTCTTCTTCTCTTCAGCTGACACAATTAATCAAGTCCCCAACTAGAATCACTAAATGTAGTCGAACATGTATTGACCTGATATTCATGCCCACAGAAATGAGTAATGTCAACTCAGGTGTCATGTCATGTGGGTTAAGCGATCATTCTTTGACTTATGTACAGTTGAAAGCTCAGGTGCCCAGAAATGTACCGGAAATTCATACCTTCCGTTCGTTCAAACGTTTCGATAAAGAAAAGTTTACTAGTGCAGGCTCTCGCATTGACTGGAGTGCGTTTTATGAAAGTGGTAATGTTGAGTTTCTGTGGAAATTTTTCAAAGATGCATTTGTAGACATATGTGATAGTAATGCCCCTAGAATATCAGTTCGGAAAAAGATAAAATGTGCACCATGGATAGATAGTGAATATATAGATCTCGCAAGAGAGAGAAACTTCTTGAAAAATAGGATTGATGATACAGGTGACCCTAATGACTGGGAAGATTATCGAAGAAAACGCAACATGTTGACCAAATTGAACAAAAAACTCAAAAAGTGTTACTATTATGAACAGTTTAAGTTGTGTAACGGAAATTCAAGCAAAACTTGGAAAATCATGAAAAAGATCATTCCTAACGTGAAAACAAACAAGGTCGAACTGACAAAGGATGAAACGGATGTCTGCAATCCGGTTGATGTAGCGAACCTATTCAATGAACATTTTACTTCTCTGTGCAAAGAGACAGGGCCTGTCTCTTCTTTAAACAGTACTTCGAAATACACCGACATGCAATATCAGTTTGTTAATATTACCGAAGATGATGTTATAAAAGCATTGAGAAATTTAGATGAGAAGAAAGCCCCAGGACTTGATGATATGCACCCACGCCTACTTAAAGAAGGTGTAGTGTTCATAAGCAAACCTCTGACGTATATTTTTAACATGTCACTTAGAACGGGCAGTATACGGGAGTGGAAACAGAGCAGGGTGACACCACTTTATAAAAGTGGAAACAAAAAGGATGTCGCTAATTATAGGCCTATTTCAGTTCTCTCTCATGTAATGAAAATATTGGGAGAACTTGTTTATGGTCAGTTGTACACTTATTTTGAAAATAATGATTTGTTAAGTAACTGGCAGTCGGGATTTCGACCAATGTATTCCACGCATACTGTGCTAGTTGACGTGAATGATTATATTCTGAGAAACATTGATGAAGGGTATCTGACCGGTGCAGTTTTTCTTGATCTTAAACGTGCTTTTGACTCAGTGAATCATAGTATTCTGATTGAGAAACTGTCCAAGTATGGCTTCAGTGAGAGTGCGCTCTCATGGTTCACCAGTTACTTCACCGCGAGGGAACAATGCGTGTCTGTCAATGGGGTAATGTTGGATCTTAAGTCTGTTCAAACAGGTGTACCACAGGGGTCACTTTTGGGCCCGTTGTTTTCCGTCTTCATCAATGACCTGTGTCAATTGCCCTTTGACTGTAATACCAAAGTATGTTTGTATGCGGACGACACAGCCGTATTTGTCCGCTCAATGAATGACAATGTTATCTCAGAGCTGCTTCAAATTGAAATGACTAAAGTCTGTAAGTGGATGGATAGAAATGCTCTTTCATTGAATACGAAGAAAATAAAAGTAATGCTATTAGGCTCTAAACGGAAAACAAAGGGAATGTCACTATCAGTGAAGCATGGAAACGAACCCATTGAACAAGTGCACGTTTTTAAGTACCTTGGCGTTATAATAGACAGTCATCTGATTTGGGCCAAGCACATTGACTGCATAGTGCAGAAGATCTCTAGGACCATCTGTTACCTCTCAAGGACAAAGAGTTATCTTCCGGGTGAAATACTTAAAATGTTATACTGTAGCATGATCTTACCTCACCTTGATTACTGCAATGTTGTATGGAGAAGTGCAGCCAGTTGTTACATAACGAAGTTACAGAAGCTACAGAACAGATTCGCTCGATTAGTACTTAAAGCAGACTGTTTGACCCCGCACAAGATAATGCTTCATAAATTAGATTGGCAGTCAGTCACCCAGAGAATCCACTATCAATATTGTGTCCTTGTATATAAAGTCGTCAATGGACTTGCCCCAACATATTTGCAATCTTTGATAACAAAACGAAATCCTTATTTTCAAACTAGATATGCAATTAGCTGTCCTCTCAATATTAATCTTCCTAGAACTGAATATTACAAGAAATCTTTTCAGTATCATGGATCTCAAATTTGGAACAACTTACCTGATTTCATCCGAAATGCCACCTCTGTTAACTCTTTCAAACGGCAATGTAAAATGCTTAGCTTAATCGATAGACTTTAGATATTTTGTGCACATGAAGCGACTAGGAGTTCAACTCCTCCTGGATGGGACGTTAGTCCATCAAGGTTACCTTCTCAGTATATTTTTATTGGTACCCATTTATACTGCTGGGTGAACAGGGGCACACTTGTGGTTGAGACCTTGCCCAGGGGTCTTGGCACAGTGAGGGTCTCAGTAGGATTCGAACTCACAACCCCCCCACCGGCCCCACCCGATTATAGTCACTTATAATCGAGCACTAAATGCGCAAGAAACATGTTGTAAAGCAGTTGTTTTAGGTTGGCTGTTTTAGCCTGCTCTATCTGTCCCAAGCTTGGATAAAGGAGGAAGGTTGTGGAAGGGTTAGCAATCTTACCCTATCATAAAAAAAGCAAAAATGCTACAAAAACACTAATATGATGAAATCAGAACACTGTCAACACAGGAAGGGTCTCTCTCAGAGGACACATGATATACTGTATTTTTTTTTTATTCTTCTTTATTATCAATCTAATGAGGTAATTAGATTGATTGTAAAGAAGAATTAAAATATATCTCATTTTTTTTATCAAAATTATCAGCTATTGTAGATAGCTTAAAAGTGAAATAAACCAAACTTCACACAATAAATATACATTTTGATTTTCGTTTGTCATTAGAGTGTATTGTCTGCAGATTGCAGGTGTTTGGGATGTTAATGTGTTGCTACAGGCAGTTAAACTGCCATCGCTGGTGAATGAATGCAAAACAAATCTGAACATGTTGCATATTTTATCCCCGATGAATGACGTGCTGATGGTCCATTACTGCAGCCGTGAAATCCAGGCATTCAGCAGCACAGGGGACTAGTTCTGAAATTTGTACAGCTGCAAAAGGTCCACATTATGTATCAATGCAAAAACACCCACATACAGGGACATTCAAACCCCTTCCCAAACACATTGTGAATGAACTGATAGATGAATTACAGCAATAAATGTGTCATTCAGCACAGCATATGTTCTCCACACACTATATTGTGATCATAATGAACATTTGTTGTTTATTTTATTTGTTTATTCATTTTTATCTTAAGTTCAAGAGAGTAAAGAATATTTTTGATAGAATGGTTGTTATTTGTTATAAGTAGTAAAAGAAACTTATTTATTTTGTAAATGTTCCATAATACTGTAACTGTAACTAGGTAAAAAGGAACCTTTACCCCATTACTAACCTGACACAAATAAAAGCCAAGCTTTGACACAAGCATATAAAGTATACATTATTTTTTATTATTATTATTTTTTTAATATTGGATTGTTAAAAATGTGTCAGAGAAGAGGTTCTTAATTCCAGTCCTTTGAATCTCCTGCCTGCACAGTGTGCCACTTTTCGCACTGCTGATACACTTGATTCACTGATCATTAAGTTGGCAATGTTGGAGAAGTATGTTTGTAATTAGGAGAACTTCAACTGTGCAGCGCATTTGATTTGATGATTGGAGTTCTGAAGGCAACTAGTTATATCAGAATTAATTTAGAGGTCACACACCCCTGGGGATTAATATGTATGCAATCACAAATTCTATCTGAAATAAGTTTGCAATTTATAATGACTGTCACAGTAATATCCCTATTTTACTGCTTTACAGATGACAGTGGTACCTCACCTTACGGAATTAATCCATTCCAGAGCTTTTTTCGGAACCTGCATTTTTCGTAAGTTCAACTGCATTTTACATGTAAAACACGTGATTTGTTCCAAGACTCCCAATACTACCCCTAAACCCTTTAAAAATTATAAAAGCATACATTTTAAGACCTCCTGCTTCAATATCGTACCAATGGTAGATGGGTTTGGCCATATTCCTTTGTGATATCACTTGAGCCCGTTTCTTCTTCTCACACGCATCGGAAATCACACGTGTGTGTGTGTGCGCGCGTGTGTGTGTGTGTGTGTGTGTGTGTGTGTGTGTGTGTGTGTGTGTGTGTGTGTGTGTGTTGACCATGTCTTCTTAGCACAGTTATGATCTTACAAATGCTTATGGAAGGTTAAAAGCCTGAGTCAAGAAATAAAGCATAAAACAACAGTAACTCTTTCCTTTACATGAAAAGCATCATGGTGGACTCAGCTCTATAATAGGCAATGAGAGGTAGCTGCGTCATTCCTCCTCGGCAATGGGATCCCTGTCCAAGATGGTGTCAGGTGGACCTGTCCAAGATGGCGCTCAAATGAAGGCAACGTGAACAACAGCTCAGTTGTTAGTCAATGGGAGACCGGTGGGGCGGGATGTTTGAACGTCATTGATGGGAGAGCAGCTCGTGCATTGTTTGAATGGCATATTTTAATGTTTGAATGGCGCGTTTGAATTTTTAAGATGGTGCTTTCGTAATGTGAACTTGTTTCGTATCCGGAGACAAAAATTTTAGGAACATGCTTTTCATAACCTGAATTTTTCGTTTGGTGAGACTTTCGTAAGGTGAGGTACCACTGTACTAAATTTTCAAGCAACCCTTGTGCCAAATTCCTATGAGTTTGGAGTAATGTCACATGATCATAATACACATGATACACATTCCACTGATTCTATAAATGGACTCTGTTTTGTCCCAGTCATGGTACAAGTAATCTTTCTGTGTCATGGATTGATAGTTGCTACAATCCCTTGCCATTGGCTTCTGCTTGCATCTTCTGCCTTGAGTTTGATTTATCTTTGATATGCTCTTCATCTGATCATTTTTTCACCGTCTGTTTAAAGTTTTGAACTTGGATTGTGCCTTTCCAGCATCTGCCTGGTTCCCATCCTTAAACTGTGATCTGCAAACTGTCACCAGATTACAGTCATGACATGCCAATGGTTTTTCTGCCCATTTGATAAAGATAAAGAGAAATTTATTATCAACTCTTCCATGAACAATGGAAAATAGTTTAGCAGAAATTATAAAAAAGTAAAAAGTGCATCCGCCTCACAGCAAGAAGGCCCGGGTTCGATTCCCGGCCTGGGCGTTTCTGTGTGGAGTTTGCATGTTCTCCCCGTGCTTGTGCGGGTTTCCTCCGGGTGCTCCGGTTTCTCCCGCAATCCAAAGACGTGCACTGTAGGTTAATTGGCCGTTCTAAATTGACCGTAGTTTCTCTCCTGCAGCGGCACTGGAACCCAGTCGTATCGGCACTTGCCAATCCATTGGATCCTTCCAGTGGCGCCGAGACAGGGGGGGGACTTGCTGCTTGGGTAACAGCCTGTCCCTCATTACCCCCTACCCAGGCTCTGTGCACTGGTGAGTATCACCAGTCAGGATACTGGCCAGAGCGCAGCCATAGTCCTTCGGGACTGACGGAGGCCTACATGTATATATATATATATATATATATATATATATATATATATATATATATATATATATATATATCCTATACTGTATATCAATTCACATATTCACACATTTACAGACTTGTACATCTACTCACAATTACACATACCCACAAGAGTGCATGATACGCTAAAGGTTTATGGTATACAGTACACTGGGTAAGAGGTAGAGCTGATAGTCACTTTTGGGTTATTGTGGTCCCGGCAATTACATTTTAGTTCCAGAATGTAACAATATATTGAAAATACAGTGAATATTTACGCACTCAATGTAGTTTATTTATGTGTGTGTGTGTGTGTGTGTGTGTGTGTGTGTGTGTGTGTGTGTGTGTGTGTGTGTGCTTAAATAAATAAACTACATTGATATTTACGCACTAAATATCAATGTAGTTTATTTATTTAAGCACACACACACACACACACACACACACACACACACACACACACACACACACACACACACACACACATTAACATTAACATAAATGCAGACACATAGTATACACGTAGTGCCAGTGATTACATACAGATAACACCTACAGTATATACCATTTCACGTGTGCGTGTGTACTCTATTTTTTTTAATTATATGAAGCAAAATTAACTGAATGCAAACAAAAGGAAACATGTCACCTGCCTCTCACTCAAAGTAAAATGTGACCCTGGATGGATATGAGAACAAGTAATAGACAGGGTTCCTGTGTTTTTTAATGTTCAATATTAAGCAATTATTAAATGGCAAAGTGTGATATGGGGAATTATATAGACACGGGGTTGTTATTGGCTTCGATAGATAACCTTCTAAGACAGAATAATTAACAATGTCTTATGAAAGCAAATTTTATAATTATTTTATTGTTCATTTGAAATACTTTCAAAATACGATCCATGCAAAATTTACAAGCAGGTCGTGTGGGGTGTGATAAATATATTTGCCACCAGATGGCGCTAGAGACTTAGAAGAGGCTTGTCAATGAGCAACGAGGAAGAGGGCTGACTGATTCGCATGTTCGATGTAGACTGACAGATACGAAAAGCACATGAACCTTCGTGAAGGACGTGACTGGCTTGCAGCGGCCATCTTTGGGAGCTGAACCAATGTAAACAAGTAAACAAACAGCGTCTCGCATGTTTAGTGTAGTGTACAGTAGTACGAACTACGACCCTCAATCACTGGGGTTTATATATATATATATATATATATATATATATATATATATATATATATATATATATATATATATATATATATATATATATATATATATGCCGCCATCAGTGCTGTTAACCAACAGGGTGCTTGGTGGAAATTGGGCTACTGTTGGTCGAAGATGTCGAAGAAGGAGAGGTGGGAGGCGTATCCGTAGGCCGAGAGAGAGAAGAGGAAAGGCATGAGTCTAGGACTGAAAGTACAGACTTTGAATGTTGGAACCATGGCAGGAAAAGGTAGAGAGCTGGCTGACATAATGCAGAGGAGGAAGGTGGACAAACTGTGTGTTCAGGAGACCAGGTGGAAAGGTAGCAAGGCGAGAAGCTTAGGAGCAGGGTTTAAGCTGTTTTTTCATGGTGTGGATGGGAAGAGAAATGGAGTAGGAGTCATCTTGAAGGAGGGGTTGGTCAGGAATGTTCTAGAAGTGAAAAGAGTGTCAGACAGAGTGATGAGTCTCAAGTTAGAAATTGAAAGCGTGATGTTCAATGTTGTTAGTGCTTTATGCCCCACAGGCAGGATGTGAGCAAGAAGAGAAGGAGATATTCTGGAGTGAGTTAGATGAAGTGATGCAGAGTACTTCCAGAGGTGAAAGAGTGGTCATTGGAGCAGACTTCAATGGACATTTCAGTACAGGAAACAGGGGACGAGGAAGTGATGGGCAGGTTTAGTATCCAGGACAGGAACGCAGAAGGACAGATGTTGGTAGAATTTGCAAAAACGATGGAAATAGCTGAGGTAAATACTTTGTTCCAGAAGAGACAGGAACATAGGGTGACTTATAAAAGCGGAGATAAAAGCACACAAGTAGACTACATCTTGTGCAGGCGATGTAATGTCAGTGAATGCAAAGTAGTGGTGGGTGAGAGTGTTGACAAACAGCATAGGATGGTGGTGTGCAGGATGACGCTGACGGTGAGGAATGTGAAGAAGGCAAAGGCAGAGCAGAAGACAAGGTGTTAGAAGCTGAAAAAAGAAGAGTGTTGGGTTGTCTTCAAGGAGGAGTTGAAACAGGCTTTGGGTGGTCAGGAAGTGTTTCCAGATGACAGAACAACCACAGCAAATGTGATTAGGGAGACAGGTAGAGGAATACTTGGTGTGTCATCTGGAAGGAGAGTAGATAAGGAGATTTTGTGGTGGAATGAGGAAGTGCAGGAGTGTGTACAAAAGAAGAGGTTAGCTAAGAAGAAGTGGGACATTTAGAGGACAGAAGAGAGTAAACAAGAGTACAGGGAGACACAGCGTATGGCGAAGATAGCGGTGGCAAAGTCCAAACAGAGGGCGTATGATGACTTGTATGCTCGGTTGGAAAGTAAAGAGGGAGAAAGTGATTCGTACAGGTTGGCACAGCAGAGAAATAGAGTTGGGAAGGACATGCAGCAAGTTAGAGCGATTAAGGACAGAGAGGGAAATGTATTGACTGATGACAGAAGTGTGCTGGGAAGATGGAAAGAGTACTTTGAAGAGCTGATGAATGAGGAAAATGAGAGAGAAAAAAGATTAGAAGAGGTGACCGTCGAGGACCAGGAAGTAGCAAAGATTAGTAAGGGTGAAGAATGGAAAGGCAAGGTCCTGATGACATACCGGAGGTATACTAGAGGTATGGAAGTGTCGAGGAGAGGTAGCAGCTTAGAGAGTGAGAGGATGCCAGAGGAATGGAGGAGAAGTGTGATGGTGCCTATTTTTAAGAACACGGGCGACATGCAGAGTTGTGGCAACTACAGAGGAATAAAATTGATGAGCCATACGATGAAGTTATGGGAAAGAATAGTGGAAGCTAAACTAAGGGCAGAGGTCAACATTTGTGAACAACAGTTTGGTTTCATGCCAAGAAAGAGCACCACAGATTCAATGTTTGCCTTGAGGATGTTAATAGAGAGAAGTACAGAGAAGGTCAGATGGAGTTGCATTGTGACTTTGTGGATCTGGGGAAAGCATATGACAGGGTTCAAGTTGGAGGTGGGACTGCATCAAGGGTCAGCTCTTAGCCCCTTCTTGTTTGCTATGGTGATGGACAGGCTGACAGACAAAGTGAGACAAGATTCCCCATGGACTATGATATTTCTAGATGACATTGTGATCTGTAGTGAGAGCAGAGAACAAGTGGAGGAAAATCTAGAGAGGTGGAGGTATGCCCTGGAAAGAAGGGGAATGAAGGTTAGCCTCACTAAGACAGAATACATGTATATGAATGACAAGGACCCAAGAAGAATGGTGAGGTTACATGGAGCAGAGATAAGGAAGGTGGAGTATTTTAAGTACATAGGCTCAACAATCCAGAGCAGTGGAGACTGTGGAAAAGCGGTGAAGAAGCGTGTGCAGGCAGGTTGGAATGGTTGGAGAAAAGCATCCAGTGTGATGTGTGATAGGAGGGTATCGACAAGAATGAAAGGAAAAGTGTACAAGACGGTGTTGAAGCCAGCGATGTTGTATAGTTTAGAAACAGTGGCCCTGGGGAAAAGACAGGAGGCAGAGCTGGAGGTAGAGATGAAAATGTTGAGATTCACTTTGGGAGTAACGAGGATGGATAGGGTCAGGAATGAGCACATCAGTGGGACAGCACATGTAAGACGTTTTGGAGACAAAGTCAGATAAGCTAGATTGAGATGGTTTGGACATGTGCAGAGGAGGGTAGTGAGTATATTGGTAGTAGGATGCTGCGGTTGGAACTACCAGGCAGAAGGCCGAGAGGAAGACCAAAGAGACGATTCATGGATGTGGTGAAGGAGGACACGAAGGTAGTTGGTGTAAGAGAAGAAGATGCAGAGGATAGGGTGAGATGGAGGCAGATGATTCGCCATCCGAAAGGAGAAGAATATATATAATGGTATATATAAGAGTTTAGTGTCGCCAAGAAATTGTTCCAGTATTGATTGAAATGTGAAAATAAAGCTATTATTTGAAGTCAAACTGATTTTCTGCAGGAGTTATTGCATATTTCCCAAGCTTCGTAGGTGAAAATTAATTAAATGTCCAGAACTCGTAAAAAAGACATATTAAGAAAATTGTCATAATATTTATTAATTTTACAGACAAATGCATGTTTAAATATATGTAAACAATTATTAACTGCAAAGAGGTAAGTGAATTAAAGTAATTTCACAATATGACTGGAACACTTAACAATATTTATATAATTTTAAGAATCTCACAATGTCACAGAGTAACAGTTAAAATATCACTGTATTATAATACAGTTTTACACACACACACACGGTCTTATAAGAGTTGTTAAAGACTTTTTTCTCATGTTCTCTCAGCAAATATGACTGATAAAGATAAGGCAAATGTAGTCATTCCAATGAAGCTTGAGATAATATATGATATGCCTGAGCTATTAAAAAAAGGAAGAAGCCATGATTGAACCATTGCCAATATAACCAACACTAATAATTTAGTGGTAAATGCATACATATAGGTCACATTTTTATTAAATCCATAATTGTTAGCATATTTATATAGATTGTTATATAAACATTAATTAAGGCATTTTTAATTATTGTCTCATCAAAGTTACATCACAGGGCGGCACAGTGGCGTAGTGGATAGCACATCGGCCTCACAGCAACAAGGTAAAGGGTTCAATTTCCAGCTTGAGCGTTTCTGTGTTGAGTTTGCATGTTGTCTCCATGCTTGCATAGGTTCCTCTGGGTCCTACGGTTTCCTCCCACCGTTTAAAAACATGCACAATAGGTTAACTGGCTGTTCCAAATCACCCCTAGGTATGAGTATGAGTGTGAAGGATTGTGTGAGTGTTGGCCCTGTGATGACCTGGTGAGCTGTCCAGGGTGTACCCTGAGCTTGCCTAGAGTTGGCTGGGATGGGTGCCAATCTCTCTATGACCCTATTTAGGATTAAGTGATTCAGAAAAATGAATGAAAGTTATATCACATAACTGCAAAGGAAACTTTGGATTACCCGTGGAATGTAACTACTGTCGTAACTCTTGCTTGTTTAGATTAATTTCTGCATTGTGTACAGCCATAAGCTGCACAAAACTGAGCCATTTCTTTTAGTTCAATGCCTTGGTAGAGCTCACATACTGTAGGTCTAAAGACATATTTATAGAAAATACATCTTTATACCTATGCTTACTCTGAACTCACTCCGTTTTAAAAATGGCAGATTGCGCACTTCCACTTGACATGTCAAAATGGATCAATTGCGTATCTATGTATATCTATGTGTACATTATATGGCCAGAAGTATTCACTCACCATTCCAAATAATTGGATTCAGGTGTTCCAACCACCTCTATGGCCACAGGTGTATAAATTTGAGCACATAGCTTGAAGACCGCTTCTCCAAATATCTGCAAAAAATGGATTGCTCTCAGGCAAGTGAATTTCAGCATAGTACCGCTCTGGGATGCCATCTGTGAACAAACCTAGTTCTGAAATTTCCTTGCTACTAAATATTCCACAGTCAATTGTATTATAACAAAGTGGAAGTGATTGGGAATGACTCAACTCAGGGACAACTCAGCCAGGAAGTGGTAGTCCATGTAAAATGACACAGGAGGGTCAGTGGATATTCATTCACATAGTGCGCAGAGGTTGCCAACTTTCAGCAGAGTCAATCACTACAGACATCCAAAACTCATGTGGTATCCAGATTGTTGAAAACTCAGACACATGTCTGAGTGGACATATCACAGACTGGTTGTAGGTTCTGCTACTTCTATCAACTCTAACAATCTTTACTCATGCAATCAATAAGCAAATCAAACTTTCAGTAAAATAACTTCAATTAAATAAGAAATCTCTTATAACAGGATGAGAAGAAGTAGGTAATTCTTTATTCAGCAATGCAACCAACATGCATTTCTGAAGAAAATCAGTTGAATCTGAAAATCTCTTGAACATAGCCTGGGTTATATACATTTGCACCTTATACGCCTCCTCTTTTCATCTGGTTGTACCAACCATTATTTTCATTATTTACATGTACTGTATCCCCATTATTTTCTAATTTTGAGTCAATTTAGCTCCTAATAACCATTCTTTCATCCATTTTCTGAACCGCTTAATCCTAATTAGGGTTGCAGGAAGGCTGGCATCCATCTCAGCCAACTCTGGGCAAGGGCGGAATACACCCTGGAGAGCTCGCCAGGCCATCACAGGGCAGAAGTATGCTGACGGCTACGCAGCCTTCTCTTTACAAAAGTCAGCAATGTTTTTTTTACATGCTGCTCACCATAGACAGTGAGAGACATGGCCGGCCTTTGATAACCTAGTTAGCTGCACTGTCAGGGACAGTGACAACCTTGTGGAGAGTGGGACTCAAACCCCCAACCTTAGGATCAGCAATCCGGCCCCCTTTACCACCAGGCCACCACTGCTTACTATCCCCCTTTCTATTTTTGCTTGCTGTAGATTGGATTATGAGGGGAAAGTACTGAATGAAGAAGAAATGGGATCCAGTGGACTTTGCGGGATCAGCTAGACAATCTGGACTACGCGGATGATATTGCTCTACTGTCATACAGCTACACTCAGATGCAGGTAAATATCACGTGCCTAGAAGAAGTAGCATCTAAGCTGGGACTCTCAGTGAGCAAGGAGAAAACGAAGGTTATGAGGCTGAATAGCATTAATGAAAATCCTGTTTTACTGGCAAAGGGTAACATTGAGGAAGTCTCGTTATTTGTCTATATATGGGTAGTATTGTGAGTACTAGTGGTGGAACGAATGAAGATGTGAAAGCAAGAATCGGGAAAGCTAGAGCAGCCTGTCACATCTTACAGAAGGTTTGGAAGGTGAGGGACATTTTTTCAACAACTAAGCTGTGCATCAACACAAATGTAAAGTTGGTTCTGTTTTATGGCTCGGAAACATGGTGGACCACGAAGGTCATGTTTGGAAAGGTACAAGCCTTTATCAACAAGTGTCGAAGGAGGATTTTGAGAGTGTGGTGGCCAGAAAAGATCAGGAATGAGGAGTCATGTAGGAAGACAAACCAGAAGCCGGTTGAAATACAGATACGAAGAAGGAAATGGAAGTGGATTGGACGCACACCAAGAAAGATAACATCACTAGGCAGGCGCTCACATGGAACCCCGCTGGTAAACATAAGCGGGGAAGGCCAAGGAATACATGGAGGAGAAGTGTGGAAGCGGAAATGAAGGGTGGGGGCGACAGCTGGAATGATATCGAGAAGAACGCTCACAATCATAGAAGATGGAAAACGTTGGTCGATGGCCTGTGCTCTAGTGAGGAGCTTTATGGCTAAGAGAGACAACTTGAAAGTTCCTTTAAGAAATCAGAATGTACGCCATGCAACAGACAACTTCATTCATTCAGATTGAGTGTTGTAACAGACTGACTATTCATCATTTTAAAACAACCTCAGAAAATTTTACAGCAATATTTAGAGTAATTTTAGATTTTTTGTTTAAGCTTATCAACTTCTGAATGTTGCAGTGTTGCTGTTGGTATGACCACTGTCAAACCTGCAACAATTTACTCTGAGGTTAAAACAATCTTTAAAAAAAAAGCTCTTGACAAATATCAGAATGAATGTTGAGTGCTTTCCAGGCGACCAGTATTCATTTACCTGCTTATTACATTCATAACACAATTTTTCTGGGTCAATCAGTCATGCTAGGGGTAACACCTAATAAATTGACCACATGGTCCTATGTGAACACTGATTATAATGATTTGGGTTAATGAGTTTCCTCCAGATCATTTCTGCAGTAATTGCACATTACATACTTTAGTAATATGGAGTGAAATGTATTGACTGATGACAAAAGTGTGCTGGGGAGATGGAAAGAGTACTTTGAAGAGCTGATGAATGAGGAAAATGAGAGAGAAAGAAAGAGTAGAAGAGGTGACTGTTGAGGACCAGGAAGTAGCAAAGATGAGTAAGGGAGAAGTGAGGAGGGCATTGAAGAGGATGAAGAATGGAAAGGCAGTTGGTCCTGATGACATACCGGTGGAGCTATGGAAGTGTCTAGCAGAGGTAGCAGTAGATTTTCTGACAAGAACATTCAAGAAGGTCTTAGAGAGTGAGAGGATGCCAGAGGAGTAGCCGAGAAGTGTGATGGTGCCTATTTTTTAAGAACAAGGGAGACGTGCAGAGTTGTGGCAAATACAGAGGGATAAAGTTGATGAGCCATACGATAAGATAAGATAAGATACAGCTTTATTAATCTCACAATGGAGAAATTCACTGTTACAGGCTCTTGAGGTACTATCAGTAGGGGGTGCAAAAATAGATACAAGTACGAACATACACACATACATATATAAGTAAATAAATAAATAGATACATAAATAGTATAAATTACTAAACAATAAAAGAAAAGAATGGAGCAACTTTATAGATTGGATGATGAAGTGGGAAAGAATAGTGGAAGCTAAACTAAGGGCAGAGGTCAGAATTTGTGAACAACATTTTGGTTTCATGCCAAGAAAGAGCCCCAGATATGCAGTGTTTGCTTTGAGGATGTTAATAGAGAAGTACAGAGAAGGTCAGAAGGAGCTGCATTGTAACTTTGTGGATCTGGAGAAAGCATATGACAGGGTGCCGAGAAAGGAACTGTGGTATTGCATGAGGAAGTCTGGAGTAACAGAGAAGTATGTTAGATTGGTGCAGGACATGTATAAGAGATGTAAGACAGTGGTGAGGTGTGCTGTCGGTGTGACAGAAGAGTTCAAGGTGGAGGTGGGACTGCATCAAGGGTCAGTTCTAAGCCCCTTCTTGTTTGCTAGGGTGATGGACAGGTTGACAGATAAGGTTAGACAAGAATCTCCATGGACTATGATGTTTGCAGATGACATTGTGATCTGTAGTGAGAGCAGAGAACAAGTGGAGGAAAATCTAGCGAGGTGGAGGTATGCCCTGGAAAGGAGAGGAATGAAGGTTAGCCTCAGTAAGACAGAATACATGTGTGTGAACGACAAGGACCCAAGAGGAACGGTGAGGTTAAAGGGAGCAGAGATAAAGAAGGTGGAGGATTTTAAGTACTTAGGCTCAACAATCCAGAGCAATGGAGAGTGTGGAAAAGAGGTCAAGAAGTGCGTGCAGGCAGGTTGGAATGGTTGGAGAAAAGTGTCCGGTGTGATGTGTGATAGGAGGGTATCGGCAAGAATGAAAGGAAAAGTATACAAGATGGTGTTGAGGTAATATGGAGTCACTACCCTTACAGCACCATATTCCTATGAGGGTTTTGCTATTTGTACGGCATCTCGAAAACGAGATTTCGCACATTTGCCAGCTGACGTCAGTCACATGGTCAAAATGGAGACGGAAGAATGTGTTCCATGTCGGGGATAAATTTTCATCATTAGAAGAGCTTGAAAAACACATTCAGCTGTTCCAACAGCATCACTACATTCAATTGTACTGAATATATTTTTTGCTAATCGTACTACACCATTTGGCACACTAGAAATAATCCTGGTAAAATATATGTTTAACCAGTGGGATATCCATGCTATCCATATCCATGCTGTACGCTTAACTTTACGGAAGCCTTCGAAAGGGCCACTTTTCTGCAGGTGTGCTCCTGTTGATTTGGATTTTAACTTTTTGCCCCCATGGAGGCAGTGTAATTCTGCTTCAATAAACTTTATAGCAAGATTGAATACGGCGATCATTTGATAGCATTTTCGATTGTACGTGTCCTTCTTTTATACAATTGAATGTAGTGATGCTGTTGGAACAACTGAATGCGTTTTTCAAACTCTTCTTCTTCTTCTTTTCCTTTCGGCTTTTCCCTTCAGGGGTCGCCACAGCGAATCATCTGCCTCCATCTCACCCTATCCTTTGCATCTTCTTCTCTTACACCAACGACCTTCATGTCCTCCTTCACCACATCCATGAATCGTCTCTTTGGTCTTCCTCTAGGCCTTTTGCCTGGTAGTTCCAGCCTCAGCATCCTATTACCAATATACTCACTATCCCTCCTCTGTACATGTCCAAACCATCTCAATCTAGCCTCTCTGACTTTGTCTCCAAAACGTCTTACATGTGCTGTCCCTCTGATGTGCTCATTCCTAATCCTATCCATCCTCGTTACTCCCAAAGAGAACCTCAACATTTTCATCTCTGCTACCTCCAACTCTGCCTCCTGTCTTTTCCCCAGGGCCACTGTTTCTAACCCATACAACATCGTTGGCCTCAACACCGTCTTGTACACTTTTCCTTTCATTCTTGCCGATACCCTCCTATCACACATCACAGCGGACATTTTTCTCCAACCTTTCCAACGTGCCTGCACACGCTTCTTGACCTCTTTTCCACACTCTCCATTGCTCTGGATTGTTGAGCCTAAGTACTTAAAATCCTCCACCTTCCTTATCTCTGCTCCCTGTAATCTCACCGTTCCTCTTTGGTCCTTGTCATTCATGCACATGTATTCTGTCTTACTGAGGCTAATCTTCATTCCCCTCCTTTCCAGGGCATACCTCCACCTCTCTAGATTTTCCTGCACTTGTTCTCTGCTCTCACTACAGATCACAATGTCATCTGCAAACATCATAGTCCATGGGAATCTTGTCTAACCTCATCTGTCAGCCTGTCCATCACCATAGCAAACAAGAAGGGGCTGAGAGCTGACCCTTGATGCAGTCCCACCTCCACCTTGAACTCTTGTGTCACACCGACAGCACACCTCACCACTGTCTTACATCTCTCATACATGTCCTGCACCACTCTAACATACTTCTCTGCCACTCCAGACTTCCTCATGCAATACCACAGTTCTTCTCTCGGCACCCTGTCATATGCTTTCTCCAGATCCACAAAGGCACAATGCAGCTCCCTCTGACCTTCTCTGTACTTCTCCATTAACATCCTCAAGGCAAACACTGCATCTGTGGTGCTCTTTCTTGGCATGAAACCAAACTGTTGTTCACAAATGCTGACTTCTGCCCTTAGTCTAGCTTCCACTATTCTTTCCCATAACTTCATTGTATGGCTCATCAACTTTATCCCTCTGTAGTTGCCACAACTCTGCACGTCTCCCTTGTTCTTAAAAATGGGCACCAGCACACTTCTCCTCCATTCCTCTGGCATCCTCTCACTCTCTAAGACCTTGTTAAATGTTCTTGTCAGAAAATCTACT
Organism: Plotosus lineatus; assembly: GCA_024760905.1. Classification (NCBI taxonomy): domain Eukaryota; kingdom Metazoa; phylum Chordata; class Actinopteri; order Siluriformes; family Plotosidae; genus Plotosus; species Plotosus lineatus. Next base: position 22,629,420 of record CM045735.1, on the reverse strand, counting down.
GCTACCTCTCCTAGACACTTCCATACCTCCACCGGTATGTCATCAGGACCAACTGCCTTTCCATTCTTCATCCTCTTCAATGCCCTCCTCACTTCACCCTTACTAATCTTTGCTACTTCCTGGTCCTCAACAGTCACCTCTTCTACTCTTTTTCTCTCTCATTTTCCTCATTCATCAGCTCTTCAAAGTACTCTTTCCATCTTCCCAGCACACTTCTGTCATCAGTCAATACATTTCCCTCTCTGTCCTTTATCAATCTAACTTGCTGCACGTCCTTCCCATCTCTATTTCTCTGCTGTGCCAACCTATATAAATCATTTTCTCCTCCTTACTTTCCAACCGAGCATACAAGTCATCAAACGCGCTCTGTTTGGCCTTTGACACTGCTACCTTCGCCTTACGCTGTGTCTCCCTGTACTCCTGTTTACTCTATTCGGTTTTCTCAATGTCCCACTTGTTCTTAGCTAATCTCTTCCTTTGTACACACTCCTGCACTTCCTCATTCCACCACCAAGTCTCCTTATCTACTTTCCTTCCAGATGACACACCAAGTATTCTCCTACCTGTCTCCCTGATCACATTAGCTGTAGTTGTCCAGTCATCTGGAAGCACTTCCTGACCACCCAAAGCCTGTTTCAACTCCTCCTTGAAGACAACCTGACACTCTTCCTTTTTCAACTTCCACCACTTTGTCTTCTGCTCTGCCTTTGCCTTCTTCACCTTCCTCACCATCAGCATCATCCTGCAGACCACCATCCTATGCTGTTTGGCAACACTCTCACCCACTATGCCTTTGCAGTCACTGACTTCCTTTAAATTACATCGCCTGCACAAGATGTAGTCTACCTGTGTGCTCCTACCTCCACTTTTATAAGTCACCCTATGCTCCTCTCTCTTCTGGAAGAAAGTATTCACCACAGCCATTTCCATCCTTTTTGCAAAATCTACCAACATCTGTCCTTCTGCGTTCCTGTCCTGGATACCAAACCTACCCATCACTTCCTCGTCCCCTCTGTTTCCTGCACCAACATGTCCATTGAAGTCTGCCCCAATGACTACTCTTTCACCTCTGGGGGTACTCTGCATCACTTCATCTAACTCCCTCCAGAATCTCTCCTTCTCTTCTCGCTCACATCCTGTCTGTGGGGCATAAGCACTAACAACATTGACCATCACACCTTTAATTTCTAACTTGAGACTCATCACTCTGTCTGACACTCTTTTCACTTCTAGAACATTCCTGGCAAACTCCTCCTTCAAGATGACTCCGACTCCATTTCTCTTCCCATCCACACCGTGATAAAACAGCTTAAACCCTGCTCCTATGCTTCTAGCCTTGCGACCTTTCCACCTGGTCTCCTGAACACACAGTATGTCCACCTTCCTCCTCTGCATCATGTCAGCCAGCTCTCTCCCTTTTCCTGTCATAGTTCCAACATTCAAAGTCCCTACTTTCAGTCCTAGACTCATGCCTTTCCTCTTCTCTCTCTGGAAACGGACACGCCTCCCGCCTCTCCTTCTTCGACGTCTTCGACCAACAGTAGTCCAATTTCCATCAGCACCCTGTTGGTTGACGGCACTGATGGCGGTCGTTGTTAACCCGGGCCTCGACTGATCCGGTATGTGGTTCTTTCTTGTGATTCGCATAGTTTATTTGGCATTTGTTTTACGCCGGATGCCCTTCCTGACGCAACCCTTTGCATTTATCCGGGCTTGGGACCGGCGTGAGGGAGAGACACTGGTTTGTGCCCCCCCCCCCCCCCCCCTCACGGCTGCATTAAAGATAAAAATAAAAAGATAAAAATAAAGAGTTTTTCAAACTCTTCTAATAATGAAAATTTATCCCCGACATTGAACGCATGTTCTTCCGTTGCCATTTTGACCACATCACTGACGTCTGCTCAACATACGGCAGACTGATTAACCTCATTTCCAGTAGGTGGCGTGTCAGCGCACATGGGCAAAAGGATTGCCTTACAAATAGCAAAAAATAAATCCCGTACAGGTAGCCACGGCCTTGGTAATATGCTGGGCTTTGCTGCTTAGAACGAACCAGTTGGTCTCTATTAAAAATACTTTTTTTTTTTTTTTTGCTGTTTACTAAACAAATATGTCACAGAAACATACATTTATGTAGACATAGTACTTTAACTCTTTCACCCAAAAACTATGCATTTGTGACTATAAGCATATAACTTAAACCTTCAACACCTTACAGAATAAAATAATAAGCACTTAAAACAATTTAATTTTACCAGAATTTTTTTGTAATACAAATAGCATTAAATATCTGCTCTGTTTAACCAAGGGATACAGCTCCTGCTTACCGGTATGCTAGCTGTTAGCATGAGAAAACTTCCTTGGAGTCCCTATTCACATGAGTTAAACACAACACAATACAATTGCGAACTGTAAACAACCCTACATTCAATGTGCTGTGTTTATAACTTGTGATACAATTCATAACGTACCTTGGTAGTATAATCAAAAGAGGTAGAACGGTTGATGAAAGTACATGAATAACTAACTGGCCATTCTATTGTGCTGCATCCTTCATGAGCATCAATAACAACAGATGTAATGAAGTCACTCGCTGGTACGCTTGCTGGACCGAACTAATCTGGTCCCTGATACCACTGCTATCTAGCACCTTTATTCAATCTAGTGAATTTGACTGGCTGCCAGTATGACGTCAGCTATTTACCAAGTGAGACACTGAGGCTCTCCGCAGGTGTTCACTGTTGTCGTTACAATCGCTTAAAAAGATGTGCGCACTACGGGTCTGATTATATAGTATCATCTTACTTCCTGGGTGCTTTTTACTCACAGTGGTCGATGTCACGACATAAAATAAATTAGTTCTGTATGTATTGATTACGGATAGTTGAAGAACAGTAAATATTTTACAATGTTTTTAACCAAAGAGACATGGGCTGTTGATTAAGCTGCCAGGGTGCATAGTAGGTCTTCGTGCTGGAGAAATAAACAGGATGAATGCCTGCCAAGCAACAAAAGAGAGAAGGTAGAAAGCACATTACACAGGTTGGTGCATAGAAGCACATCATGGAGCAGTGGTGGCCTGGTGGTAAAGGGTGCTGGATATCTAATCCCAAGGTTGGAGGTTCAAGTCCCACTCTTCACAAGATTGTCATTGTCCACGACAGTGCAGCTAACTGGGTTATCAAAGGCCGGCCATGTCTCTTACTGTCTATGGTCAGTATTGCTGACTTTTGTAAAGAGTAGCTGCATAGCCGTCAGCATGTTTCTGACCCTTGCTAAAGGGTTGTGTCAGGAAGGGCATCCAACATAAAAACCTATTCCAAATCAAACATGCAAATCAGATGATTCGCTATGGCGAGTCTTGATAAAGGGAAAAAGCCGAAAAGAAAAGAAGAAGGTGCACATGGTTCTCAATAAGGCCTGAGCTGAGCTTTAAATGACTGAACCACATGTGCTAAAGTTTGTTCATCACAATTGTTTTTGTATATGTTTCAGCTTCTGAAGTCTGATATACTGTATATAAGTTTGTAATGACTGTAACAGTACTTAATGCAGACTCAGTGCTGAACCACAGAACCACTGAAACCTTATATCACACCACTACATAGGTATGACATGAATCCATACCATATGTGAAATTATATTTTGTCATATTTTATGCTCTATTTTTGTATTCTATTTTTCTAGTTTTGAATAATACACGTTGGACCGCTAGAAATAAGCATTTCAGCTTATAATTTGATCTGTTTAACATGTGACGTTTTTTGTTCATGTTATCCAGTCCTTTCATCTTGTGTTCATCATGCATTCCTATCTCTTTTGTAGTCATTAAATTTACTTGCATAAACACTCATTAGTTCAATAATAGACCCAGACTTGAGAATGCTTCATGTCCCACTGTCTGTTTTTTATTTCTCAAAATGCTTTACACAGATGGGCAGGGGATTGCTGAAGAGATTGAACCTGTGGAGGAAACATAGGTTCATGCCATGAAGTCATTCTCAGGTGAATTAATATATATACATATATTTATATATAAATATATATTCAGAATACATGTGTGTGAATGAGAAGGACCCAGGAGGAATGGTGATGTTACAGGGATCAGAGATAACGAAGGTGGAGGATTTTAAGTACTTAGGCTCAACAATCCAGAGCAATGGAGAGTGTGGAAAAGAGGTGAAGAAGCGTGTGCAGGCAGGCTGGAATGGTTGGAGAGTGTCAGCAAGAATGAAGGGAAAAGTGTGCAAGATGGTGGTGAGGCCAGCGATGTTGTATGGCTTAGAAACAGTGGCGCTGAGGAAAAGGCAGGAGGCAGAGCTGGAGGTAGCGGAGATGAAAATGTTGAGGTTCTCCCTGGGAGTAACGAGGATGGATAGGATCAGAAATGAGTATATCAGAGGGACAGCCCATGTAAGATGTTTTGGAGACAAAGTCAGAGAGGCTAGATTGAGATGGTTTGGACATGTACAGAGGAGGGATAGTGAGTATATTGGCAGTAGGATGCTGAGGTTGGAACTACCAGGCAGAAGGCCTCGAGGAAGACCGAAGAAGAGGTTTATGGATGTGGTGAAGGAAGACATGAAGGTCGTTGGAGTCAGAAAAGAAGATGCGGAGGACATGGTGAGGTGGAGGCGGATGATTTGCTGTGGCGACCCCTGAAGGGAGCAGCCGAAAGTAAAAGAAGAAGAAGAAGAGGAAGATATATATATATATATATATATATATATATATATATATATATATATATATATATATATATATATATATTCTGTTTGTTAAAAATTTCTTTATATTTCTGTTTTTCATTTCGTTTGTTTCCATAAAAATAAATAAATAAATAATAAATGTATGGCATGAGTGGTAGGACGCAATTACAGAAATACAGTTATAATAAAAGTTTAAACTGAACGATCAGTACTTCTTTTCATTTAGCCAGTATTAGCTATTTAGGTTTTCAAAAGAAAAGAACTATAGTGGGACATGAAGCACAATATATGAGCATAGACATGGGCCTGGACATAGGCAAGAACTTGGTCATGGACATACACATGGAGGAAACTCTCTCACAAGATTGAGACTGAATTCTGTAGGGTGTTTTTAAGCTCATGTTACCCTGTCAACCTCTGGTGTGAGTTCTGGAGGATTACAAGGCTCAGCTGGTTTCAAAATAATTCTGGGGGTTTCTCCCTTTGTGTCTGTACTTTGGCATGATATATAATGCGGTATATTTTTGTATTCATTATTCTGAATGAAATAGTAGTTCTAATAAAAGTATTCATTCAATGAAAACATAGTGAAGCAGGATGCGATTGCAGAAAGTTTAAATTTAAGTTAAAATGGGGTACAATGCAAACCAGAAATTGAATGAATCAGACAGAACTAGGCTCGGCATGAACAGAAACAAGGACCAGTGCATATAGCGATGCTGAAGCACAATACCGCATAAGGAACAATGCAAAACAGAATTCTTACAAGCCCTCCTTAATCAGTATGATGAGAAGCAGGTGTGATCTGGGCACATGATGAGAGTCATATGACTGGGATAAGTGCCAGAATTACTGTGACCTTAGAGTCCTGAATATGCTGCAGAAATGGAATCAGGATGTGACACTTCTGCTCAGTTCAGCAGTTGCACTCTGTTACCATTTTGCTTTCTTGCGCTTGTGTTGTTTGTTTTATTTTGTTAATTGTGAAAATCTCGCATGAGAAAATTAATTTGCCAAATTGCTTAATCTTACTAGTCATAATAGGGGTCGATCCTATCTCACTTGACTATTGGCAAAGCGGACACCCTGAAGGGCTCCCTAGTCCATCGCGGGACCAACACACACACACACACACACACACACACACACACACACACACACACACACTGATGTATTTCAAGTATTTCAATTTGTAAGAAGAATGAATATAAAATGTAAACCCTTATGTGGAGAAAAAAAAAAAAAAAAAATATATATATATATATATATATATATATATATGTGTGTGTGTGTGTGTGTGTGTGTGTGTGTGTGTGTTTGTGTGTGTGTGTGTGTGCTGTATATAAAATTCCACAATCAAAATAAGTTTATAATTTCACAGTATGCTGTATCGTTTATTTATTTGTGCCCCAAATAACATTCTTCAATATAATATTTTCCCTTGTTTGGATATTTATTTAGAATTCAGTGACTGCCACTGCTTTGAATCATAGAATGCTCAGTGTTGCTTAGTCCTGAACAGAGTGTAATAAAAATCTTATATACTCTACAGCTTAATTACTGTGACCTGGAAACAAGGTCAAAGGCATTCATATACAATCCCCATCGACACCCTCTTTTGGGGGACCTATCTCCCAAATTTGCTGACTCTAACAAATGTGTATTATTCGGTGATCCAAAAAGCATGTGTGGCATTTAGACAACCCATATCTATACATGAAGGAACCTTTAATCTTGAAATTATTAGATATGCAGCCATGTTATTCAAGGTGAACTGAAGTCATCTATCGATAGTGTGTGTGTGTGTGTGTGTGTGTGTGGGGGGGGGGGGGGATGGAAAACCAAATATAACATCCATTATTCATCAGGTTTTAGTGAGCTGAAAGATGAAGTCATGGCTGCTATGACTCTCACACCCACCACAGGGGCTTTGGTCTCAGTGCAGCCTGTTATAACCAACCGGACATGAAGAAACAAGTCTCTGAATGCTCACACTGGCAGCACATTCAGCAGACTTAAAAAAGAAGAATGATGACAGAAGAATGTGAAGTTCACACAGTCACAGTTTGATCCAAAAATAATATGAGTGCCACTATACAAACCTTATGGTATCCAGTAAATAAATACTCTGCACTGATGTCATGTGGTTCAACAGTGTTTTCTTTGAGAACAGATGGAGGCTGAACTTTCCCCAACATTTTTGGACTTGGCAGTTATGTATTAGAGTAAGACTTTTTAAAGCACAGGTAATGAAAAAGAAAAAAAAAGCTGATTATATTTGGCGTGGTGAAAGACAGCAGCTCCAGAAGCTGAAAATGTGTACTGAGTCACTGAGTAAAGAATAGCTTCACAAATAATGCAAAATCAGAAACATGTGCATGTACACATATGCATAGATAGATAGAGAGATAAATGATATGGAGATATACCGAAGCGTTATTTCATACTGCTGCATATTTATATTTGTTTTGTAATGGTTAATAATTCAGTTGTTTGACTTTGAGTGACCAGTTTAACCTCTAAACATATAATAAGCTATGTTAAAATCATTAAAACGGGGGTTGGGGGGAAAGGCAGTTCATCAGTTTTCACACAAATATTTTGTAACATGCCATGATTCATCATTTACTGCAGCCATTTTTTTTATTGTTCAATAAATCCAAAGAGTGTAGTAGGTCATAAGTACATTGAAGAAGAACAAAAGAAAACAAAATAATTTTGATAAATAAGAAAATATATGGCAAAGTTCACCTTTGTGCATAGTATACGGACTGTCAAAAGTAATACCCCCATTTCACTGGAGCGCATAATGCAATGATCGTGGCGGAAAGGTGCAGAGCACACTCTACGGAGGAGCTTTCACATTTTTACACGGAAAATGGGTCAAAAACCTATGGAAAATTGTACCCTCAGAATACCTTCGGAACGTTCACGGAATGTGCGGAAAAGACACGGAAAGACCACGGTACAATGTCGGAATACATACGTAAAACTGCTCGGATTACCTTCGGAACCAGTGCGGATTGCAAAGGAAGACCTTCGGATAATTCACGGAATGTTCGCGGAAAGCACGGAACACTGGAGGAACGACTACGGCACTACTCCATTTTAGAAGGAAGAGCTACGGAATGATTGTGGAACAGGTGGAATAAAGGTAGAACGTTCACGTTCAACATAGATTGACTTAGAAATGACTGAGGAATGATTGAGGACTATCTGGCGTAACCAAGATTGAACGAGGAAAAATTGACAAAGATCAAAGTATTTGCTACTGATTCCGCCTATAAATACGTGGAATCGACCAAGGACGGTCATTCTCTCATTCATACAATATGTTTATAATGTTTATGTTTATAATGTACAATAAAATTAAAATTTAACATATGTTTGTAATTTACCATATGTTTCTAATGTTCAATATGTTCATAATTTATAATAAATTTAAAATTTAACATATGTTAGTATGTTTAATATCAATAATGTCAATATAATCGGCCCTCTACTTACGAAATTAATTAGTTCCAGAGCCTTTTTCATAGCCTGGAGTTTTCATAAGTAGAGGCACATTTTACATGTAAAGCACGTGATTCGTGCCAAGGCTCCCGACTACCCCAAACACCCTGTAAAAATGATAAAAGTACACCAATTTTGTATGAAATATGAGTTAAAATTAAAAGAAAATTATTTATTAAACCATTTAAACATTTTATTAACATATTAAACCATTTTATTAACATATTTATTAATTAAACCATTATTAAACATTTTTTTATTAACGCACACACACACACACACACACACACACACACACACACACACACAAAACTCTCTCTCTCTCTGGTGTGTTTGGCTGAATGCGTGCTTCACCCACATGCAGCGCGCAGCTGACGGAGCAGTTGTATTTAAATGTTTAAATGGATGGGGTGTTGTATTTAAAGCGGAATTACAGTACTTGTTTGAAAAATCGGAGGTCCTGAATCAATATTAACTTGCTTCCATGCGAGATCAGAGGTCTTGTCCAAAGAGCACTCTGTTTTCATGCCTCCTTCTGCTTCAATATCATTCCGAAATAATCACCTTCGTCACTGTATTTCTGCTTTTCTGTATTTTCCGGGTCCATGATGTATAACGAAATATAACATCGCAATGATCAATCTCAAAAAAACTCACGAGCCATCATTCCTGTTCAACTCTCCTTCATGCATTTGACAAACAGGAAGTATGGGTAAATATAGTATGGGTACAGTTCAGCTGCCTCCTGGCCAATGGGAGACCAACGGGGTGAGATGTTGGAAGACAGCCAATGAGAGAGCAACTCGCGCATTGTTTGAATTTGTGAATGGCGCGTTTGAATTTTTGAATGGCTCGTTTGGCGCTTTTCATAAAAAGAGGACGGAAATTTAGGAAAATGTTTTTCGTATCCTGGATTTTTCATATTCAGAGGCTTTCGTAAGTAGAGGGTCGACTGTACGTTCCTTTTATTTGCATTTCAATAAATCATTCCAGACTAAAAACCATGCACACAAGTCCAAACCACAGTTAATAAAACTTTAAAACTTTATTACATGAACACAGAAAAAAATAAGTGAATGAACTGGAATAATTTATAGTGGAAGTGACTTCCTTGAGTGTTCCGCAAATCTTCCGTGTTATCCGCAACCATTCTGCAAATGTTCCATGTGTATTCCGTAAACCTTCAGTGAGTATTCCGTGGGGATTCTGTGGCCGCTTTTGACCACCCGGTAGAAGGAGGAATGTTTGCGGAACGTTCACGGAAGACTTGCAGAATAAAAGGAATGATCATGGGACATTTGTGGAAAGGACGGAATGTTTGCGGAAGGACTGTGGAACGTGAGGGATCACCGTCGGAAAATTTTTCCATGAACGTGCTTTTAAACATGTTCAAAAGCATGTTCGTGCAAGATTTTGGCCTGACGGAAGAGGAGGAATACCTCTGGAATCATATGGAAGGACACAGAAGATGACAGAATGACTGAGGAACGTTGGAGGATGACTACGGTTTTGCTTCTGCGAGTCTTCTGCGCTTCAGTGAAATGGGGGTATAATGTTGCTATTCTCTGACATTTAATACAGTCGGTCCCCTACGTACAAAGCCATCTGGATACAAAAACTCCAGGTTACGAAAAACATTTTCCTATGTATTTGAAAACAATCTCCTGTTACAAAAAGCACCAAAGGCGCCATTCAAAAATTCAAACCTGCCATTCAAAATTCAAACCATGCGCGAGTTGCTCTCTTATTGGCTGTCTCCCAACATCCCGCCCCGCTGGCCTCCCATTGGCCAGAAAGCAGCTTAACTGTATCTATACGGTGCCTGCATTCAGCAAAACACACGAGAGTTTTGTGTGCATGTGTGTGTGTGTGTGTGTGTGTGTGTGTGTGTGTGTGTGTGTGTGTGTGTGTGTGTGTGTGTTTGTGAGAGAGAGGGAGAGAGAGAGAGACTGCGTATAGAGTCAGTCAGGGATGAAAGGAGGCATTCTTAACTCTCTTTCGAGTTTTTTAATTTACTCTCTTTTAAGTTGTTTAATTCAGTAAATGTTTAATAAATGTGGCCCGCTCTGCCAAATGTAAGCAAAATGCAGCTCATTCGGACCTCCGATCCTTCAAGGATACAGGTTAAAGTTGAGTTTGGACCGCTGATCTGTCAAGCAGGGAATGCGCTTTGAATTCCCCATCTTAAAATGCTTTGGCATCCTGCGTGTGGGAGGAGCCCACATTCAGCGGAGCGTGCCAAAAGACACATTTAATGTGTATTGTGTGTGTGAGAGAGAGAGAGCGAGAGAGAGAGAGAGAGAGAGAGAGAGAGACAGTGTTGTGTGTGTGTGTGTGTGTGTGTTAATAAAACATGTTTAATAATGGTTTAATTAATACATGTTAAAATGGTTTAATATGTTAATAAAATGTTTAAATGGTTTAATAAATAATTTTCTTTTACTTTTAACACATATTTCATGCATATTTCATACAAGATCAGTGTACTTTTATCATTTTTAAAGGGTTCATGGGGTAGTCTCGGGAGCCTTGGAACGAATCAGGCGTTTTACATGTAAACCTTCACGTTACGAAAAAGGCGCTAGGAACTGATTAATTTTGTAAGTAGGGGGCCAACTGTATTGCCTAATATAGGCTACTGTAAAAAAAAAAAAAAAAACACAATACAAAACCATTATGGATCAGTGATTGGATTTGTAAGTGCAACTGATGTGTATGACTATAGTACTCTTTCAGAGAAAAAGGATTCACATATCCATCCAAACTAAGACAATGATCTATATATTAACAACCTTAGAAGTTTTGCAAAAGCAAAATATTTAAAGTTTATGATGTGACTTGTCTTTAGATTCTTGTTTTTTTTAACCTATATGTATTGCTACCTGAAATAAGTTGGAAAACTAAATTTAAAGATAACAAAAACACAAAAGTAAGAATTTGAAACCAGTCCTGTGTGTTAAACGTTTAAAACACCCTCCTTCTCTAACCAGTCATCTTTTAAATTTTGCATCTGATTAGCTGGCAAAATGGCATAGTGATTAGTACATCTGTGCCGCAGCAAGGAGAGTCTATTTCTGTGTGGAACATGTTCTACCCATGCCTCCATGGGCTTCCTATGGGTATTCAGACATCCTCTTACAGTCCAAAGACATACACATTGTAAACTTGTTGTTCCAAATTAGTAAGCTGTTCAGAGGCATCCTGACTTCAACTAGAGTCGACTGAGGTAGACACCAGCCTGCCTGCAGCCTTAGAAGGATAAAACAATTTGGTAAATGAAATAATGAATTTTACTTTCACAAATTCCCCATAACTTTCAGGGATTTTCGAAATTCCCTTTGATATCAGCCACATTTCAGAACATACCTAAAATAATTAAATAAACTTTCCATTCAAACATCAAAATATTGCTTTTTATATAACATACTGTACTTCACTTTTCCAATAAAATCCTTTTAAATTAAAATAAAATCTAATTTAGATAAAGTCTTTCTTGACATTATTCCTTCATGTTTCTTGTTTTAAGAGAATATCTAGATCTCAATTGGTAATTATGAACTTTATGAAAACTTAATATTTAATAATGACTAATTATTTGTATGCCCTGTTTTGCACTTAAGTAGCCATATTAGGCCAGTCTGTGTCAAAACCCATTGATTTAGACTTTATTGAACTGTGTAAAGGAGAATTAGTTTATTCCTGCCTGGTGGACACCGGCACCAGTCTGTCTTCATTGGAACGCGAGTTTGAGAAAGTATTTACTCTATGGGAATCAGTGGGATTCCAGTTGTCTCTTTTTTACACTCCTCCTCTCCTGGTGACCTGTCCCTCTGATTCAAACATTAATTTCCATCACAAATTTGTCTGCATGCCAAACTTCCCTTTTAATCTATTGTGAAGAGATCTTATGAGCCTGTTGCATTTATCACTTAACAAGCTCATGGTTTACATGCCTGATACTGTGCCTTTTCTCATCTTTCTGAGGTGTCTCATAATCAAAGTTTTCTCTCTACCAAACAGAAACAATCACGTCCTCCTATTTCATCCAAAGTCCATCCACTTCAGCTAAAGTTATGGGTGGAGCATAAGAATGAGGTTAGTGTGGTCCATTGTGTTCACTTATGAAGCAAAATTGAAACATCTATATCCTTTGTTCATCAAGCAATATTCATTGACTGAGGCTAAAGCCCAGGTGATTGATGAAATACTTGACTTCTTGTTACAACAATGAGTGATAAGACCATGTGTTAGTTTGTACAACACACCTGCCAACCCGGTCCCTAAGCCCAATGAGTCTCGATTTACTCAGGACTTGCAGAAAATAAATGAGATTATCATTCCTATAGCACCTGTTGTACCTGTTGTGCCCTCTATTATGGGTTCCATGCTATGCCATCACATCGTCTCTGTTATTGACCGTTGCTCTGATTTCTTTAGCATTCCTGTTGAAGACCGGACCCAGACTGTTTTTGCTTTCACGCACAGGGGCAGACAGTACACCATGACAGTACACATGACATGACAGTACACACATATCCAAGATGGCGCCGGGTGACCTGCAGCCAGTTACAGGAGCTCTTCAGTTTATTTTTCTTTTTTTTCTCTTTTCTATTGTATATAGGCGTGTTTCTTTATCTTTTTTCAAATTTTCTTTTTCTTTCTTCAATCCTGCATCTGGAAAACATACTTTCATGATGCTTTTGCTCTTCTGTGCACTTTTATTTTCACTTTTTGGATCGGCGTCAGGAAACTCATTCACCGGCGGCTCTGAGCAACGCAGGTCTTACACACGTGAGACCCTCCTCGGCCTGCGCGCCCCCGCCCTCCTTCACGCGGAAAAGCCCGTTGTTCCTTTGAAAATACGGAGGAAAAGGAGAGGCTGCAGAGGGGGACGAAAGACGCGGAGGACATGTGTTCCCTCTGTCATCATGGGAAATGTCCGCGCGATTGCCAACAAGACGGAGGAGCTGGCGGCGCTGACCCTGCAGCAGAGGCAGTACCGGGACTGCAGCCTCATGTGTTTCTCGGAGACGTGGCTGAATGAACTCACACCGGACTCTGTGGTTTCTCTTAACGGATTTACACTCGCGCGTGCAGATCGGAGTGTATCGGAGAGCGGTAAGAAGAAAGGAGGGGGCGTGGCGGTCTATGTGAATGAACGATGGTGCCACCCGGCAAACGTGCACGTGAAGGAGCAGCTGTGCACGCGGGACGTGGAGCTGCTCGCGGTAAGCGCGCGGCCATATTATCTACCGAGGGAGTTTTCACACGTGATTGTGTTTTGCGTGTACATTCCGCCCTCGGCTGATGCGGCGGCCGCGTGTGAGCGTCTACACAGCGCTGTTAATCAGACACAGACTCGTCACCCCCGCGCCATGATTCTGATCAGCGGGGACTTTAACCACGCCCCTCTCTCCGCCTCTCTTCCGACGTTCATGCAATACGTGAAGTGCGCCACAAGAGACAATAAAACACTGGACTTACTGTATGCAAATGTGAAGGACGCTTATAGCTCCTCCCCCCTCCCCCCACTGGGACGATCAGACCACAACCTGGTCTACCTGCTCCCCCAATACACACCCAGGGTGCGAAAGGAACCTGCACAGAAGAGGTCTGTGAAAGTGTGGACCGAGGAGACCAACGAGAGGCTTAGGGACTGTTTCCAGACCACAGACTGGAGCATGCTCTGTAACTCCTTTGGTGATGACATCGACGGCCTCACACACTGCATCACCGACTACATGAACTTCTGCGTGGACAGCACTGTGCCAACACGGAGGGTACGGTGCTTCTCCAACAACCACCCATGGGTCACCCCTGAGCTCAAAGTCCTCCTGAACCAGAAAAAGAGGGCTTTCATCTCGGGGACAGAGAGGAGCAGAAGAAGGTCCAGCGTGAGCTCCAGTGGAGGATCAGGAGGGCAAAGAAGGACTATGGGAAGAAGATGGAGGAGAAGCTGGCTCAGAACAACGTGCGGGACGTCTGGAGAGGACTAAAGACCATGTCTGGATTTGGGCAGAGTGTCAGAGGGACAGCTGATGGTGACCAGCGCTGGGCGGATGAACTAAACTGCTACTTCAACAGGTTTGATTCTCCCCCTCCCCTCTGCACCCCTCCCGTTCCCCTCCCCTCTTCACACGTCTCCAGACCAGCTGACACCTCCCCTCCCCAGGCCAACTTCACTTGACTGCTACAGCCCGACAGACACATCCCCTCCCTCTGCAGCCCACCCCAGCCCCCTCTCCCTCACATCAGACCAGGTGAGGAGACAGCTGAGGCGACTAAATCAGAGGAAATCTGAAGGACCTGATGGCATCAGTCCCAGGCTGCTGAGGACCTGCGCAGACCAGCTCTGTGTGGTACTATGCTACCTGTACAACCTGAGCCTCAGCCTGGAGAAGGTTCCAGTCCTATGGAAGACCTCCTGTGTGGTTCCGGTTCCCAAAACAGCACAAGCGAAGGAACCAGCCCACTACAGACCTGTCGCCCTGACCTCCCACCTCATTAAGACCATGGAAAGGCTCCTCCTTGAACACCTCCGCTCTATGGTGAGCCCCACCCTAGACCCGCTGCAGTTTGCCTACAGGCCCAACATCGGAGTAAAGAGACGTCATCTACCTTCTGCAGCGGGCACTCACCCACCTGGAGATCGCCGGCAGCGCTGTGAGGGTCATGTTCTTTGACTTCTCCAGCGCCTTCAACACCATCAGGCCAGCGCGCCTGCGGGGGAAGCTGGAGGACGTGGGAGTGGACGGGCATCTTGCTGCCTGGATTATTGACTACCTTACTAACCGTCCACAGTACGTGCGGCTGCGCGGCTGTAAGTCAAAGGTGGTAGTCTGTAGCACGGGGGCACCGCAGGGCACCGTCCTCTCACCCTTCCTTTTTAACATCTATACCTCGGACTTCATATATAACACAAACAGCTGCCACCTCCAGAAGTTCTCGGACGACTCCGCCATCGTGGGCCGTGTGTCAGAGGGGAACGAGCTGGAGTACCGGTCGGTCATCGTTGACTTCGTGGACTGGTGTGAGCGCAACCACCTGTGCTTGAACACTAGGAAGACGAAGGAGATGGTGGTCGACTTCAGGAGAAGCACTCAAACACACACACACACACATTTACTAGTGAACATCCAGGGACAGGACATTGAGACAGTGGACAGTTTCAAGTACCTGGGTGTTCACCTTAACAATAAACTGGACTGGTCCCACAACACCGACGCCTTGTACAAGAAGGGCCAGAGTCGTCTCCACCTTCTGAGGAGACTCAGGTCCTTCGGCATATGCAGACCTCTGCTCAGGACATTTTATGACTCTGTGGTAGCCTCTGCAATCCTCTACGCTGCCATCTGCTGGGCCCCGGGCAGCACAGAGCGGGACAGGAAGAGACTGAACAAGCTGGTCAGGAGGGCCAGCTCTGTCCTCGGCTGCCCACTGGACTCTGTGGAGGAGGTGAGTGAGAGGAGGATGGTAGCAAAGCTCACATCCATCCTGTTCAACAGCTCTCACCCACTGCACCAGACTGTAGAGGAGCTAAGCAGCTCCTTCAGTGGACGACTGAGGCATCCTCAGTGCAGGAAGGAGCGCTACCGCAGGTCGTTCATTCCCACCGCTGTCAGACTATACAACGCCACTTTGTAACTGTCTGTGAAAATACCGGTTATGTGCAATAAAAACCCCGTGCACTTTAATCAACCACATCTGCCCCACTGTGAACCATATCAACCCATCTACTCTGCACTCAGATACATTACACTTTAATATAGGCCAGTCTATAAAGTTGCTCCATTCTTTTCTCCATTCTTTTCTTTTATTGTTTAGTAATTTATACTATTTATGTATCTATTTATTTATTTACTTATATAATATATGTATGTGTGTATGTTTGTACTTGTATCTATTTTTGCACCCCCTACTGATAGTACCTCAAGAGCCTGTAACAGTGAATTTCTCCATTGTGAGATTAATAAAGCTGTATCTTATCTTATGACACATCTGCCACAGGGCTTTATTGATTCTTCTGCAGTCTTCCCTGCAGTGGTAAGAGACACGCTGTGTGATCTGACCCTCCCCACTAATTCTGTTGTCCTGTAGTATGTGGATGACCTCCTTGTCTCAGCTATGTCAGAAGACACATGTGCAAAATCTCTTCTGAGAAATCAGTTTGTTGAGCATGTTTGAATGATTCGCTACATCATATGTTGAAGCAGTTGCTGCATAGGCAACCTAACTATACCTTGCTCAATGTTACAGCAGAGGTGATTTGGTGGGAGCAGGGAGGTTTATCGAGTGGTGTGAAAGGCCACAGTTAATTATTTTCTTTGGGGCATGGTGTTCAGTGTCCATGTGTGGATCAATGTTCCATCTTTATTTGTGGCTGAGATAAGTGAAATAAGTGACCTATTAACACATCAGCTTGCTGAACTTGTCGAAAGTATTGCTGTGCTGTAGGCAGCAATACACCAGTACAATTGCCCACCTCATGCTCACCTCAGGCTCCATCATCTCCTGGCATTGTAAAAAGCCTGGCCATTTTGCATGAGATCGTGATAAGGTACCCGTGGGTCACTCCTGAGCTTAAAGTCCTCCTGAACCAGAAAAAGAGGGCTTTCATCTCGGGGATAGAGAGGAGCAGAAGAAGGTCCAGCGTGAGCTCCAGTGGAGGATCAGGAGGGCCAAGAAGGACGATGGGAAGAAGATGGAGGAGAAGCTGGCTCAGAACAATGTGCGGGACGTCTGGAGAGGAATAAAGACTATGTCTGAATTTGGGCAGAGTGTCAGAGAGACAGCTGATGGTGACCAGCGCTGGGTGGCTGAATTAAACTGTTACTTCAACAGGTTTGACCCCCCCCTCCCCCTCTGCCCCCCTTCACACGTCTCCAGACCAGCAGACACCTCCCCCCTCCCCAGGCCAACTTCACTTGACTGCTACAGCCACATCCCCCTCCCTCTTCAGCCCACCTCAGCCCCCCTCTCCCTCAAGTCAGACCAGGTGAGGAGACAGCTGAGGCGACTAAATCAGAGGAAATCTGAAGGACTAGATGGCATCAGTCCCAGGCTGCTGAGGACCTGCGCGGACCAGCTCTATGAGGTCCTATGCCACCTGTACAACCTGAGCCTCAGCCTGGAGAAGGTTCCCGTCCTGTGGAAGACCTCCTGTGTGGTGCTGGTTCCCAAAACAGCTCAAGCGAAGGAACCAGCCCACTACAGACCTGTCGCCCTGACCTCCCACCTCATGAAGACCATGGAAAGGCTCCTCCTCGAACACCTCCGCTCTATGGTGAGCCCCACCCAAGACCAGCTGAAGTTTGCCTACAGGCCCAACATCGGGGTAGACGACGTCGTCATCTACCTTCTGCAGCGGGCGCTCACCCACCTGGAGATCGCCGGCAGTGCTGTGAGGGTCATGTTCTTTGACTTCTCCAGTGCCTTCAACACCATCAGGCCAGCGCTTCTGCGGGAGAAGCTGGAGGACGTGGGAGTGGACAGACATCTTGCTGCCTGGATTATCGACTACCTCACTGACTGTCCACAGTACGTGCGGCTGTGCGGCTGTAAGTCAAAGGTGGCAGTCTGCAGCACTGGGGCACCGCAGGGCACCGTCCTCTCACCCTTCCTTTTCAACATTTACACCTCGGACTTCACCTACAGCACAGACAGCTGCCACCTCCAGAAGTTCTCGGACGACTCCACCATCATGGGCCGTGTGTCAGAGCAGAGGGGAACGAGCTGGAGTACCGGTCGGTCATCGTTGACTTCGTGGACTGGTGTGAGCGCAACCACCTGTGCTTGAACACTAGGAAGATGAAGGAGATGGTGGTCGACTTTAGGAGAAGCACTCTAACACACACACACACACACACACACACACACACACACACACACACACACACACACACACACACACACACACACACTCACTCACTGGTGAACATCCAGGGACAGGACATTGAGACAGTGGACAGTTTCAAGTACCTGGGCGTTCACCTTAACAATAAACCCAATAAACCGGACTGGTCCCACAACACCAACGCCCTGTACAAGAAGGGCCAGAGTCACCTCCACCTTCTGAGGAGACTTAGGTCCTTCGGAGTATGCAGACCTCTGCTCAGGACATTTTATGACTCTGTGGTAGCCTCTGCAATCCTCTATGCTGCCATCTGCTGGGCCCCGGGCAGCACAGAGCGGGACAGAAAGAGACTGAACAAGCTGGTCAGGAGGGCCAGAGCTGTCCTCAGCTGCCCACTGGACTCTGTGGAGGAGGTGGGCGAGAGGAGGATAGTAGCAAAGCTCACATCCATCATGATCAACAGCTCTCACCCACTGCACCAGACTGTAGAGGAACTGAGCAGCTCCTTCAGTGGATGATTGAGACAATTTGAGCGCTACCACAGGTCCTTCATTCCCACCGCTATCAGACTGTATAACGCCACTTTGTAACTATCTGTGAAAAAAACGGTTATGAAAACCTGTGCACTTTAATCAACCACATCTACCCCACTGACTGTGAACCATATCAACCCATCTACTCTGCCCTCAGATACATGTACACTTGAATATAGGCCAGTCTACAAAGTTGTTCTTTTCTTTTTCTTTTTTATTGTATATTACTTTATACTGTTTATGTATCTATTTATTTATTTACTTATATAATATATATGTATGTGTGTGTATGTATGTATGACTGTATGTATATGTATTATTGTATATTTCTCTATTTTGCACCACCTACTGATGGTACCTCAAGAGCCTGTAACAGTGAATTTCTCCATTGTGAGATTAATAAAGCTGTATCTATCTATCTACATAATCAGAAACCTTATTCCTAGCTGTCCAAGATCTGAGTACAAGTACTTCTGTCTTATCAGAGTTTAAAAGGAGGAAGTTAGTAAGCATCCAGTGTCTAATGCCCTTTACACACTTTTCAACTTAAGTTGATGTCTCTCATCTGGTTTCGCTGAAATATATAACTGTGTGTCATCCGCATAACAATGAAAGCCAATACCATGATCACGAATGATATTACCCAATGGGAGCATGTATAAAGAGAATAGCAACTAGCCTTGGACAGAATCTTGTGGAGCACAAACTTAACATTAGAACATACTTCAAATCACCATTTACATTACAAACTAATAATGGTCTGTCAAGGAGAATCATGTAATCAATACTGTCAAGGGCTAAGCTAAAGTCAAGTAGCACAAGCAGGGAGACACAGCCATAGTTGCAGGCCACCAATAGGTGATTTACCATCTTGAGTGTTGTCTCTGTGTTGTGATGAGGTCTAAAACCTGACTGATACATTTCGTGAATTTTATTCCTACAAAGATATGAACATGACTGCTGCGGTACAGCTTTTTCTAAAATCTTAGAGATATATTGAGGTTGGATATTGGTCTATAGTTGGACAGCTGATATGGGTCAAGATCAAGTTTTTTAATCAGAGGGTTGATAACTGCTAGTTTAAAGGATTTAGGTACATAACCAGGGCTAAGTCTTTTAACAGGACAGAACTTCTAGAAATATGCAGAAAGTTGAGCTGACATATATAAAACCAGCCATGCAAAAACACAACTGGCTAGAGAGATAACAGTTTCCAGTAGAACACCCAAATGTACAAGTAGAACTCAAATTAAAAATGCTAGAGAGGAAAGAGCACTTCAGTTCAGTTCATTTTCTGTACCCGCTTAATCCTAATTTGGGTCGCGGGGAGGCTGGTGCCCATCCCAGCCAACTTCGGGCGAGGGCAGAGTACACCCTGGACAGCTCGCCAGGCCATCGCAGGGCGGAAACACGCTGACGGCTTTGCAGCCTACTCTTGTCGAAAGTCAGCAATGGTTCTTTTACATGCCTCACACCATAGACAGTGACAGACATGGCCGGCCTTTGATAACCCAGTTAGCTCCACTGGGGGGGACAGTGACAACCTTGTGCAGAGTGGGACTCAAACCCCCAACCTTTTGGATCAGCGATCCAGTGCCCTATACCACTAGACCACCACTGCCCCTGAAAGAGCACTTCAAATTTTGAATTAGAACACTGGCCTCTGATGTTACAAACTGTCCTCAAGGGCAAATATCAACAAGCTTATTTGACTCTGTCTTCAATTGACTCTGTCTCTGATTATGAGGTTGTCAAAAAAGTCAGTTTTGACAGCTTATGAGTTGGTTCCACAGGCATACCAGCAGAAATTCAGGTCTGAAGAAATTAGTCAGATTTATGTTACAAATGAGAATAAGGTTTGCTTTGAGCATTGGTGTACTATTGTGGAGGTCAAGAATGATTTCAATATATCAAAAAAAGAAGGTTTTAGTTGAAGAATTCAAGAATTGTGTCAAGGATGATATTAAGACCGACATCAATGAGAGGCAAACACTGAGTTTGCAATCAGCTGCTAAGTTTGCAGATAAATATGTGCTCACACATAAGTCCAAATTTCAGTCCAGCAGTAACAATCGATGGCTCCAATTTTAGAAACAAGGTAATGATTATACCTCGCAGAAAGACAAAGGCAAATCTGGGATAGTACTCAGAAATTCATTCAAATGTTTGCTCAAAGTGTAAAAGCTGACACTGGAAATCTCGTCATGTTAGAATTAACTGTTCAGTCCTGAAAGCTAAGAAAGAAAGGAAAAGGACACCAAACCCAATGCATTTGTGGAAACAAGGTTAGAAACCCCTGTAGTAGATGTCCAATCTGCTAAATTGCCTGATCCTTGTGAGGCTACGAAGCCTGATGCTGCTGACTTTGTGAGGGAGGAATTTCTTCCATTTGTGGCTCTAAATGAGCACTTCTTCTACTGTACCCATATGTATCCTAAAGGATACCAGAGCTTCTCAGTCACTTTTGTTGATGGACTCCTTGGAGTTACATGATGAGACCGCAGCTGTGATGTTATACTTGTACAAGATCTTGAAAGGAAAACTGTAGCTGTACCTCTGCACTCTGTATTCTGACAGTCAGATTTAGTTACAGGAGAAGTAATGGTCGGACTTATATCAAGTCTACCTCTTAAGTATGTTTGTCTATTTCTAGGCAATGACCTGGCTGGGGAGAATGTAGTTCCTTCTGTTCATATTACTTCTCAGCTGAGCACTGAAGAAGAGAGCCCTTCCTAATGAAGAAATTGACACCATTTCAATCAGGTATTATCTCAAGGATAGCGTGTTAATGTGGAAGATGCACCCTCTGGATATCCCTTCCAATGCAGATTCGGCGATAGTTAAGCAAGATGTTGTTCTGAAGATCTACAGAAATGAAATCTTAACTATGGCACATACTTTGCCTTTTGAAGGTCATCTTGGTGTTAACAAGACTGTGGCAAGATCCTGAAATATTTCTTCTGGCTTGGACTTCAGAAACATGTTTTCAACTTTTGCAAGACCTGTCATTCTCATCAGGTAGTTGGCTAAGACCAATTAAACCCACCTGTAGCTCCATTGCAGCGTATTCTAGCGTTTGGGGAACCCTTCTCCAAGGTTATTATTGATTGCATTGGTCCAATACCCAAGACTCAGTCTGGAAATTAATACTTGTTAACAGTCATGTGTGCATTTACCAGATTCCCTAAAACTATACCTCTATACAATATCAATGCAACTGCCTGTCTTCCTTTCGGCTTTTTCCCTTTTACTCGGGAGTCACCACAGCGAATCATCTGATTCGCACATTTGATTTGGCAGAGGTTTTTACGTCTGATGCCCTTCCTGTCACAACCCTTTTAGCAAGGGACAGAAACACACTGATGACTTTGCAGCCTACTCTTTACAAAAGTCAGCAATGGTTCTTTTGCATGCCTCTCACCATAGACAGTAAGAGACATGGCCCACCTTTGATAACCCAGTTAGCCGCACTGGGGGGACAGTGACAACCTTGTGGAGAGTGAGACTCGAAACCCCAACCTTTGGATCAGCGATCCAGTGCCCTATACCACTAGACCACCACTGCCCTGTATACAATATCAATGCAACTACAACCTCAAAAGCTTCAGTGTTGTTTTTTTCAGGTTCTGTATGATGGTGCAAATCAGATTCTTTCCAGTGCCTATCATCCAGAGTGAAGGGGCATTAGAATGGTTTCATTCCACTCTCAATAAAATGATGATGACTTACTGCGATGACCATGAGAAAGACAGGAAAGGTGTTCATTTGTTATTGTTTGCAGATAGAGCAGCAGTACATTAATTTACTGGATTCAGTCCATTTGAGCTAGTGCTTGGCCATGAAGTGAGAGGACCTTTGCTATTGTTGAGATAAAAATGGCAAGATAAAGAGCCACATATCAGTCTGTTTGACTATGTCAGTAATTTCAAGAAAAGATTGCAGGCAGCTTGTGACCTTGCCAAAGAGAACTTAAAATCAAGTCAGGGAAAAATGAAAACTTGGTATGATCAGAAGGCTAAAGGTTGTGAGATCAAACCCAGAGAAAAGCGCTTATGTTTTTTCCCTTTCAGTCGAAACCTTTGCGGGCTAGATTTCATGGTCCTTATGAGATTCTTACAAAACCCAATGACCTTAATTACATTGTAAAGACTCAAAATAGAAGAAAGCCAAAACAGTGGTGTCACATCAACATGCTAAAGCCATTTAATGATAAGAATGCTAGTATTGCAGTGGTTACTTCCAATCATCTTGTGGCTGAGACTGGTGAATTCAAGATTACTGTATTTTTTGGACTATACACTACTCCAGAGTACAAGTTGCATTGACCAAAAAATGTATAATAAAGAAGAAAAAGAAAAATGAAAAACATATATAAGTCCCACTGGACAATAAGTCGCAAACTTATGGAAACTGTCTACCTTGGCTTGGAAATTTGCTGGCCATTTTTGTGATGTTGTGGTACTTGCTCTGATAGAGAGCTGGTTGCATTGCATGAAGCAGTAACACCAAGAAAGTCCTCACGCAAAGTCATTTCTATTCATCTCCCTAACAACTACCTGGACATGGAGACGCAACTGCCCTGTTGACAAGCCTCTCTCTGAGGCACATTGCTCAAGCCCCGATGTGCGAACTATGCTATGACCATTTAGCTTTTAGCCCATGATTAGCTTTTAGGCCTCGATTAGCTTTTTATGTTTTCTTCAATGCAGTAATAATAATCTTCGCTTTTCTGCCCTCTTGTTGCCTTCCTATGGTTGTGAATATAAAAATAAACATGTGAAATTATGTTGGCTATTATTATGACGAACAGTATTCTATGTAATAATTTCACTACCTGGACATGGAGACATAGCTGCACTGTTGACAAGCCTCTTCCTGCAGCATGTTGCTCAAGCACACATGTGCAAGCTCATTCCTCTAGCTGTGGCCATCTAGATTTTAGCCCATGATTAGCTTTTGTGTTTTCTTCATTGCAGTAATAATAATCTCCGCTTTTCTCCAGTCCCTCACAAGTTTCTCGTTCACTCCAAACTGTCTGCTGCTCGATTACCATTTTCTGCTGCATATTTAACTACTTTCAGCTTGTAATCCACAGAATAGGATTTTGTTTTGGAGGCCATTTCTTCAGTGGTGGATGAGCAGGTACTGGTATCCAAGCCTAGAGTGCCCTCATGTGGCTGTGAGTGTAAAAATAACAAACATGTGAAATTATGTCTTATTACTATGACGAACATTATATGTAATATTTTCACACATAAGTTGCTCTGGAGTAAAAGTCGGACTTTCATTAAAAGTATGAAAAAAAAGTGTGACTTATAGTCTGGAAAATATGGTAAGAACCTAAAATTAAAGCTGATGTGTTTCATGTAAATTCTCAAACTCTGAGGTTTTAAAATTCTTAATGTGAAACTCCAGGTCTTAGAACCCTCACAGAGAAATACATTTTAGAGGTTGATCAAGAAATATGAAGATCTATTTCCCGATGTTCCAAAGTGTTTCTTAGCCTCTTATGATGTAAATATTGGTGATGCCAAGCTAATAAAAAACATTATCTGGACCAGATGAATCCTGAAAACAACAAATATTGCTGATAAAGGAGTTGGATACATGTAAGAACATGACATTATAAGACCATGTGAATCAGATTGGAGTTCACCTTATGCTCTGGATCCAAAACCTGATGGAATCAGTAGAGTCTGTACAGATTATTATAAAGTCAATGCTGTAACTAGAACTGATGCTTTTCCAATACCTTGGGTTGATGAATGGATTGATAGAGTAGGGCAAGAAATTCTTCTGACCAAGACTGATTTAATTCAGGGTTGTTGGTGTGTACCTTTAATTGAGAGGTCCAAGAGCATCTCTGCTTTTGTCACACCATCTGAATTACACCAATATGAAGTTCTACCTTTTGGCATAAAACAATGCCCCAGCCACATTCCAAAGGTTGATACAGTCTATAATCTCCAGATTGCCACACACAGGTGCATGTATTGATGACCTGATAACATGGAATGACTCCTGGGAAGAAAATCTTCAAGATGTACAAATGTTATTCCAGCTCTTGAGCCACGCAAACCTGGCTGTTAATTTGAACAAGATTGACTTTGGTTGTGCTACTGTTACTTAGGTTAGCTATATCATAGGCCAGGATATGTCAATGCTAAAGTCATCATGGATTTTCCAGTTCCTGATTGCAATAAAGCTTTGTGCCACTTCATTTGAATGGTCGTCTACTACCGAACTTTGCTGAGATTGCTCTGTCTCACCAACCAACAAAAGAAAGGTGAAGTGAAAGGTGAAGATTAAGTTTGGACAAAGCATGCCAAAGTTTTGTCACTTCCCCATGCTCAAGTCTCCTGACTTTGACAAACCATTTTCCCTCTCAGTCGGTGCTAGCACCCAAGCTTGTGGATCTGTGCTCCTACAGAGGAGTGACATTGAACATCCTGTGGATACTTCTCCAGGAATTTCAATTGCCACCAAAAAAAGTATTCCAAAGATTCAATGATTGTATATACTGGCCACAATCCGTTAATGTTTTTCAGCAAAATGAAGAACAAGAAATGGAGATTGTTTAATTGGAGTTTGATTTTACTAGTTTGACTGAGAAATCAAGAATATAAAGGGTACTGACAATGTAATTACTGATTGCTTATCTTGTGTCTAAGTATATGTATACATGTGTGTACTTTACCATTTTGTATTTATAAGAAAAAAAAAAGGCACTTGTAATCTAAAAATGTTCTCTTTATGAATGAAGGTGTATTGTGGGGAAAAACACTAGTTGGTGGTATTGGCCCCTTTTGTTTAATGCCCAGTTTTGAGTTATCCCTCAAAGTTATATATCAAATAATTTTCTCAGAGGCTTGGAAAATGTTCTAGTTGGTGGGAAGGGATAAAATGGTATATATAATGAGGTAAAGAGAATCGGTTGGGGGAGATATTGATCAGATCAGTCACTCTTTAACAAAACCTGTGAAACTTTTTTTGCATGTCTCGGAATATTTCATTTTCCAGAACATCGCAGCTAACCACACCAACTTTGGTACCCTCTGGGAACTCAGTGTACAGTAACTGTAAATATTGTTTGATTGTGCCCCCCCGTTCAATCTTCATTTTAGATGAGATTGTAGATTAGATGAAGTGATGTGTTGAATAAAATTTGTTCAAATTATAAAGTTTGTCAGTCAAATTTGAGATAGTAGCTAATTGGCCAATAAGTGTTTTATAGAGGGATTTTGCCAAACTGGTCTAAATGTGGAAGCATCAGAAGGGGTTAAGACGCCTGATCAGCAGCTGTTTCAGTGTTGGATTGATGAGTGCAAATGGAGCTCTGAGGCCTTGAAAGCTGAGCTCACTACTGCACTTGTGCTAGCTTATGTAGACTTCTCCCACCCATTTGTCTTTGAGGTTGATGCTAGAAATGGTGACTTTGGCTTTCTCACTGCAAGCAGGCAAGGTGAGGCTAATAGCATATGCTAGCTGGTACTTGAGGCCCACTGAAAGAAACATGGAAAAAAGATAGTCCCATTACAGTTCTGCCATGACTCAGATGTTCCGTGACCACTTTGGGTTGGGTAATAAGAGCATGGTGTTAACTGACAACCATCCCTCAGTTACTTGGCCTCTGCTAGGTAGGCAAGCAGGCTAGTCAGCCTCGTTTGAATTTGAAAAGTACTGGTCAGGGAGGAGTAATGGTAATGAAGACACTGTTCCATGTCAGCACCATCCTGACTCCTGAACAGTAGAGGCTATGCTTCTATGAACTGCCAGCCCAAGCCTTTACAGCAAACATTGGGGTTGAGGAAGGCTGAAGCCACTCAAGGTGCTATTGCAGCTATTCCACAGCATACCACCACCCTGAACTCCAGCTCTGCGGTTAGCTCCACTCACTGCATAATTTTGAAAAATATGAGTAGGTGTTTGGGGGTAAGAGTCTACCAGCATATATTTGTAAATGAATGAGGTTTAACACTCAAGGAGGGGTTGGGGAAGGTTGGTCATTCAATTCTGTTTAGAGGATATTAGCATTTATTTTTAAATATAATATAATGTTCAGGATGTGGGGCAGTGGTGGTCTAGTGGTATAGGGCGCTGGATCGCTGATCCAAAGGTTGGGGGTTCGAGTCCCACTCTCCACAGGGTTGTCACTGTCCCCCCAGTGCAGCTAATTGGGTTATCAAAGGCGGGCCATGTCTCTCACTGTCTATGGTGAGAGGCATGTAAAAGAACCATTGCTGACTTTCGTAAAGAGTAGGCTGCAAAGTCGTCAGCGTGTTTCTGTCCCTTGCTAAAAAGGGTTGTGACAGGAAGGGCATCCGACGTAAAAAACCTCTGCCAAATCAAACGTGCGAATCAGATGATTCGCTGTGGCGACTCCCGAGTAAAAGGGAAAAAGCCGAAAGGAAGACAGACAATAATGTTCAGGATATAGGAAGAATATTAAATACTAAATTTCTCTGTGAGCAGTGAACTTGCAAGTATAAGGCTGATTTAAAATGTTTATGGTGTTTTTGAACCATAAAATGCTCATTTTATTGGCCATTTTTTCAGATATAATAATTCCACTGGTGTTTTCATCATGTCAAGTTATTTTCTTTGCAACAACAACAAAAAACAAACCCTCAAACAAACAAAAAACATGTGTAATACCTCTTTAAGTACCTCGGGTTGAAGAATTTCTAGTTGTTGCTCTACATAGACTTTTAAAGCTTTTAATCCTTAATGGATTAGATGAAGTCTAATTATAGGTCTAAAAAAAGTGTTATCAGGCTTTTCTGCTAAAAGTCTATTTGTTGGATTAGAATCTGATTTGTTGGTTTGCTTGCTAATAATTATAACAAATCAAAAAACAGAGGCACTCAATGCAGCTGAAAATATTTTTGCACACAAAGCAAGCAAATGCAGATTGAAATGTAAGGATGGTATGCACAAAGTCACGGGTAAGTGAATAAATATGCTATATGAATATCTATTTTGAAATATTAGTAAGTTTAAGTGTACCCAGCATTACATTTCTACATTTCTGTATTTTGGTCTTTGACACAGACATACATGTCATATGGTTGCAACACTTCAGGTCACTTCAATTTGACCAATTTTCATTTGAAATGCTCCAATTAAAAAAATGTTGTGTGCAACCCAAAATGTGCACCATTGTTTGGTTCTATCCCCACAGTTGTGTAAAATCTGTTTTTAATTGTATTCTTATCTTTCTCAAACTGCTCAAGGGTTTATTTGTAGTTAGTTCAAGACCACCTCTCTTTTGTCTAATCCTGTGTGTTCACCTGCCTGTTTTTCAATGATATCATAGCCCAAAAAGTCACATTTTTAAGAAAAGGATGAACTGATGTTAACAATTTTTTAAAACCTACAAACCAAACAGGTTGTAAATTGTCAGAAAGCAAGGACAACAAACTGGTAGGATAGAGTTTAGTCTCTATTGGAATGAACATGTTGAATGAAAAAACATTTCACTGAAATTGTTGTGATATAGCTAAAAAATAATAGTGTGTATGTTTGAGACTGTATGCTTTATGTGACATTTCTACTATAGCAATGCACTTTAAAAGGTTGTACATGAATGACGTCAAATAAACAGTTAACATGGAAGTGTTAAGTATCAAATGTACTGGGATTTAAACCATGTATTCATAAAAATGAGCATGTCTGTTTGATGTATGTAAATGTAATATGGTATGATGTGCAGCTGTCCCTCGCATATTTTATTAAGAAATTCACTAATTTATATCTGATTTGTAAGTTTAATACCTGTATGCCATTATTATTGCTGTTTTCTGGCCTTAGTGGAACTGACATGTCCCTGTCTTATTCCAGCAATTTTGCACTTTCATGAGATGAACTAAAAATAGCGACATTACCAAACAAGTTAATAAAATGTATTGAATATATTTTAACAAACTTTAAAAACAAACAAACAAAAAATACATGACGATGAAAACATATATTTTCATTGTAATAGAGAGTTTGGTAGGCTTTCTTTTCATTTCGCTTTAATATTTGTCCTAAAACTTGACTGATTTTCTATGCATTTTGAGAAGAATGTGTATTTTATGTCAGGACATTACTGTTAGCCTCTTACATTTTGCTAGCAGCTGTTGGTGGGGAGTTTATCATAGTAGCTACTGTATATATAACACATTAACATAGGAAAAATAGTTAGGCTATAATGCTTAATTTTTTATACTTTCCTGAAATATAATAAAATTAAACTTTAAAGTTATACACAGTCCACAGCAGCCATGTCTCGAAAAAATTTAGTTCACAAAATCAACTTTGGTACCAAAACGAAAACATTACAGACACTCCCCGACTTATGTTCATTCATTTTATGTATTTTTTCGATTTTATGTTTAAAAAAAAAGTCAAATTTTGAGTTTAGCGTACGAGACCTATTGTATGTAGTACGCTGACGTAATGACGCAATGACGTAATGATGCTGCATCCATTGTTTACAAAGGACAGACTGAACGTGCCCCTCCTTCTTCCCAAATCATTGCATGTGACCCTTGGGTTAAGATGTCGTCTCTGTGATCTTTGTGTTTACACTGTTTTCTGGACTTTTGGAACCCGAAGCAAATATGGTTGGTCAAAAGCGTAAGACTACTAGTGATAGTGGTAATCAGAAAAAGCAGCAAGACATCTCGTTAGAAATGAAGATGGCTATTATCAAGAAAATTGATGCTGGTGAAAAACGTGAATGTTGTACGTTTCTTTCAAATGGCTCCGTCGACCATCGGCACCATTTACAAGTAGAAAGATCGCATCACAGAGCATGCTGAAGGTTATATTTGATACTGTATTTGATATTTGATGAGTGAATTTGATTAAAATTTATCTAGTTGAAATTATTTTGCTTGAATTTAATTTATTTGAAATTAATATTGATATTATTTGAGATATTTTATATTATTTTACAATGTTATGTTTATAATAATTGATTTAGGGGTGTTTTATGAGATATGGTAATGGTATTTATGAATGTATAGTACAGTATGAACGTCATACGTCACTGGAACATACATTAACAACTTACATTTTTTTTCACCTTACGTTCGGCCGTCCGGAACCGAACTAAAGCATAAGTTGGGGAGTGTCTGTATATCTTTACAATACCACTAAAGGTTCATGAGTCAGAAGTGTCACTGTCAGTGAACAGTAATTATCCAACTCAACAATGTTCCCTCATTTTTCATGTGTCTGGGCATACACACAAGCTCGTTGAGCACACAGAGGACTATTGTGAGCAACATCAGATGTGCATGCTGTGGCCACACACTAGTATCACACCTCTTCAAAACCTGGGATCATTGCAAGTTACATGACTTAATATAAGAATAATTCCATCTTTAAAAAAAGGATTTATTTTTTTGCTTTGGTTTGGTGAGTTTAGGTGTCACTGTCTGTTCGTTCTGCTCTGATAAGGGGTTAGCATTTGTGTCTCTTAACTCCGCCGCACTGTTGTTAACCTAGCTAGTTAACCTGCATGGCGTGTATGGGCAGGGCACATATGCAAGCACTGTCAATGCTATGATTGGCTGCATAGCATAAGTGAACCGTATCATATCATTGGTTGGACACCTGTCACTCACTGAGATACTTTGCAAAATGGTACAGAAAACAATATTAATGGTCTAATGAATTAGATTAGATTTAGTCTAATATTAGATATTAATTAATATATTGATGTTGAATTTCATCTTATAATGCAGCCGTGAGGGGGGGGCACACAAACCAGTGTCTCTCCCTCACGCCGGTCCCAAGCCCGGATAAATGCAGAGGGTTGTGTCAGGAAGGGCATCCGGCGTAAAACAAATGCCAAATAAACTATGCGAATCACAAGAAAGAATGACATACCGGATCGGTCGAGGTCCAGGTTAACAACGACCGCCGTCAGTGCTGTCAACCAACAGGGTGCTGATGGAAATTGGACTACTGTTGGTCGAAGACGTCAAAGAAGGAGAGGCAGGAGGCGTGTCCGTTGACAGAGAGCGAAGAGGAAAGGCATGAGTCCAGGACTAAAAGTAGGGACTTTGAATGTTGGAACTATGGCAGGAAAAGGTAGAGAGCTGGCTGACATGATGCAGAGGAGGACGGTGGACATACTGTGTGTTCAGGAGACCAGGTGGAAAGGTAGCAAGGCTAGAAGCATAGGAGCAGGGTTTAAGCTGTTTTATCATGGTGTGGATGGGAAGAGAAATGGAGTCGGAGTCATCTTGAAGGAGGAGTTTGTCAGGAATGTTATAGAAGTGAAAAGAGTGTCAGACAGAGTTAGAAATTGAAGGTGTAATGTTCAATGTTGTTAGTGCTTATGCCCCACAGACAGGATGTGAGCGAGAAAAGAAGGAGAGATTCTGGAGGGCTTTAGATGAAGTGATGCAGAGTACCTCCAGAGGTGAAAGAGTGGTCATTGTGGCAGACTTCAATGGACATGTTGGTGCAGGAAACAGAGGGGACGAGGAAGTGATGGGTAGGTTTGGTATCCAGGACAGGAACGCAGAAGGACAGATGTTGGTAGATTTTGCAAAAAGGATGGAAATGGCTGTGGTGAATACTTTCTTCCAGAAGAGACAGTAGCATAGGGTGACTTATAAAAGTGGCGGTAGGGGCACACAGGTAGACTACATGTTGTACAGGCGATGTAATTTAAAGGAAGTCAGTGACTGCAAAATAGTAGCGGGTGAGAGTGTTACCAAACAGCATAGGATGGTGGTGTGCAGGATGATGCTGATGGTGAGGAAGGTGAAGAAGGCAAAGGCAGAGCAGAAGACAAAGTGGTGGAAGCTGAAAAAGGAAGAGTGTCAGGTTGTCTTCAAGGAGGAGTTGAAACAGGCTTTGGGTGGTCAGGAAGTGCTTCCAGATGACTGGACAACTACAGCTAATGTGATCAGGGAGACAGGTAGGAGAATACTTGGTGTGTCATCTGGAAGGAAAGTAGATAAGGAGACTTGGTGGTGGAATGAGGAAGTGCAGGAGTGTGTACAAAGGAAGAGATTAGCTAAGAAGAAGTGGGACATTGAGAAAACCGAAGAGAGTAAACAGGAGTACAGGGAGACACAGCGTAATGCGAAGGTAGCAGTGTCAAAGGCCAAACAGAGTGCGTATGATGACTTGTATGCTTGGTTGGAAAGTAAAGAGGGAGAAAATTATTTATACAGGCTGGCACAGCAGAGAAATAGAGATGGGAAGGACGTGCAGCAAGTGAGATTGATAAAGGACAGAGAGGGAAATGTATTGACTGATGACAGAAGTGTGCTGGGAAGATGGAAAGAGTACTTTGAAGAGCTGATGAATGAGGAAAATGAGAGAGAAAAAAGAGTAGAAGAGGTGACTGTTGAGGACCAGGAAGTAGCAAAGATTAGTAAGAGTGAAGTGAGGAGGGCATTGAAGAGGATGAAGAATGGAAAGTCAGTTGGTCCTGATGACATACCGGTGGAGCTATGGAAGTGTCTAGCAGAGGTAGCAGTAGATTTTCTGACAAGAACATTCAACAAGGTCTTAGAGAGTGAGAGGATGCCAGAGGATTGGAGGAGAAATGTGATGTGCCCATTTTTAAGAACAAGGGAGATGTGCAGAGTTGTGGCAACTACAGAGGGATAAAGTTGATGAGCCATATGATGAAGTTATGGGAAAGAATAGTGGAAGCTAGACTAAGGGCAGAGGTCAGCATTTGTGAACAACAGTTTGGTTTCATGCCAAGAAAGAGCACCACAGATGCAGTGTTTGCTTTGAGGATGTTAATAGAGAAGTACACAGAAGGTCAGACGTAGCTGCATTGTGCCTTTGTGGACCTGGAGAAAGCAGATGACAGGGTGCCGAGAGAGGAACTGTGGTATTGCATGAGGAAGTCTGGAGTGGCAGAGAAGTATGTTAAAGTGGTGCAGGACATGAATAAGAGATGTAAGACAGTGGTGAGGTGTGCTGTCGGTGTGACAGAAGAGTTCAAGGTGGAGGTGGGACTGCATCAAGGTTCAGCTCTCAGCCCCTTCTTGTTTGCTATGGTGATGGACAGGCTGACAGACGAGGTTAGACAAGATTCCCCATGGACTATGATGTTTGCAGATGACATTGTGATCTGTAGTGAGAGCAGAGAACAAGTGCAGGAAAATCTAGAGAGGTGGATGTATGCCCTGGGAAGGAGGGGAATGAAGATTAGCCTCAGTAAGACAGAATACATGTGCATGAATGACAAGGACCAAAGAGGAACGGTGAGGTTACAGGGAGCAGAGATAAGGAAGGTGGAGGATTTTAAGTACTTAGGCTCAACAATCCAGAGCAATGGAGAGTGTGGAAAAGAGGTGAAGAAGCGTGTGCAGGCAGGTTGGAATGGTTAGAGAAAAGTATCCGGTGTCATGTGTGATAGGAGGGTATCGGCAAGAATGAAAGGAAAAGTGTACAAGACAGTGTTGAGGCCAACGATGTTGTATGGTTTAGAAACAGTGGCCCTGGGGAAAAGACAGGAGGCAGAGCTGGAGGTAGCAGAGATGAAAATGTTGAGGTTCTCTTGGGAGTAACGAGGATTGATAGGATTAGGAATGAGCACATCAGAGGGACAGCACATGTAAGACGTTTTGGAGATGAAGTCAGAGAGGCTAGATTGAGATGGTTTGGACATTTACAGAGGAGGGATAGTGAGCATATTGGTAATTGGATGCTGAGGCTGGAACTACCTGGTGTCTTTCAACTTTCTCTTCAAAATATCCCACAGATTCTCTTTTGAGTTCAGGTCAGGAGAGTTGGCAGGCCAATTGAGCATAGTAATAGCATGGTCAGTAAACCATTTAGCAGTGGTTTTGGCACTGTGAGCAGGTGCCAGGTCGTGCTGAAAAATGAAATCTTCATCTCCATAAAGCTTTTCAGCAGATGGAAGCATGAAATGCTCCAAAATCTCCTGATAGCTAGCTGCATTGACCTTGCCCTTGATAAAACACAGTGAACCAACACCATCAGCTGACATGGCACCCCAGACCATCACTGACTGTGGGTACTTGACACTGGACTTCAGGCATTTTGGCATTTCCTTGTCCCCAGTCTTCCTCCAGACTCTGGCACCTTGATTTCTGAATCACATGCAAAATTTGCTTTCATCCAAAAAAGTACTTTCTTCTGCCGCTGTTTCTGGTTCAAAGGTGGCTTGACCTGGGGAATGCGGCACCTGTAGCCCATTTCCTGCACACGCCTGGATGTTTCTACTCCAGACTCAGTCCACTGCTTCCACAGGTCCCCCAAGGTCTGGAATCGGCCCTTCTCCACAATCTTCCTCAGGGTCCGATCACCTCTTCTGGTTGTGTAGCGTTTTCTGCCTCACTTTTTCCTTCCCATAGACGTCCCACTGAGGTGGCTTGATACAGCACTCTGGGAACAGCCTATTCGTTCAGAGATTTCTTTCTCTGTCTTACCCTTTTGCTTGAGGGTGTCAATGATGGCCTTCTGGACAGCAGTCAGGTCAGCAGTCTTACCAATGATTGCAGTTTTGAGTAATAAACCAGGCTGGGAGTTTTTAAAAGCCTCAGGAATCTTTTGCAGGTGTTTAGAGTTAATTTATTGATTCATATGATTAGGTTAATAGCTCGTTTAGAGTACCTTTTCCCTTTTCATGATATGCTAATTTTTTGACATAGGTTTGCTAATTTTTTGACATTTTGGTGTACAAATGAGTGTGTATGGTTATGTGAGTTTTGGCCCTGCGATGGCCTGGTGAGCTATTCACGATATACCTCGCATTCACCCAGAGTTGGCTGAGATGACTACCAGCCTCCCAGTCAACCCAATTAGCATTAAGTTCAGAAAACAATGAATGAAGAATGAATGAATGAATGAATAAATGAATGAATCATCTGTTTCACAACATAAGTCTATTTATCTTGTTGCATGTTTGGTGTGCTTATTAGAAGGTGAAAAGAAATATATATATATATATATATATATATATATATATATATATATATATATTTATTTATTTATTCCTAAAATATGTAGAATTCAATGCTGTTTATAATCTCTGACTGTACTGTCATTCAATGCCAGTGGAAATGAAAATGAGCCACTATGATGGTTCCCAATTCTCCTATACTAATCCAAGCTATTATCTGTTTTGTTAAATATTAACATATACACTACTGTATTATATTTACTACATCTCATTCATTGCAAGTGGAATTCATTAACGATTGTGCACTAAAGGCAAGGTGGACAGTGGAATGTGGATAGGGAGTATTAAATTCAGTGACAGTCATCAAGCCTGGCATGTATAATTGTTTTAGTATACACTACACGGGTATAATCAAATTTGAATTTTATGGTTTATTTTAATATAAATGACATGACGTGGAAAATGAGTTCCCAGCACAGACTGGTATAGAGCCTAAAAGCCATGCAATGGCACCTCTTTAAACCCTTTCAGATTTCTCGTAGTACTATGTTAAAACAATAAATATCAAACTAAAACAAGGCTTTCATATTTACATGTTTTAAGTGACCTAACTTGAAAAAAATTGCCCAGTGTATGCTCGTGTGTGTATAGTTTTTTAGTTCATTGTCATACGTTGTTGAGTTTCATTTTGATTTAGTTTTTATTTGTTTTTATAGGTTCCGGTACATTATTGTTTTTGCCATTCATGACAGTTTTGTGTATGTTTGAATATATATATATATATATATATATATATATGTATTCGTATACCAATGAGCAGCCCATGCACAGTGAGAAAGATCTGGATGCCTTTTATTAGTGTCTTGTTTAGAGTAAAATTGTGTCTAGTTAACGATATATATGGCATCTAGTTACTGCTTCATTTGTCCACACAAAGCAAATTAAATTCTAAGCAGGCTTTCTGCTCATCATCTGCAGTGGTTATCATTCACACTCTTGAGCTTGAATCTTTTCTTCTTGGCCCTGAGCTTCTCAGCTGGTATTGTTGAGGATGTTGAGGCAGTTGAGATGGAATGTATTAGGAGAGACACTTCTATCCGAGGCTGGTGAAAAGTTGAGTCTGAGAGACTGGGATCTTAAGGCTTCTTGTGATGAAGCTGCTTCTTCAGGTGAAGATGTGAGTGATGGAAAAGGAGAGTGGCATTCCTGTCAAACTTTTTGGAGATCTTCAGGACTGGTGCAGTTTGTTTAGTCAGTGCATAAATGTTTTATACCTGAATACAAAGGTATACGTTTATACATAGGCATGGATCATACTAACAGAGCATGCACAGATTTTGTTAACACATTTGTTAATATTTGGTAAC
Source organism: Plotosus lineatus (assembly GCA_024760905.1). Taxonomy (NCBI): domain Eukaryota; kingdom Metazoa; phylum Chordata; class Actinopteri; order Siluriformes; family Plotosidae; genus Plotosus; species Plotosus lineatus. The sequence goes on along the minus strand of CM045735.1, from coordinate 22,593,550 downwards.
ATTAATATACTTTTGACTGATGCAAAACACTGAGTTTCATAAAACCATTGTCTGTAAGGAACAAAGAACATGAGTTTAACTCTCTGGGAACAAAATTCCTTTCAAATTGTGTTAAAATTATTTACCTATGCAAAAATGTTTTTTTTTTTTTTTTTTGGGGGGGGGGATAATATTTGAAATAAATAAATAAATAAATAAATATTTCATTTCATGTAGCAGGTATGCTACACTGATTAATATATGCTTAATTGTTCCGCCTACATCAACATTGAAGAGTAGGTCATTATTGTGCTGTTAAAATATCCTGTGCTTTGTGACTGCACACAGAATGTTACAAAAATAATAACCAGAAATTAGATTTTTATATCTACATTTCCAAAACAGGTGGCATTTCCAGTGAGGTTACATATTCAAATACGTTTAACACATTTTCCCAGTTCATGATGCAGTCAAGTCTAAGTTCTATACTTTCTCTATGATAATAATAATAATAATAATAATAATAATAATAATAATAATAATAATAATAACAACAATAACAATAATAATAATAATAATAATAATAATAATATTAATAATAATAATAATAATAATAATAATAATATATTCAATGTATAATAGGAGTGAAAATAAATATCGAAAAATTAGTACATTCCTTTCACAGCAAGATGGTAAAGGATTCGAGTGCCTTGCTTGAGCATTTCTGTGTGAAATTTGCATGGGTATTCTGTTTTCCTCACATCGTCACAAGACATGCAAATTAAATGAACTATCTGTTCCAAACTGCCGCTAGGTGTGTGAGTGTGAATGGTTGTCTATGGGTGTGTTGGCCATGCAATGGTCTGGAGAGCTATTCAGTTGATCAGTTCATTCTTTGTAACCGCTTAATCCTAATTTTAGAGGCAGGTGGTGTCGTAGTTAGGGTGGTGGGCTCATGATCGGGAGGTTGTGTGTTCAAGTCCCAGTTAGACCCTCACTGTGCTAAGACCCTTGGGCAAGGTCTCAACCACAAGTGTGCCTCTGTTCACCCAGCAGTATGAATTGGTACCAGTAAAACATATACTGGGAAGGTAACCTGCGATGGACTAACGTCCCATCCAGGAGGAGTTGAACTCCTAGTTGCTTCACAGTATGGAAACTGGGGATAAGCACTGGTCTGATGACCCACTGTGGCTTGGGTGTAAAAACCCCAACAGACTTTACTTTATTTTTTAATCCTAATTAGGGTCGTGGGGAGGCTGGCACCCATCCCAGCTGACTCCGGGCGAGGGCAGAGTACACCCTGGACAGCTCGCCGCTATTCAGGATGTATCAATTATACATTGCCAATTATAAGCTCCAGCTTCCAGGTGGCCTTCGTAGGATTAAGTGGCTTGACAAATGAGTGAGTGAGAGAATCTATGATAATGATAATACAGATTTGGTCATCGTTCAGCAGCAACACGATTTGCTTGTCATTCATCACTTCCTATGTGGATGCTGCTTAATTACAAATGTTCGTATAAACTACATGGATGTAGAAGAAAAATGGATTAAAACATATATTTATAATTAATATTTACGTGTTTTAATTGTAAAAAAGACTGTTGAGATCTGCATTTTGAGAGCAGTAGAAGAAGCTAAGGTTTGTATGTGCTGTAGCGCTAAGAGAAGTTTATTTGAATGCTGAGTTTATCCCCTTATGGATTTAGAGAAGGCTTTCGACTGTGTCCCTCAGGCTATCTTGTGGTGCGTGCTCTGGGAGCATCTGCCATTTGATCCGGATTGGTAAAAACAGATTGAAATCATTTCCAGTGAGGGTTGGAGTCCACCAAAGCTGTCCTTTGTCACAGATTCTGTTCATAATTTTTATGGGCAGAATTTCTAAGCACAGCCCCGGCATTGAGGAGTTCCGGTTTGATGGCACTCGGATCTCGTCTCTGCTTTTGGTGGATGATGTCCTTTTGGCTTCACCAATCCAGGACCCCATGCTGTTATTGGAGCGATTTGCAGTCGGGTGTGAAGTGACCAGGATGCAAATCAGCACCTCCAAGTCCAAGGCCATGTTTCTCAGCCAGAAAAAGATGGAATGCACCCTCCGGGTCTGGAATGAGGTCCTGCACCAAGTGGAGGAGTTCGAGGATCTTGGGGTCCTGTTCACAAGTGATGGAAGGATGGAGCGTGAGATCAACAGGTGGATTGCTGCAGCCTCTGCTGTAAAGTCAAGCTTGTACCAGTCCATGAAGGTGAAGAGGGAGCTGAGTTGCTAAGTTCTCAATTTACCAGTTGATCTATGTTCCAACGCTCACCAATGGTCACGAGCTTTGAGCAGTGAACAAAAGAATACGATCCCCAATACAAATGGCTAAAATGAGTTTCCTTTGCAGGGTGGCTGGGCTCTCCCTTAGAGATTGGGTGAGAAGCTTAGCCATCCGGGAGGGGCTTGGAGTTGAACCGCTGTTTTTCTGCATTGAGGGGAGCTAGTTGAGGTGGCTTGGGCATCTGGTAAGAATGCCTCATGAACACCTCCCTTGTGTGGTGTTTTGGGCATGTCTAACCAGAAAGAGACCCCGGGGTCGACCTAGAACACGCTGGAGATATTACTTCTCTCAGCGGCTCTGGGAATGCCTTGATGCCCCCTGGAAGAGCTGTAGGAAATGGCTGGGGATAAGGACAGCTGGATCTCACTGCTTAAGGCTGCTGCTCCCGCAACCCATCCCTGGATTAAGCGGAGGAAGATGATGAAGGTTATCTGAACATATATATATATATCTATATATATATATATATATATATATATATATATATATATATATATATATGAACACAGACAAACAAACAAAATGAATCTGTAAACTCTTTGTGTTTTGGACATTAATTAAATTTTTTTGCATCAGGTTGTACAAGAAAACAGACTAAAACAAGATTTCCTCATTAATGTATGAAAATAATGCCATTACCTTCTAGAGTGACAGTGACAAGCTATGAGTGTCTTTTGATTCAAGCATTATCCACTTGGAATAATTAATTATAGTCCCAAGATACTGAAACAATTAGATTGTGTCATTCTTATGTGGCATATATGGTACTAATGTATATTATTTACTTGGCTAAATGACCAGGGATATTCATCTTCAGAATGCCAGATCCTGTGGAATATTTTGCAGTGGTTAACAAAAGCTGTCCAAGGAAGTGTCTCATGGTTGCCCAAGGCTTATTGATATGAGTGGGCAACAAAAACAATGACATCTCTGATCTCATGGAAAAACTAAAGTAGCACAAACTGATAAACCTTTTATTGCTGGCTATGGGAGAAAAGTGTTGAAATAAAAAATGCATTGAAGCTTGCTGCATATTGGGCTGCCTAGCTGTTGACCAGTCAGGTGCTCATAACTGTATGGCTTTTTAAAGCTCTTTAAGGAAACAGAAATCCCTTGAGGAACCTATTATTATTATTATTATTATTATTATTATTATTATTATTATTTAGAAATGAAAATGTGACAACATTTCTAATACAAATCAGCTCAGAAGAAACAGATGGCTACTGAAAGGGTCATCAGCTTGTAAAGAAACTTAAAAGTTTGAGTGGCAGTTCAGGAATGTCCTTGTGTATGGTTTCAGGATGGTCCATAAACCTTTATAGACTATTGCAATTCTCTTACTTCATCCATGGCACACTCAAATAAAATCAATTTTCTCCACTTACCACTGAAATGCCCTGTCCTTGATTCCTGACCTTGCTCAAACGCAGTTAAAGCTTCATTATGACTCCTTCATTTTAAAATAAGCTTCCTCTAAATCAGGATAAATTCCTTGCCCAGCATTAGAGTTGTCCTGAAGAATCAGCTCTGTACAGCATACCAGACAGTGACCTATCAAATTTCTTTCATTTCTTTTCATCAGCTCCCACTAGATCATTTCTCACTGTTTTCATCCTGACATATTATGTCTAAGTCTTAACATTAAGCAGGCCTATGAATCAGCTGTCCAGGCCAGATCACAGCTGAGATGCTATTATTCTTTTTGATTCCTCTCCAACGTGTACCTGGAATCTTTCTGATTCTATCTGGCAAACAGTAAGCAGCAAACACAACAGCTTTATGCTCACACACACACACACACACACACACACACACACACACACACACACACACACACACACACACACACACACACACACACACACACACACACACACACACACACACACACACCACTATCTATCTGAATGAAAATGAAATAGGACCTTATGAAATCTTGCATACAGACACTTCCCATCACACAAAGTATGGTTTGCATTAATCCACCACAGGATGTACAGTTTTGAAAGGTGGGAGATGAACATGATAAGAGCAGTGGATGTCTTTCAAGGGCCAGGTAATAATCTTTGGCATGTTGGAAGTCAGCACATGAATCAAAGAAAATGAAATTACAGGACATCTATGATTCACATTCCCTACAATAAAGAACTCAAATCAAAGAGTAAGGTATCTTTCATGCTGATATTTCCAACAGGCAAAAATATGAGTAGGTGAAGCAGAGTTTACTTTGTTGTAAACAAAATCTCAAATATAGAAGGAAGAAACAGAGCAGGACTTTTAGTAACACACTGATTGGCTTTAATCTACTTACATCACCATAACTGAAAATACTGTAATGAAAGTAAAAGTGTACAAGACGGTGTTGAGGCCAGCGATGTTGTATGGTTTAGAAACGGTAGCACTGAGGAAAAGACAGGATGCAGAGCTGGAGGTAGCACAGATGAAAATGTTGAGGTTCTCTTTGGGAGTAACGAGGATGGATAGGATTAGGAATGAGTTCATCAGAGGGACAGCACATGTTAGAGGTTTTGGAAACATAGTCAGAGAGCCTAGATTGAGATGGTTTGGACATGTACAGAGGAGGGGTAGTGAGTATATTGGCAGTAGGATACTGAGGTTGGAACTACCAGGCAGAAGGCCTAGAGGAAGACCAAAGAAGAGATTTATGGATGTGGTGAAGGAGGACATGAGGGTATTTGGCGTAAGAGTAGAAGATGCAGAGGATAGGGTGAGATGGAGGCAGATGATTTGCTGTGGTGAAACCTGAAGGGAACATCCGAAAAGAAAAGAAGAAAGATCACCATAACTGCCAATGATTTAAATATTATTGAACATCTGTGCTTTTTACTGATTTACAGTGAAACGTTGGTGGTCGAACGACTCTTTAATCGAACAAATCGGAGTTTGATCAAAAAATATGACAAAAATATGCCTTGGTGTTTCGAACAAATAATCAGAGTTTGAACGGAGCAGAGTGTTGAACGCAGGCTCAGTGTACATTACTTTGAACAGCCAATAAGAGAGTGTCTTATACTGCTTATTGCGTTTAGTCATTACATTATGCCTACTTTAACCCTTAACCATGAGCCATAACCACAAGAAAAGCAGCAGTGATTCTACTAGAAAGGAACAGAGAAAAGCCATGAGAACGTGAAAGAATCAACTACGATCAAGAGACAGAAAAGGGAAAAACTGCCACACCCCCTCAAAGCAGTAACCGTCCCCATCATAATGCAACTGGAAAGACATGTAAATAAATACAGTACATAATTAGGTTAATTATTACGTATTATGTTTTAACCTTTGTGCATTAATGTATGTATTGTACATTAATATGCTTCATAAATACACTCAATCTCAAAGTATATAAAATTGTATTGACAGGAGTAGATGTTCATCTATCTAAACGCATTAATCGATTTTGAACTATTTCTTATGGGAAATATTGTTTCACTCTTCGAACAAATCAATGATCGACCATATCTTTGGAACGAATTGTGCTCGACCACCGAAGTTCCACTGTATAATTATATTTAATGCTATAGAGGTGGGTGGGGGGCAGAGATAACGAAGGTGGAGGATTTTAAGTACTTAGGCTCAACAATCCAGAGCAATGGAAAGTGTGGAAAAGAGGTGAAGAAACGTGTGCAGGCAGGCTGGAATGGTTGGAGAGAAGTGTCCGGTGTGATGTGCGATAGGAGAGTGTCAGCAAGAATGAAGGGAAAAGTGTACAAGACGGTGGTGAGGCCAGCGATGTTGTATGGATTAGAAACAGTGGCGCTGAAGAAAAGGCAGGAGGCAGAGCTGGAGGTAGCAGAGATGAAAATGTTGAGGTAACAAAATGTTGAGTGTGTGTAACGAGGATGGATAGGTTCAGAAATGAGTATATCAGAGGGACAGCCCACGTAAGATGTTTTGGAGACAAAGTCAGAGAGGCTAGATTGAGATGGTTTGGACATGTACAGAGGAGGGATAGTGAGTATATTGGCAGTAGGATGCTGAGGTTGGAACTACCAGGCAGAAGGCCTCGAGGAAGACCAAAGAAGAGATTTATGGATGTGGTGAAGGAAGACATGAAGGTCGTTGGAGTGAGAAAAGAAGATGCGGAGGACAGGGTGAGGTGGAGGTGGATGATTTGCTGTGGCGACCCCTGAAGGGAGCAGCCGAAAGTAAAAGAAGAAGAAGAAGAATGCTGGGCTATCTTGCATAATAACATCAAACTAAACTCTTACCGAATAACAACAAAACTACAGTTATTTGACAGTAAAAGGCAGTGGTGGCCTATTCTTACAGTTGTCTGTCAAAAATATATCAGGAGCGCAAAAAAATAGTAAAGTTAATATGTGCTTTTCATGTAGCATAGTATTTACGAGTGAGTACATACGAGTGAGCTGCCACATACATGAAGGGTGCCCGAAGAGCAGCTGGGGTTAGGTGCCTTGCTCAAGGTAACTTCAGCCATGAGGGTGGAGGAAGGAAAGGTGCCGCTAACTCCCCCACCACCTCTTTTCCTGCTCTTTCTGGAATCAAATCGGCCACCTTTCGGTCCCAAAGCCACTTCTCTACACATTAGGCTATGGCTGCCCCCAACTATAATATAATATAAGTATAAAATATAGGTTTATACCTATATTTAGGTAGTGAGACTATATCATTAAATAAATAATGGAACAATTAAATCATGCTCTGTAATTGAATAAGGCCACACATGTCCATTAGATAAAAGTTGCTATACATGTTAATTTTTATTTAAAAATCAGCGCACAGAAAAACACAAAATTTGCAAATCAGATGTCCAGTTTTAAAATCCTGAAGCATGTGTCCACAAAAAAAAAATGAAAGGCAAAGAGCCAACAGTGGTCATCGGAAAAAAAAAAAAAAAAAAAAAACCCTGAAAAATGAAAGTCATATTTTGACAGAGCTGGATAAGTTCTATGCATTGAATCAGAAATTGTGCATTATGGTCCTGTATTTATATTTATATCTTATTGTCTCTATGTATGTGATTTCTTAGAATCCAGAGGATAGAATAAAACAGTTATTCCTCTCCTGCTCATTGAATATGACTAATAGCCCACTCAGCCAATGCCTCCTGAGGCTATGAGATCACACCTGCTTCAAGGTAACAGGATAGCTGCTAATTATACTGTATGTAAAACTCTTTTTTAGTACAGTATGCTTGAGCTGAAACCTCATGCTGCCAGTGTAGTCATGTAACTCAAAGTCTAAGAAGAATAAAAGCAAAACCATAGCTGCGTATGAAATGTATATGTCCATGTCTTAAGTGCTATTTACTTTCACATACCATGAGTGTGAACACTTACTGGCTTGGTTAGCATACATTTTTAAAAACATTAAATAAGTAAATAAAGTGATAGAGTAAAATATTAAATATGTAAATAAATAAGGATAGAGTCTGATTAATATAATCTGCTTTTTTGTCCAAATTGAGTCATTGGAAATGCTATAATGAGGCAAGAGTGGCTGCGTCTGGAATTGTCATATTGTGGTTGGCATGGAAAACTATGCTTTAGCAGACCATGGATTATATTTAGCAAACAACACAGTGGTGATGGAATGATAGATGAACTACACTGAAGTGTAGTTTTATTGGACAGGAAATCATATAAGAAAGGGCCAGGCATACTCTGCAATTATCCTTGGGGAGAGATCATTCATGACTTTCAGCAAAGGAAATGGTCAGCATATGATTCAAGCATAACAGGCAATATTATTAATAACCAGCTAATGACTTTCTCACAGCCTACTACATCTATATTGCCTATCAAATTGTATAACTGTACATTTATTTGTGTCATTGTTTTCATTTTCTCATGTAGCAGCCAACGTCAAAAAAGAAAAGTTACATCGCAGAAACATCAGTGAAGTTTATATTATGAAAAAGGTAAACAAGACAGGTTTTTATGTTAGTGCTGAATATTCTGCCACATGATCATTACCATGGTCAGTTTGTTCAGTAACTTATGGGTCACTATTGTGTTGGCCAGCCAGCAGAGGGCAACATAAACTACAAATGACAAATGAAAAATCTGAGGTACTGCTCGAGCACCTGAACTGTTGTAAAGCACTGTAGTATTAAAGTCTTTTTCAATTATTATTCCAGTACAATACACGAGTTAATGTTTAGAATGTGTGTGTGTGTGTGTGTGTGTGTGTGTGTGTGTGTGTGTATGTGTGTGTGTGTGTGTGTGTGTGTGATTTTATGTACTGTGGTGTAGCATGTTTATCCTTTTGTTTTGTATATGCAATTTATTACACTTCAAGTTCTTTTATGTTCTTTTTGTTATGGTCTGTGTTTTGTAGGGACTTTGATTCTGGCGGCCATGCATCTAATGCTATTTTCTCTCTGCTCCGGCTGAGGGGCGTGGCTGAGCTGCTCGGCTCACACCTGAATTCACTCTTCTCTTCTACTCACAATAAGCACAAGCACGCTCACCTCAGTTAAAGCACGCTGTTTAAGTGCCCCCCCCCCCTTGAATAATAACTCTGCCATCTCTGCCACTCTGCCATCTCACGCTGCCTCCTTCATTCTGGGTCTGGCTGAAAGATAATTACGCCATTGCATCACACTTTTATGTTCTTTGTGTACAGTACAATAAATGTGAGGCGCTCCACTAAATGTAAGCGCTTGTCGCAAATGACATATAGTGCTAGTGAGACAAAGTGCGACTTATTTGGACTTCCGCTCTTTCAAGTAAGCAAGTATGCGTTGAGTACTTGTTCAGTACTGAGCCTTCACTGGCACACTTGAAAGTTCTGAAGTCTGGATAAGCAGCGTTTTGGCTCACAAGCACCATACGTCACTTGGACAAGCGCCTACATTTGGTGGAGCGTCTCACAAATATTACAATTCCTCCCTCTAGTGGGCGTCTGATAAGCATTTTTAACCATTACTATGTTGTACTATATATATATATATATATATATATATATATATATATATATACACACACACACACACACACACACACACACACACACACAGTGGTACCTCACTTTCTGAAAATCTCACCAAACGAAAAATGCAGGTTACAAAATGCATTTTCCTAAAATTTTTGTTCTAAATATATATATATATATATATATATATATATATATATATATATATATATATATATATATATATATATACAGTGTGCCCCCAACTTACGAAATCAATCTGCATGTTAAACACCTAATTCATTCCAAACACTTTAAAAATGATAAAAGTACACCAATTTTGTATGAAATATGTGTTAAAAGTAAAAGAAAATTATTTATAAACAATTTAAACATTTTATTAACATATTAAACCATTTTATTAACATATTTATTATTTAAACCATTATTAAACATTTTTATTAACACACACACACACACACACACACACACACACCCCTCTCTCTCTCTCTCTCTCTCTCTCCTTCTCTCTCTCTCTCTCTCTCTCTCTCTCTTTCTCTCCCTGTCCATCTCTCTCTCTCTCTCTCTCTTTTCTCTCTCTCTCTCTCTCTCTCTATCTCTCCTCGCACTGCTAGCCACGCCCACAAGACGTGGAATTCAAAGAGCATTCCCTGCTTGACAAACTCAACTTTAATTTGATTCCTTGAGGGATCGGAATTCCAGATGAGCTCAAATGTGCCCACATTTATTAAACATTTACTGAATTAAAACAACTTAAAAAACTAAACTAAAAACGAAAGAGTGAAGCTTCCTTCTGTCTCTATCTGGGAGGTCAGCAGGGAGATGTTGAGAGACAGCCAATGACAGAGCAACTCGCGCGTCCCGTAAAATTTTGATTGGCGCGTTTGAATTTTGAATTTCTTTTCGTAAGAGGGGGTTGTTTCATATCTCGGGGATGTAAACTCAGGAAAATATTTTTCGTAACCCGGGGATTTTGTGCACAGGGGTCTTCGTAAATTGGGGGTAGACTGTATGTTAATCTCTATTAAAACTAAGTCCAGGTTAAATTCCAATTTTGAAGTGAAGATGTATGTTATATATTTGTAACATGTGGGTTGTCTGACTAAAAAGTCACTGTGAGTGTTTTCTCTCTAAAAATCATTTGCACACGTAATACAGCTAAAGCCCCTGTCACACATTGAAAATTTAGCTAAGCATATGCCATTCATTTGGTACGTGGGTTTTCAGTCGGACCTGGCAGATTTAATACCATATACCTCTTAATACCACTACTATCATGTTGCAATCCCACTATTAACACGTTTTCACTCTTTTCATGTTTTATTCGCACCCCCCCCCCCCCCCCCCAAGTGCAGATAATTTTGTTATCAAAGTCTGGCAATGTCCCACATTGTCTCTAGTGAGAAGCATGTCAAAGAACAGTTGCTGCTTTTCAAGAGTAGGCTGCATAGCTATCTGCACGTTTCTGCCCTGTGATAGCCTGGCGAGCTGTCCAGGGTGTACTCTCCCTAACTGTAATTAGGACTAAGCAGTTCTGAAAATAAATGAATGATGAATGACTGTCTCAGGATTGCCTTTTTTCCTTTAGGAATCATAGATGTAGTGTTTGAAGAATAATTAATACAGTTCTTTCTTTGTGACATTGTAAACAATTGCAACATCCTTGGTTGGGTTTATATGTGTATTTTAGTTTGTCTTTCATAGACATACCGTGCTTTATAAAAATGTTAAAGATACATGTAACTTTTGAGTCAGCCTTATCTCGGTGCATGAAAGAACACATTAATTTTCTAAGCCACTTAATCCAAAATAGGGTGATGGGGAAGTGTGGCGCCCATCTCAGCCGGCTCTTGAGACACACTGGACAGCTCACCAGGCCATTGCAGGGCCAACACTCCCACAACTATTTACACACACACACACACACACACACACACACACACACACACACACACACACACACACACAAAGGACATATATTTTTGGACTGTGGGGAGGAAACCAGAGTACCTGAAGGAAATGCATGCAAGCATGGAGAGAACTTGCAAACTCCACACACAAATTCCCAGGGTGGGAATTGAATCCAGGCATTCATGCTGTGAGACAGATGTGCTAACCGCTATGTCACTGTGCTGCCACTTTAAACAATTCAAATCATTATTGTAAAGCTTACTGAAAAGCTCATGATCATTTAGTAACACTAGTGAGAACATAGAACAGGCATTTATTTATTTATTTATTTATTTGAAATCTTAAATCTTGACTTAACAGGCTTTTTTCTTTTTAACCTAAATATAAACCAATACACACGCACATGCACACACATACACACACACACACACACACACACACACACACACACCACTATCTACATAAATATGAATATAAATATAATAAATATAAATATAATAAATATAAATATATATGGTGTTCAGGATGACGCTGATGGTGAGGAAGGTGAAGAAGGCAAAGGCAGAGCAGAAGACAAAGTGGAGGAAGCTGAAAAAGGAGGAGTGTTGTGTTGTCTTCAAGGAGGAGTTGAAACAGGCTTTGAGTGGTCAGGAAGTGATTCCAGATGACTGGACAACTACAGATAATGTGATCAGGGAGACAGGTAGAAGAATACTTGGTGTGTCATCTGGAAGGAGAGGAGATAAGGAGACTTGGTGGTGGAATGAGGAAGTGCAGGAGTGTGTACAAAAGAAGAGGTTAGCTAAGAAGAAGTGGGACATAGAGAGGACCGAAGAGAGTAAATAGGAGTACAGGGAGACACAGCATAAGGTGAAGGTAGCAGTGTCAAAGGCCAAACAGAGGGCGTATGATGACTTGTATGCTCGGTTGGAAAGTAAAGAGGGAGGAAATGATTGATACAGGTTGGCACAGCAGAGAAATAGAGATGGGAAGGATGTGCAGCAAGTTAGAGTGATTAAGGACAGAGAGGGAAATGTATTGACTGATGACAGAAGTGTGCTGGGAAGATGGAAAGAGTACTTTGAAGTGCTGATGAATGAGGAAAATGAGAGAGAAAAAAGAGTAGAAGAGGTGACTGTTGAGGACCAGAAAGCAGCAAAGATTAGTAAGGGTGAAGTGAGGAGGGCATTGAAGAGGATGAAGAATGGAAAGGCAGTTGGCCCTGATGGCATACCGGTGGAGGTATGGAAGTGTCTAGGAGAGGAAGCAGTAGATTTCCTGACAAGAATATTCAACAAGGTCTTAGAGAGTGAGAGGATGCCAGAGGAATAGCGGAGAAGTGTGCTGGTGCCCATTTTTAAGAACAAGGGAGATGTGCAGAGTTGTGGCAACTACAGAGGGATAAAGTTGATGAACCATAAGATGAAGTTATGGGAAAGAATAGTGGAAGCTAGACTAAGGGCAGAGGTCAGTTTGTGAACAACAGTTTGGTTTCATGCCAAGAAAGCAGACCACAGATGCAGTGTTTACCTTGAGGATGTTAATAGAGAAGTACAGAGAAGGTCAGAAGGAGCTGCATTGTGCCTTTGTGGATCTGGAGAAAGCATATGACAGGGTGCCGAGAGAGGAACTGTGGTATTGCATGAGAAAGTCTGGAGTGGCAGAGAAGTATGTTAGAGTGGTGCAGGACATGTATGAGAGATGTAAGACAGTGGTGAGGTGTGCTGTCGGTGTGACAGAAGAGTTCAAGATGGAGGTGGGACTGCATCAAGGTTCAGCTCTGAGCCCCTTCTTGTTTGCTATGGTGATGGACAGGCTGACAGACGAGGTTAGGCAAGAATCTCCATGGACTATGATGTTTGCAGATGACATTATGATCTGCAGTGAGAGCAGAGAACAAGTGCAGGAAAATCTAGAGAGGTGGAGGTATGCCCTGGAAAGGAGGGGAATGAAGGTGAGCCTCACTAAGACAGAATACATATGCATGAATGACAAGGACCCAAGAGGAATGGTAAGGTTACAAGTAGCAGAGATAAGGAAGGTGGAGGATTTTAAGTACTTAGGCTCAACAATCCAGAGCAGTGGAGAGTGTGGAAAAGAGGTGAAGAAGCGTGTGCTGGCAGGTTGTAATGGCTGGAGAAAAGTGTCCGGTGTGATGTGTGATAGGAGGGTATCGGCAAAAATGAAAGGAAAAGTGTACAAGACGGTGTTGAGGCCAGCGATGTTGTATGGTTTAGAAACAGTGGCCTTGGGGAAAAGACAGGAGGCAGAGCTGGAGGTAGCAGAGATGAAAATGTTGAGGTTCTCTTTGGGAGTAACGAGGATGGATAGGATCAGGAATGAGCACATCAGAGGGACAGCACATGTAAGATGTTTTGAAGACAAAGTCAGAGAGGCTAGATGGAGATGGTTTGGACATCTACAGAGGAGGGATAGCGAGTATATTGGTAGTAGGAAATATATATATATAACATGAGGAATGTAAAAGAACCATTGCTGACTTTCGTGAAGAGTAACTGCGAAGCCGTCAGCATGTTTTTGTCCCTTGCTAAAGGGTTGAGAGAGGAACGGCATCTGACGTAAAAACCCATGTCAAATCAGATGATTTGCTGTGATGACTCTCGAGAACGGGAAAAAGCCGAAATGGATGATTGACATTTCAGGCATTGACATTTGTAAGCAATGTTTGAATTGTGAAAATCTCCAAAGGCTACAATGACTTGAAATAAGATATCAAATTAGACACAAATGAACAGATTCAGTTCTTTTTATATAGAAATTGATATAAAATTAAATTAATTTATAATTATATCAAATGGATATGAAAAATCAACAAAAAGATGTGTGTGTGTGTGTATATATATATATATGTGTGTGTGTGTGTGTGTGTTAGCACAATAATTTCATTATTCTCAATTAAAAGCTGTTAAAATTCATTCTTGTTTATTTTGGAAATTAACTGAATTCTGAATGTTTCTACCTCACTCCATTGCTGCAAAACTACAAAAGTAACCGCTATATTGAAAGCTAAAGTGAACAGTGTTCATTAGAGTTGTTAACGTGTTCCGTTTGCCCGGTAATTATGATTTGTTTGTATGGGCAAGTCCTAAGAGAGAAAACAGGGATTTGGTGCCATCACTTGGGACTGCATATGGAAATAAATCTCCTTCCCGGATCGGCCTAATTAGTCTGTCGCTCATGCTCTTTTAATTTTTTTTTTTGTCTTGACAGTTGCAGTCACAATCGTCTGAGTTAAATCGGGTGGCAGGGTCACAAGAGCCCTGCGGCACTGGCATAAGATCCATCATTTGAACATTCAATAATGCTCTCTATCTCCACTGTCTGTGCTGATAGATGACATTTACAACTCATTAAAATGCATTCGTTGTTTACAGGCTTCCAGCTCCAAGTAACACAAATAATACTTAATTCAAGGTTTTGTAGAGTCTGTATGTAATTTTGGACAGATGGAACATATAATTGGTTGGTTCCTGCTCCGAGATATTGTGTCAGATTTGATACCACTGCCAATCTGATGTGAAATGTAATGGGGGAAATGCTCTTTACACAATTTTCGCTTGAAAGTAGTCAATCAGCCAAGATATGTTTGGCGTCTATACTTTGCTTCTTCAGTTTTGCACTAAACTGTACAATGTATAATGGAATAACATTACCAGGGCAATCTTTTTTCAGAGTTGACATTGGAGCACAGCAAAAATTGCTACTCCTCCCAATGGTTGAATACATAATTATAGCAAGATTCCTGGAGTGATACTGAAGTTAATAATTGATATATAGATTACATCATTATTAAAATGAGCTTAATGCAAATCATTTTAGTTAACACTGACCTCAAGTACTGTACTTGTTAATCTCAGACATTTGCTTTAAAAGAGAAAAAAACAAACTTTAGATGATTCGCACATGGATTGTGTTTAGAAATAAGGCTGCCATAATGCATCAATGCAAAAAGGTTAACAAACAAACAAAATGAAAAGTATTACTCCAAAAAAGGTGATCATCTCATCAAAAGCATTCAACACAGAAGCCACGACTAAACCACAAACAGTGGCTACCTGGGGGTCTGGGATGAATAAAAAAAGATATAAAAATATAAAATTCAATGCAGCTTTTATGTGGATAGACGTTGTGGTCATTGTGTCAGATTGTCCTTGAAGTTTTGTAAAATATCCCAAAGTAAATTGTTATATGTATATATTGTATATGGTTAAAATTCATTCATTCAAGTAACTGTTTACTTCTCAGACTTGAGGTCTCAGGGAAGTTGGAATTCCCAGCCGAAAGGCGGGATACATCCTGAACAGCTCGCCACTTCATTGCAGGGAAAACACACAAGCATTCTTATTCACATCTAGAGGCAATGTTGAACACCCAATTAGCCGAATGTGTATACCTTTGGGGAGGTCATGCAGTCAGGGAGAGGACATGCAAGAAACAGCTTGGCCAAGCCTTGAACTCAGGACCTTCTTGTTGTGTGGAAGACGTGCTAACCATTGCACCACAATGACATCCAAAATTAAACTATACAGTATGTCAGTTGTCATTCTTTTTATATTGTTGTTGATAGGGTAGAATATTACACCCAAATTAATTCTTAACACACAACAGATTGTACGTGTGGGGGGGGTGATTTTATATATATAAAAATTATAAAAGCATACCTTTTAAGGTACTTACTTTGTGTTGAACGCGTCCTGGATATTATTGCAAATACAGCTCCAGAATACCCAATGGGAGGGAGCTGCATCAGCCTTCCTAGCCAATGGGAGGCCAGTGGGGCGGGATGGTGGGAGATAGCCAATGGGAGGCCAGCGGGGCGGGATTTTGGGAGATAGCCAATGGGAGGCCAGCAGGGCGGGATGTTGGGAGATAGTCAATGGGAGAGCAACTCTTGTATTGTTTGAATTTTTGAGATGGTGCTTTAAAGTGAACTTGTTTCGTATCCAGGGACGAAAATTTTCGGAAAATGTTTTTCGTCACCTGGATTTTTTGTATGGTGGGACTATCTTAAGGTGAAGTACCACTGTGTGTGTGTGTGTGTGTGTGTGTGTGTGTGTGTGTGTGTGTGTATATGTGTGTGTGTGTGTGTGTGTGTGTATGTATATATATATATATATATATATATATATATATATATATATATATATATATATATATAAAATACAGGTTCATGGGACCACTTCCCTCTTTTGTTCATTTTAAAATAAACCTTTAAGCAAAAATGTAAATGCAGTAGGTCAGTAAATTTCTGAGCAATTAGCAAGATGAACCATGGTTTTGTGTTTGGTCGGTATTTCCGTATCGTGTATAAAAACAAATTCAATTGGCTGAAGGCCTACGTGACAATCCGCACTGCCCAATCACGGCATGGCTCTTATTATATTGGGCTTTTCACACACTGAAGAACCGTAGATAAGTGGATGAAAACACAATTGTGTCAGTATTAAATGCTGGGACCTCTGCGGTCGCTTTTTTATTTTTTTCTCAATGAAAGCATTACTTCCGGTTCAATTAGCGGAAATTGTTTTACTGTTCCGAAGTTTCCGAATGCATGTAAAGAAAAATGGTTTTGCTTCAGAGTATCTCAGTACGTATTGTTTGCACGTTACAACCGGTTTAATCCCATAAAACGGTTTTATTGTGCAGCCCTACCAATTACTGATCCCAATCTGGCATCAGTAATCCAGCACCTTAGATCACCGCTGCCCTCTACATCATATATCAATATAATCATAAATATTACCCATCATTTACCTGCTGTATAGAGTAAAACTTTCTTCTGCCAAACTTAGTAATACGTAATAATAATAAAAAAATGTTTGTGAAGCAGAGGTCTACAAAGCTACACAGCTTATAGATAGGGAAAAGGAGAGGTTTCTGATTGAATTACTGCTTATATTGAAAATACTGCACAATATTTAAAATTTGAAATAATATAATTATAAACTAGATTCCAAAAAAAGTAGGGGCACTATGCGAATTGTAAATAAAAACTGAATGCAATGATGTAGAGGTGCCAAATTTCAATATTTCATTCTGAATAGAACATAGATGACAGGGTCAAAAGTTTAAACTGAGAAAATGTATCATTTCAAGGGAAAAATATGTTGATTTTAAATTTCATGGTGTCAACAAATCTCAAAAAAAGTTAGGACAAGGCCATTTTCACCACTGTGAGGCATCTCCTCTTCTTACAACAGTCTGCAAACGTCTGGGGACCAAGGAGACAAGTTTCTTAAGTTTAGAAATAGGAATGCTGTTCCATTCTTGTCTAATACAGGTCTCGAACTGTTTAACTCTCTTGTGCCTTTTTTGCTGCACCTTCCTCTTTATGATATGCCAAATGTTCTCTATAGGCAAACGAATTGGATTGCAGGCTGGGCATTTCAATACCCAGATCCTTTTCCTACGCAGCCATGATGTTGTAATTATTGATGCATATGGTCCTGCATTATCATGTTGAAAAATGCAAGGTCTTCTCTAAAAGAGACACTGTCTGGATGGGAGCATATGTTGTTCTAGAACCTGAAGATACCGTTCTGCATTAACGGTGCCTTTCCAGATGTGCAGGCTGGGTTGTATGTGAAAAATAAAGATCCAAGATATGCTAGTGTTAACTGTGAATTTACGAGAGATTTTTTGTGAGTGCAGTAATATTTTAATCAGTTTTTTTTTTTCTTTCAAAAATCAACAGTCTTTAATCTTTGTGTACATAACTATTTTTTCATATCACAGTTTCACTTTTTTGAAGAGCAGAAGAGCAGAAAGGAAGAAAATGTAAAAGTTAATTTGAGGCATTTAATGTACATGTAAGCAGGCAGTGGTGGCCTGGTGGTAAGGTGCTGGTCACTGATCTCAAGGTTAGGGGTTTAAGTCCCACTATCAACAGGTTGTCACTGTCCCTCCAGTGCAGCTAACTAGATTATAAAAGACCGGCCATGTCTCTCACTGTCTATGGTAAGAGGCATCTAAACGAATCATTGCTGATTTTCATAAAGAATAGGCTGCATATCCATCAGTGTGTTTCTGGCCTGTGATGGCTTGGCAAACTGTACAGGGTGTACTTTGCCCTCATCCAGAGTCATCTGAGATGGGTGCCAGCCTCCTTCTTCTTTTCCTTTTGGCTTTTCCCTTCAGGGGTCGCCACAGCGAATCATCTGCCTCCATCTCACCTATTCTTTGCATCTTCTTCTCTTACACCAACGACCTTCATGTCCTCCTTCACCACATCCATGAATCGTCTCTTTGGTCTTCCTCTAGGCCTTCTGCCTGGTAGTTCCAACCGCAGCATCCTACTACCAATATACTCACTATCCCTCGTCTGCACATGTCCCAACCATCTCAATCTAGCCTCTCTGACTTTGTCTCCAAAACGTCTTACATGTGCTACCTCTCTGATCTTCTCTAATTAGGATTAAGTGGTTATAGAAAATGAATTCATGAATCTGCAAGTAACCTAATATGCAGCTCACTTAATATGCAATTAGGGCCGAGTAGGGATAGAAAACCCCCAAAACTAACATCACCCTGCCTGTCACCCTCTTTTGGTTAAATTTATTACCACTGCATGACCTGGTAGGTTAGGAATGTTGACCACATAAGTGCAAAGTGCTCATACAATCATTATTCTGTTTCCTGTAAAACAGCCAATTACTGTCAATCTGTCTCAATTTATTTAAACCCCCAGCATGAGAACAAACATGACACTACACAACAGAGTGAGAACCTGAGGATATTTAACCCCCTGAAGAGAACAACGGGGAACTAGAGAGACAACATGCTCATATTTCTTTCTAAAGTTGCTGACAACAGCATGTGATTACAGCCACATTGTATATATTTTTTTCTTCTTCTTTCAAATCATGCAGGTTATACATGGAAAAGGAGACTCGGCGTTAGTGTGTGTGTGTGTAAATCTAAATACATGCAAAGGAATGGGAAACCATAAATCAGCATTGAACATTGGGTTTAATGGTGAACCTTGCCCTCTTTCTCTCCAGGTGGCAAAACCCAGGATCAGAGACCAGGCAGTTTCCATGCTGACATGAAGAGAAAACAGGTGGAGGCAATAAATTATTAGGTTCTTTATCTAACTTTAAATGTCAGATTTAGGTGTAAATCTTTTTTGGGACTCCAAGGCAGTTAAACAATCAGAATGCCACTTAGATTAATCAGCCATAACATTAACACCGGCTGTCTGATTTGTGGCTAGGCAGCCACATACATAGCAAGGTAAAATACATTGTTGTTCTGCCAACTTTCTATCATAGCCAGCATTAGCAGTTTGCAAAGTACAGTAGCTTTTTTGTGGCGTTAGGGCAGACATAATAGCCTTTGCTTCAGTGAGCCTTGGGAACCCATGACAATTTACCTAGTTCTGTGTCCTTCCATAGACCACGGCTGAAAACGAACAACCAGCTAGAGCTAATATTTCATTAAGACATCCATGTTTTTCTCTCATTTTCACATCATGACTGAAATGGTGTCATTTTGTGCTCTGATTTCCCATGTTGAAGGCAGTGAATATCTGAAAATGACTTGACTTTGAAATAGAGCTACAACTGATTTTGGCTCTGAAATGTCCTTTTGCATGTTAAACCAGATTATATAATTGATTTAATTGATAGCGATATTATTTAATTAAATGCTGGGTGCTAAAATATTCATTCTATCATTTTCTGAATCGCTTAATCCTAATTAGGGTCACGGGTAAACTGGAACCCATGTCAGCTGACTCTGTGCATGGGCAGCATACACCCTGAACAGCTCACCAGGCCATTGCAGGGTAGAGACACACTGATATGCTATGCGTCTAGTCTTGATGAAAGCAATGTTTCTTTTTAAATGCCTCTCAACATAGACAATGAGAGACATGGCTGGCCTTTGATGACCCAGTTAGCTGCACTCGAGGGACAGCAGAGACAACCATTGACAGTGGGGCTTGAACACCCAACTTTGGGAATCCAGCACCGTACCACCAGGCCACCACTGCCCTGTTCTAAAATATATGTCCTTCAAATTTTCAAGAACATATAATATAAAAATGAGCTGGACAATCACCATAAAAAGTATGTATATACAGTCAATATGTATTCATCACATCGTGTCCAACTGTCTATGTATTATAAAGCATGAGATATTTCACTCTTCTTAACATTGAATTCTTCATGACTGATTGCTGTTGTCATTTCTTGAAATCTTTAATTATTTTTGTAGCTCCTGTTCTAGCATAGTGGCTCTAACCATGTGTACGTCTGTTGGACCTTAAGGCAATGCTTCTCAATTAGTTTCTGTCATGCCCCCCAGGAAGAGGAAAACATTTCACCCCCCCACACACTATAAACAGTGTCATTTGTCTATAAAATTGTTAGAAGTAATGCTCTGCGTAACACCGTATCCTTATTATACTGTACAATACTTATACAGATGCTCCCCGACTCATGTTCATTTGTTTCACGTATTTTTTGATTTTACGGTTTAAAAAAAAAAAAAAAATTGAGTTTAAACAGAGTTGCTCTCTGTAGTACCTACATAGTACGCTGACATAATACGCTACTTGTGCATGATGCTGCAGCCATTGTTTACAAACAACATACTGAACCTGCCCCTCCTTCTTCCCAGTTCTCTGCGTGTTACCCTCGTGTTAAGACGTCGTCTCTGTGATCTTTGTATTTACACTGTTTTGCGGACATTTGTAACCCTAAGCAAATATGGTTGGTCAGAAGCGTAAGCCTAGTAGTGATAGTGGTAATCAGAAAAAGTGGCAAGCCATCTCGTTAGAAACGAAGATGGCTATTATCAAGAAAATTGATGCTGGTGGGAAAAACATGTCAATGATGCACGTTTCTTCCAAATGGCTCCGTCGACCATCGGAACCATTTACAAGCAGAAAGATCTCATCACAGAGAATGTTAAAGGTTATATTTGATCCTGTATTTGATATTTGATGAGTGAATTTGATTAAAATTTATCTATTTGAAAATTATTTTGCTTGAATTTAATTTATTTGAAATTAATGTTGATATTATTTGATATATTTGAAATTATTTTACAATGTTATGTTTATAATAATTGATTTAGGGGTGTTTTATGAGATCCGTTAATGGTATTTTTGAATGTATAGTACAGTATGAACGTCATACGTCACTGGAACATACAAAAACAACTTATGTTTTTTTTCACCTTATGTTCGGCCGTCCAGAACCAAAGAAAAACGTAAGTTGGGGAGCGTCTGTACTGTATCCTTTAATAGCTCTTCAGCTGTGGCTCTCTCTGACATATTTACAAAAAAGTAGATCCTCTCACAGAGAGTTTGTCATGTCAAAACATGCATAAGTAATAAACATACATTCTTTGTTGCTGTCAGTTGCTTCATTGAATTGTAAGGCAAAACGTTTTTATTTGAGTTTATCTATCAGCTGTTCTTCAAGATCGTTAGTGATGCTATTTATGTATCTGGTGACAGTGTCATTGGACAGAGGGATAGTTTTTGTTTTTGCACCACTATCATCATCCAGCATGACAGAGACCATGTCTGCTGCAGGTGGTATCAGTTCCTCTGCTATGGTGTGGGTTTTTTTTTTTGCACTGAGCAATTTGGTACGCCACCTTATATGTGAGGTGCTCTACCGACTGTAGGTACTTGTCGCAAGTCGGACTTCCGATCTTTCAAGTGAGCAAGTGCGAGTTGAATACTTGTTTAGTACTCAACCTTCACTTGCTCACTTGAAAGATCGGAAGTCCGGATAAGCCGCACTTGATCTCACAAGCACCATACATCACTTGCGACAAGTGCCTACATTCGGTAGAGCTCCTCACGTATGATGCTAACAGTGTTCACTGGTTTGCTGAAGTAGCATTCAAAAATGGGATGATTGTTTGCAATATTCGGCACGTTTTTGTTGAAAAAACTCAAGCGGTTATCAGTATGATCGGAGTGTAATGTCTTTAAGTGATGCCTGCATTTATTTGGCTTTATGCTGTCCACTGCCAATGTTTTTAGACACCATAAACACACTGGTCTTTTCTTGTTTCTGACCATAGTCACAGTGAAGCCGAGTGCTACATCCGCATCATACCTCCTCAACTTTCGTTTCTCTTACTGTTTCCGTCTCTCTTCGCCTCTCTTTTTGTCCCTGTTAAAACTTTTTTCATGATGAATTTATTAACTTTACTTCATATTTTACCATCGAGCTAATTCTCTTTGGGCACACTCGGACAGTGAGGGAACCACTGCCACCTACTGTAGTGGATGTACAATTATGCTTTATACTCGTACGGCAAAAAAAAAAAAAAAAAGCATGTCCCCTGGGGTCGCACGCCCCCCCCCCCCCCCGGCATAGCACTGCGCCCCTCCAGGAGGGCGTGCCCTACTATTTGAGAACACTGCCTAAAGGGCAACCTTGGATTTAACCTTCTGTGTCTGTTGTGCATGAGGCTTCTCATATTACTTCCGTACTTTCCTAGGAAACAGATCACATATACATATCTTTCTTTTTCTAGTCAGGCTTGTGGGATTAACTACTTACGACCTACTAGAAAGCTTTGAAGGCAGTTGGCATGTTTTTAGAACTTTTGTTTCTTAACCAGGAGGCTTAGGTATATTATAGTTTCTGCCAGATTTGTTAGCAATCTAGCTAACGGTAGGCTTTTTTAAGCATGTAAGCGAACCAACATTAAGTTAAACAGTTGTATTGTTTTAAAGTTAAACAAATTTGTGAAGCTAAAACATGCGTAAACCTAGAGTTAAAGGTTAGCATTAAGGAGCTTTGTGTTATTAACAACATTATACTTGTAGACATTTTCTAATTATGATTTTACACATTCCATTATTTATAAGTTACCCTCTTTGTCAAGTGGAAAGTTTGTAAAATTGTAGTATTGTATTGTGCTAAAAATTTCATAAAACCCAACAGATTATTATTAATTAGTACTGCTCGTCAGTGTGTTGATGTGTCTTTACATTTCATCTGAGAGCTCACTTAAAATACATTCAGAATTCCAAGCTGACAAACTGGGTTTTGATTAATGATGTGCCTGGCCTACTGTGAGGATAAAATCTTGGCTGCTTCGCTTTTTGTAAAATGTGGTGTGCATGCTGAGGTTTGCCTCTGCTTAAACCCAAGATAAAGGAGTATCTGAGTCATTCCACAGGAACAAAAACCTCACCACATGGGAACCAAAGCAGCTCTCTTACACCTCCATTAGCCCCAAGCTTTCTGAAGAAATCATTTCTGTCCTAAGGCAGGAGAAAAAATTCAAATCCACCAGGAGTGAATAATGTTCTGGACAATGAGGATCAATCGGATGGGTCAATCATACCTTCACTTTTTTAGGCTCATTCATCTAAAATAAACTTAAGTTATGAAAGATAAATAAATATAAAATCAGCATACACAGTGTCTGCATGAAAGTTTGTGCATCTGTGTGAATGTTTTATTTTGACATAAATTTCGAGTCCCCACAAGGTTGTCACTGTCCCCCCAGTGCAGCTAACTGGGTTATCAAAGGCCGGCCATGTCTCTCACTGTCTATGGTGTGAGGCATGTAAAAGAACCTTTGCTGACTTTCGTAAACAGAAGGCTGCAAAGCCATTAGCGTGTTTCTATCCCTTGCTAATGGATTGTGACTGGAAGGGCATCCGATGTAAAAACCTATGCCAAATCAAATGTGCGAATCAGATGATTTGCTGTGGCAACTCCCGAGAAAAATGGAAAAAAGCCGAAAGGAAGAAAGAAATCATAAAATTTTCACAGAAGCCCCAAACGTAAATAAAGAGAACAGTTCAGTTAAAGGTGAAGTTAGAATCATTTGTTTTTAATCAGTGTAATGACAGTCAGGTTTTGATTTATTTTAAGAAAAGTTCATCTGGTTCCAAAAGGTGACAAAATCATCTAAAAAAATTTAAGTGATCTACAATCAAACATCCATAATAGTTCACAATATCAGAGAAACCCAGAGTGGCTACTAAACGTTTACAGACATTTGTCATATTGGATAAAGTTATGGTCAAAAATAAACCATCATTAGAAAAGTGAACAATGATGTACATGACACCATTTAAAAAAAAACTGTCACAACTTTCCAAAACAACTGTTATGTCCCATATAAATTTTCCGAAAAAGACTCTATTCGAAATGTTTTGTTAATGAATGAGACTAAATAAACTTTTTGGTTTAAATGAGAGGCATAAAGTGTAGAGAGAAAAAAACCCACCTGCTTCCCAGAATAAAAACCTTATCCCATCTGTGAAACATGATGGTTCTTTTTAAATTTATTTATTTATTTACTTATTTATTTACAAACTTTTCTGAAAGTAGCACCAGAGCTTCGAAACAGAGCATAGGTTCCAATGACAAGGTTGCCTTTTAATCTGCAGGCAATTTGGAATACTTATTAAACCTAATGTATATTGTCACCTTGATGCTGACACGAATTTTGCATCCACATTGTTGCGCAATTTGTCATGGCAGTGCGTGTCATTTATGATGGTGCAGATGAAAGCGTGAAGCCTAGTTTGCACACTGCTCATGTCCTGTTTACTCACAAGCAACACACTTAGCATACGATAATGATCAGAAATGGTGTACAATACCACGCTATACATGACTTATTAATGCATAGGTTGAGTATTGTTGGAGCACTGTTTATGTGCAGTGTACGACATGGTGCATATGATGCACATTTTTCTGCCTGAGCACGTATTGCCATAACCACTTCGCACATGTGATGACATTATTTGATCCAGCTTTGTCCCACATGATGATATATATATAATCACTATATGTATATCATATATATATATATATATATACAGTGGAGACTCAGTTCTCAAACTTAATCCGTTCCAGAAGGCTATCCGAATTCCGATTTGTTCAAATTCCAAATCCGCTTTTCCCATTACAAATAATGAAATGGTTTTAATCTGTTCCGTCGTCTTTTGAACGGAAGTTAACGGTACCATAACTCATACCATATTAAGTGAAAAAATTATTGAATACCGTAAACTATGTTATAGTCTGTCCTGTGAAAGAATCTAACTTTTCTGTGGTTTTTATTTTAGTGTGTTATGGTCTGTGTTGTGAGAGACTCTGGTTTTGGTGTCTCTCTCTCTCTGCGCGTTGGAGGGGCGTGGCTGTCACACGCGGGTGGAGTGCTAAACACACACCTGATTCCACTTTGCAATCACTGGGCTTCTCTACCAGTGACTACGATTTCCCCGTGCTCTAGTGCTTTCCCTGTGAACAACAAAGCTCATCCGTTTTCATCACACTGTCTCCTGCATTTTTGGATTCGGCTGAATATTCCTGGCGTCACAGAATCACCCCTACAGTGAAGGCACTAGAGCACGGGGACATCATAGTCACTGTTAGAGAAGCCCTGTGATTGCTAAGTGGAATCAGATGTGTGTATTTAGCACTCCACCCACGTGTGGCAGCCACGCCCCCTCCAACGTGCAGAGAGAAAGAGAGTTAGAGCCACCAAAAGAGTCTCACACAAGAGACTATAACACACTAAAATAAAAACCACAGTGCAATTAAAGCTTGAGAACCATAAATATATGAATTTTAACCTTTGTGGTGGTGAGCAGTTGGCATATGTAAATGTTGGAGAGGGAGAGAAGCAGAGGTTTCCCATCCATAACAGAGAGGGAGAGAAGAGAAAGATCCCCTTCCATAACAGCTTCAGGTAAATCAGCAAAGGTGTTTTTTTTCTCTCTTGCTACTGCTTTGCATGGATGACTCTTCTTCAGGATGCCCCATTCTTTTCTTGAAGAACATTTCTAACATGGCTTGTTTCTGCCTTCTTTTCAAAACCTTACGGAAGTGGCTCATGACCTCATCGTTAAAGATGTTCACAGTGCTGCTAGTACTTTATCTTAGTTTGAGCGCTTTAGCTTAGCTTTAGTGCTTTAGCACTAGCTTTAGCTTTATCAGGGTGATACATAGTATCCACAACTTCCGGACTTCCCTAGAACAGCGCTAGCTTTATCAGGGTGATACATAGTATCAACAACTTCCGGACTTCCGGAAGTCACGCACTTTTCCTCCCTCTCGATCTCGTTTTTACTCCAGTGTTTTTTGAGTTCGACTTCCATAATTTGTTCGATTTCCGGGGGAAAAAATCCCAGATTTTTTGCTCGAACTCCGATTTGTTCGAACTTTAAAGCATTCAAATACCGAGGCTCCAGGGGGCTGTGGTGGCCTAGTGATAAAGGGGGCTGGATCGCTGATCCTAAGGTTGGGGGTTCGAGTCCCACTCTCCACAAGGTTGTCACTGCACCCCAGTGCAGCTTACTGGGTTATCAAAGGCCGGGCATGTCTCTCACTGTCTATCGTGAGAGGTTCATGGAAAAGAACCATTGCTGACTTTTGTAAAGAATAGGCTGCAAAGCCGTCAGCGTGTTTCTGCCCCTTGCTAAATAGGGCAACCCCTCAAATAGGGAAAAAGATGTGTGTGTGTGTGTGTGTGTGTGTGTGTGTGTGTGTGTTTGAAGAAGATTGAAGATTTAGTCACACAAGATCGGCTACCTGCCCCATGGAGGGAGAAACATCAAATCAAGGTCTTGATGCAGTCTCACTGGACACCATACCCAGAAAGAGGCCAAGGAACAGCGTGGATACTTGTCACACTATTACTTGTGTCCGGCTAGTACTGTTCCTTGGCAAGAGAGAATGGTCACACCCTGACAAATAGTGACCACAAATGTGGACCTTGAAGATCCAGCAAAACATGCTCTAATACCTCGTTCTAGTCTACCTATAGTGCTATTCAACCTCAGCAAATGATCCAGAATGCAGTTGATAAGAAAACACAAAACAAATTACAATTTAACATATGCCCAAGAGAACAGGAAACAATTTTATAACTTTGAACATTATTTGCACACTTAGCACATGACTGTACCAGTTATATACACTTCACAACAGTTTACAACAAATTGGAACAGTGAATTAATCCAATCTATGTACGTATGTACGTATGTACGTATGTATGTATGTATGTATGTATGTATGTATGTATGTATGTAAACTAAACCAGTTGAGGCATGCATTGACCACAACTGGTACTGTTGGACAGTAGGGCATCAGTGGAAATTGCACTACTGTTAAGCCAAGGAGAAGAGAAGAAAGATGAATCCAGAGACAACGGGATTGGAGAAAGGTTAAGTGTAGTCAGTTCAGAGTAGGGACTTTGAAGGTTGACATGGGGTAAAGGGAAAGATCTAGCTGATGTAACGGTGTAGAAGTAATCCTGAAAGAAGCACCCATCAGGCATGTATTTAAAGTGATGAGAAAATCAAACAGAGTGATGAGTGTCAAGCTAGAATTTGATTGTTGCTGAATGCCACCAGTGCATACTCAACATGAGTAGGGAGTGAGACGGAGTACAGGGATAATTTCTGGACAGAGCTGGATGGAGATGTTGAGAAGAAAGGAAATTACAATTGTGAATACGTGACTCAAAAGTATACCAAAGAGAGAGTGGAAAGCTAAAGGACGAAAACTGCTGTGTGAAATTCAAAGATAGGATGCTGGATGACTGGACAGCTGTAGCATTTATGGTAAGGGAGAAAGCTAGGAATGTAGTTGAGGTGGCATCTGGACAGAGGCTGGAGGACACACAGACTTGATGGTGGAATAAGGATGTTTAGAAAGGTATTAAGGCAAAGGCATTAGTAAAAATAAATAAATAAATAAATAAATAAATGGTGTTTTTTCAACCAGGCTGTTAAACCAAATCATAATGCCCGAGAATCTGACAAGAACAATGGAGATGTGAACAGATGCATTAACTCTAGAGGTACAAAGTTGATGAGTCACAGCATGAAGTTATGAGAAAGAATAATGGAATTCAGGCTGGGAGGAGTTTTGGTATCCTGTGAACAGCAGTATGGTTTCATAAAGAGTACCATGGATGCTTTAAGAACGTTAATGGAGAAGTACACGGAAAGTCAGAAAGAGTTGCACTGCTTGTTTTTGATTTGGATAAAGCATTTACCAGAGGTGGTGCATCTCCATTTTTATTTATATTTGGTGGAATGTACTTATGGCACTGTATTAAACAGCAACAAATCATACCTCAGGGTGCCAATTGTCTATGCTTTGCTTTTCATGACTGCATATTTCACTGGTGTCTATCTATGTATGACCTGTTAACTGGTGATGACGGCTGGTGTTGTCTCCTCCTTGGATCTGATTATTAATTCTATATATTTTTTAACATTTATGTATAAACATCAGAGTAATGCCTTGTAAATAGTACTGTGGCTAGTAAAAAGCTGGTGCCATTTATTTTCCCCATGTTTTCTCCTGGTTTTGAGTTAGACAGGGACTGAGAAAAGCCTTTGTGTTTTTTTTTTTCCTTTGTTTTTCTTTGTAGTCTAAGGTAAATTAAATTTTGTGTGCATTGTTACATTTTTTTTTTGACTTGGCCAGCTTTTGAAGAAGTAACTACTTAAATAAATGAACCCAAAGTAAAAGAGTGAATGATTCAACCTCGACTGGGACATAAAAGAGGAATGCCAAGAGAGGAATTTTGTTACTACATGAGGAAGTCAGCAGTGGCAGAGAAGTTTGTAAGGATGGTGCATGATATGTATAAAGACAGGGATGATGGACAAGTTCAAAGAAGAGGTGGGTTACATCTTGGGTGTGCTCTGGGCTCTTGTTTATTTGCAGTCGTCATGAACATGTCCAGACAAGGTCTGACAAGAGTCTCTATGGACAATGATATTCGCAGATCAAATTATGATACAGTCATATGAAAAGATTGGACACCCTATTAAATCTTATTATGAAATGTTCACATAATGTCCAATCTTGTTTTTATTTATTTGTGAAAAAAAGTGATTTAATTGTAAAAAGGCAACATAAATTAACATATGTTTACTCATGAAACAAAATATATGAATGACAATGTGTTTTTCATTGGAGGTAAAAAAATAAAAATAAAAAAATAGAACACCCTTCTCCCAATAACTAGTATTACACTCTTTGCCTTAATGTTGAGACGCTTCTTGGAGCCATTTACCAGTCTCTTACATCAACCTGAGAAAAGTTTCCTCAGTCATCAATTCAGAATTCTTTCAGCTATGAGATTTTTGAGGGTTTTCTTGCATGTACAGCCCATTTCAAGTCACCCCACAGCATCTCAATGGGATTATGATCCAGGCTATGACTGGGCCATTCCAGGACTTTCCACTTCTTAGTTTTCAGCCAGTCTTTGGTGGATTTACTGGTATATTTAGGATCATTGTTATGTTGTCATGTTCCACTAGAGCTTTAATTTTTTTACAGATGGTTTCACATGTCTTTCAAGTACCCTCTGATACACAGTATAATTCATAGTGGTTTCTATAATGGTGACTTGGCAAGGTCCTGCTGCAGCAAAGCATCCCCAAAATATGACACTTCAATCTCTATGCTTCACAGTATGAAATTCTTTTCAGATGTTCATTGCAAATGCTTTGGTTATATAGGGAATGAATAGCAACAGTGACACCAGTACCCCATACTCCTTCAGAACCCCCCCCCCCCACACACACACACACACAGAATCGCCCAACAGAGATGGTCATAGGCTTCTCCAAGTCCACGAAACACATGTAGACTGGATGGTCAAACTTTCATGACCCCTTCAGTAATTCTGCAAGGGTAAAGAGCTGGTCCACTGTTCCAGAACCTAGGTGTAAGCCATATTTCCCATCCTGAATCAGAGGTTTGTCCTTGAGTCAGAGCCTCCTCTCCAACACCCAGGCATAAATTGTCCTGAGGAGCCTGGGCAGTGTGAGTCCCTGATAGATGGAACACCACCCCATACTCTCTCCACAGGTGTCATCCTAGATCCCCATGCAACATTGTAGAGGCATGTCAACCAAGACAACTAAACAACAGCCACAGCCTTTAGCATCTTAAGATTCCACTTCATCTTTTCCAGTGCCCTACGTCCAAGGATCTACCTCACTGACCACTGCCAGGGTAAGGGCCTTTCCTTCTACCAAGTCTTCAGACTCTGCCTCCTCACTGGAAGACATGGTGGCCAAATTGAGGAGATTTCAAACTGCTTCTTCCATTTCTCGAAGATGTCAGTAGTTTGCCACCCAGACCAAATACAGAACTTCCTTGAGGCCAAATGAAAGTGATTCTCCATGGCCTCCTCAAACTCCTCCAATGTCAGAGATTTTATTTCTGTGACTGCCAAAGATGCAGTTCTTTTGACTGCTTGATATGTGTCAACTGCCTCTGGGACAACCAAATGGGAAACACCTCCTTCAACTTGATGAGTATCTTCACCACTGGTCTCCACCAATGGGTTCTTTGGTTGCCACTACAAAAGGCACCTATGACCTTCTGGCGATATGGAGTCTCAATGTGGCTCATCTTCTAGAACACCATCTGGTAATATGAACTGTAATTTAATGCATAAAAATTCGGGCAAAAACGTCCCTCCTGCAACTTGCAGTCATAACATCTCTTGCTAACTGATGCACTCAGCCATGGACTCATGAGTATCCCCAAAAATGGTGATTCCATGGTAAGAGAGTCCAGCCAATCACCAGGAGTTTGATTTATAAGGCTACCTATATAAATTTGATACTGTTTAACCTCATGCACCAGCTCAGGCTTTGTCCTCCAACTGTGAGGTGATGTTTCACATTTATATACATATGTTAAAGAATAAGACTGTTCAAAGGCAAACTAAATTATAATCACAACAACAAACACAAACTCTTTCTGAAACACAAGTAGAAAATAAATAAATAGTAAAATAAACAGATAAGACAATATGTGTATGGTGAAAGGCATGTTAAAGACCCATTGCTGACCTCTGTCAAGTGTAGGCCATTGGGTTGCCATCAGCATGTTGCCCTGTGATGGCCTGGCAAACTGTCCTGAGTGTACTTTGTCCTTACAGAGTCGACTGAGAAGACAGCCTCCCCTTGACTTTTATTAAGATGAAGTGGATCAGATAATGAATTATTGGAATTAGCTAATTATTTTTAATAATAATAATAATAATAATTATTATTATTATTATTATTATTGTTGTTGTTGTTGTTGTTGCTGTTGTTAATAATAATAATAATAATAATAATAATAATAATAATAATAAATAGAAAAAGCATATTTACATTAAAAATAAAATTCTGTCACAATAAGCAGTGTGACTCGCTTAGTATAGTAGCAGAGCCAGTCAGAGACTATCTAAAAAGTACTGGGGTATCACCAAACAACACTTGGGAATTTAATACAAAATCCTATTTGAGCTTGGTAATTAGGTAGTCACAGCTCATAAAGCTCCTAACTCTGGCTGACAG
Organism: Plotosus lineatus; assembly: GCA_024760905.1. NCBI lineage: Eukaryota > Metazoa > Chordata > Actinopteri > Siluriformes > Plotosidae > Plotosus > Plotosus lineatus. The sequence goes on along the minus strand of CM045735.1, from coordinate 22,562,074 downwards.
TTGTCATATTTTATTCTATGCTCATGCATCCACAATTAAGCAAGGTGGTGGTTATCAACAGAGTCACTTATATTTAAGAATTTTATCTTAATCACAGAGCTGTCCTGTTTTCTGTTTGTATTTTTATGCATCATAGTTCTGTATCAATCAGTAAATGAATTAGGAAACAAAAAAAAAAACAAAACAAAAAAAAAAAAAAACAAAACAAAAAAAAAAATATATATATATATATACACACATACATACACACACACACACACACACACACACACACACACACACACACACACACACACACACACACACACAGTGGTATGTCACCTCACAAAAGTCTCACCAAATGAAAAATTCAGGTTACAAAAAGCATTTTCCTAAAATTTTTGTTCAAGTTACAAAAGGTAAAGTCTGTTGGGTTTTTATACCCGAGCCTAGTGGTTCATCAGGCCAGTGCTTATCCCCGGTTTCCATAGCATGAAGCGACCAGGAGTTCAACTCCCCCTGGATGGGATGCTAGTCCATCACAGGTTACCTTCCCAGTATATTTTTACTGGTACCCATTTATACTGCTGGGTGAACAGAGGCACACTTGTGGTTGTGACCTTGCCCAGGGATCAGAGCACAGTGAGGATCTCAGTGGGATTTGAACTCACAACCTCCTGATCATGAGCGCAGCACACTAATCACTACGCCAAGTAATATCACATATGTCCAAACCTGTCTGCCATCAGTACGATATTGAAGCAGAAGGAGGTCTTAAAAGGTATGCTTTCATAATTTTTAAAGGGTTTAGGGTAGTATTGGGAGCCTTGGAATGAATCATGCGTTTTACATGTAAAATGCGGTTCAATTTATGAAAAATGCAGGTTAGGAAAAAAGCTCTGGAATGGATTAATTCCATAAGGTGAGGTACCACTGTGTGTGTGTGTGTGTCATATATATATATACATATATGGAGCCCTCACTTTCCACTGTTAATTGGGACCGAGATCCCCATGCGGCCATCGAAATCTGCGAACTAGGACCACAACCTGCCTACCCCCCCATTGACGTATACATACATGTATATGTGTATATAAGATAAAAGAAAATAAATATTAAATGCTATAAATGCTTATAATAACAATTAAACATTAAAAAATAACACAAGATATAAATAAAATATAAATACAGACACTCCCGAACTTACCAACATTTGTGTCCAAGGTTGAAAGTGAAAGTGAAATGAATTTGAAGAACAAGTAGAAATAGAAATGGTATAAAATCTATAGTAAGCTATATCATAAATCTAAGTATGAAATATGATTTGACATTATCCTGAGGTACACTTAATACTAGGCTCCTGCAGAAGGGCGTGGCGTGCTTTACACCGGAGGTCAGGGAAGAGAAGCAGAACCGATACATTTCTGAACTCCTTCCAAAAGTAGCAAGGGATCCCTGTAATTATGAAAGGCAGTGTCTATCCTCATTCATTCATTTTCTGAAGTGTTTAATTTTAATTAGGGTCACAGGAAGGCTGGTGGTCGTCTCACACAAATCTGAGCAATGGCAGAGTACACCCTGTACAGCTCACCAGGCCATCATAGGGAAGAAACACGCTGACAAAAGTCAACAATGGTTCTTTAACATGCTTTACACCATAGACAGTGAAAGACATGGCTGGCGTTAGCTGCACAAATACATATATATATATATATATATATATATATATATATATATATATATATATATATATATATATATATATATATATATATATATATATATATATACAGTATATACACACAGTATTGGCACCTATGGATACCATGTGTTAAAACCCTTAAAATGAATTACATTTTTATTGTAGAAGCACACTCTCACACTGAAAATTGTTGACAAGTGTAACCTTGAACTGAAGTGAGTTTTAACCCTTTCTTCTTTTCCTTTCGGCTTTTCCCTTCAGGGGTCGCCACAGCGAATCATCTGCCTCCATCTCACCCTATCCTTTGCATCTTCTTCTCTTACACCAACGACCTTCATGTCCTCCTTTACCACATCCATGAATCGTCTCTTTGGTCTTCCTCTAGGCCTTTTGCCTGGTAGTCTTGTGATTCGCATAGTTTATTTGGCATTTGTTTTACGCCGGATGCCCTTCCTGACGCAACCCTCTGCATTTATCCGGGCTTGGGACCGGCGTGAGGGAGAGACACTGGTTTGTGCCCCCCCTCACGGCTGCATTAGTTTTAACCCTTTACACCGTGAATTATTTTCTAGCTGTAAAAAAAAAAAAAAAATATATATATATATATATATATATATATATATATATATATATATATATATATATATATATATATATATATATATATATTTCATGCTTTTTTTGGGACTTAGGTAAGCTGGTTAAAGATAATATGTACTGAAAATATGAATTTTGCATTAATTATAAAAAATAATAATACGTGGCTAATTAGTCACATCCAGTAGGAAAGATTGAATAAATATTAATAATAATGGGTGACGAACTCACATCCGTAGGAAACGTGCAAATTTTGTTAAGTGAAAAATAAAGATTTTTTATTGCATATCCTTTATTGCATTATCAATAACGTATCACAATATATCACAAACCATGGAAAAAAATTCACTTTTACAAAAGTAACGGTATAAAACGTGCCTTATAAGAATATTTTGACATAGAAATACTGGCACAAATGGTACTTATAAATGTATCGAAAATAAAATGGATCATGTTGAAATAAAACACATAAAAAAATCCTTTGGTATGAAAATAAGGGTGTTCACGGTTCGGCAACTACTCATGGGAAGCTACGAAGCAATTGGATGTGCTGTTCAGGCTCATGTCATTATCCTGAGGACTACTGCTTCTCTCTCTGAGGCATCAGATGGTGAGCCAGAACCTTTTCAAAGCCATCCGATAGTTTCCTATCAGGCCCTCATTGAACCTCTCCCACTACCGGGATTTTGCATCAACAACAGCCCGGGCTGCAGCACGTTTGACCTGTTTATATAACTATTAACAGAATCCGACTGCAAGTATACCATACCATCACACATATATAATGAATAAATATGTTTAAACCACGTTTGACCTTACTGTACCCACCCACTACCTTGGGAGTCCCACAGGCCAAAAGGGTCTGATAGGCCTTCTTCTTCAACTTGGTTATGTCCACTCATCATAGCTCTGGGCTGCTGCCTCAATAATGGAGACACGGAACATCCTTCATTGGGATGTCATTGTAGTTCTGTCAGAGGGAGGAGTCAAAGGCTCTTCTGATAGTAGACACTGCCAAATGTTCTGAGGAGACCCTTACAACATGCTCTCCTAGGTCTGGAGGGAGGGCTCCCCCACCATCAGAGCCAGTTCACCACCAGGTGGTGATCTGTTGACAGCTCAGTTCCTCTCTTCACCCAAGTCCAGAACTTGTGGCCCAAATCCAATGACACAACTACAAAATCAATCATTAAATGGCAACCCAGGGTGTCCTTTTACCGAGTTCATTCATGCACACCCTTATGTTCGAACATAATATTTGTGATAGACAAACCATTACAAGCACAGAAGTCCAAAACCAAAACACCATTTGGGTTCAAATCGGAAATGTCTACCAATACCTACCAATCACACCTTTCCAGGGAGCAAGGAATGTGCTAATGTAAAGAAACATTAATCTGTCAATTTACAGAGAAAGGCATTCAACATGGAACTTCATCATACAGTAAGACAATGATTTAAACCACACTAAAACATAACAGAGTACTTTATTAAGGGGAAGAAGTTTTAGGTTTCAGAGTTTCCATATCAACCATTACACTTTAAAGGTGCCCATTCATTTTACACACTCTCTCTCTCTCTCTCTCTCACACACACACACACACACATACACATTACACCTGGCATCTTTGAAATGTAATAATTTTTCACATTTTCATGGCAATTTTGTCAGTAAGATGGTGATGTTTACTGGTTAGATTATGCCTAGCAAAGTGGTTGACTCTTGAATTAAAGAGTAAGCAAATGATTTCAGAAAGATATCTTGTAAATTTACTTCTAAGATATAACACTGTATGCGTTTTTTATTTAAGATACCTGAATATGGAGCAATTTCCAGCTTAGTGTGAAGCTGCCAAATGAGAATGAGCATCTGCAACTTTGAGGCCATGGTTCTTAGCCAGGAAAGGGCATAATGCAGCTTCCAGGTATGGAGTAAGATCCTTCCCCAAGTGGAAGAGTTCAAGTAGTTCAGGATCTTGTTTATGAGCGAGGACGGAAAGACTGAGAGATTGAGAGGTGAATCAGTGCAGCCTCTTCTGTAAAGCAGGGCTTGTACAATTCTGGCATGATGAATAGGTAGTTGAGCAGGAAAGCAAAGCTCTCAATTGACTAGTCAACTTACATTCCTCTAATTACCCATGACCACGAGCATTTTGGTAGTGACCGAAAAAACAATATCACAAATGCCTTCAGCTGAAGTGAGCTTCCATCGCAGGTTAGCAGGGTTTCCATCAGAGATAGGGTGGGAAACTTGGCCATCGGGAAGAAGCTCAGAGTAGAAGTGCTGCTCCTGCATTAAGAGGAATAAGTTAAGGTGGCTTGGAATCTCTAGTATGCCTTCCTGTTGTTGTGTTTCAGGCCCGACCAACCGACAAGAGATCCCAGGGTCGACGTAGAACACAATGGAGGGATTGGATCTCTTGGCTGGTTTGGGAATGCCTCTGTGTCCCTTGGAAGACCTGTAGGAAGTGGCCAAGAAGAGGACTAAGGCTAAGGCTGTTGACCTCACGTCCTGAATCCTGAACAAGCGGAAGAGGATGATGATAATGCCTGTTAAAGAAATGGACCCCTTTCACTCTTCCACTCTTCACCTCTTACAGCTAATATAAACTAAACTAAAAATAAATAATTTACATTACCTCCTTGGGAAAACAACACAAAAGAAGACTGACTGATCAACAGTTTGGTTGTGGCTTGCTTCATATAGTACATGTAAGCAATGTATATCCAACCACATATTTAAAGATAGTTAATTTAATTAAGACTAGTTAGGGGCAGTGGTGGTCTAGTGGATAGGGCGCAGGATCGCTGATCCTAAGGTTGGGGGTTCGAGACTCCACAGGGTTGTCACTGTCCCCCCAGTGCAGCTAACTGGGTTATCAAAGGTGGGCCATGTCTCTCACTGTCTATGGTGAGAGGCATGTAAAAGAACCATTGCTGACTTTCATAAAGAGTAGCTGCAAAGCCGTCAGCGTGTTTCTGTCCTTTGATAAAAGGGTTCTGACAGGAAGGGCATCCGATGTAAAAACCTCTGCCAAATCAAATGTGCAAATCAGATGATTCATGCGGCGACTTCCGAGAAAGGGAACAAGCTGAAAGGAAAAGAAGAAGAATTTAATTAAGACTAGTTGTTGCTTATACTTTTGCCATCCCCAAAAGATGTCATGTTCATTAATTAAATTTCCCTCTATTGCCTTCCATATACAGTGGTATCTCAATTTACGAAATTAATCCATTCCGGAAGTGGTTTCGTAACCTGGATTTTATGTAAGTTGAGCCACATTTTACATGTAAAATGTGTGATTCGTTCCAAGGCCCCCAAACTACCCCTAAACCCTTTAAAAATTATAAAAGTATACATTTTAAAACCTCCTTCTGATTCAATATCGTACCGATGGTAGACGAGTTTGGCCATATTCCTTTGTAATATCGCTCAACCGCATGCCACGAACCCACTTCTTCTTTTTATTCGCACTGGGAATCACATGCAAGTGTGTGTGTGGTTGTATGTGTGTGTGTGTGTGTGTGTGTGTGTGTGTGTGTGTGTGTGTGTGTGTGTGTGTGTGTGTGTGTGTATATACGCATGTGTTGACCATGTCTTCTTAGCAGAGTTACAATCATACAAATGTTAAAAGCCTGAGCCAAAAAATAAAGTTGCAATGAGCACACTCGAAAAACTCATGAAATAACAGTAACTCTGTCCTTTACATGAAAAGCATTATGGGTGCTCCATAATAGCCAATGGGAGGGACCTGGGTCATCCCTCCTAGCCAATGGGAGGCCAGCGGAGCGGGATGTTGGGAGATAGCCAATGGGAAGGAGCTGCGTCATCCCCCCTAGCCAATGGGAGGCCAGCAGGGTGGGACGTTGGGAAATGTAGTCAATGGGAGAGCAACCCATGCATTGTTTGAATTTTTGAGATGGTGCTTTCGTAACATGAACTTGTTTCTTAATCAGAGACAAAAATTTTAGGAAAATGTTTTACGTAACCTGGATTTTTTGTTTGTTGGGGCTTTCGTAAGTTGAGGTTCCACTGTATATTAAAAAAAGAGTGGAGGTGCCAGTTCTATATTTTCACAATAGATTGATTCTTGTGGCTAACTGGGTTATCAAAGGCGGGCCATGTCTCTCACTGTCCATGGTGAGAGGCATGTAAAAGAACCATTGCTGACTTTCGTAAAGAGTAGCTGCAAAGTCGTCAGCGTGTTTCTGTCCCTTGCTAAAAGGGTTGTGACAGGAAGGGCATCCGACGTAAAAACCTCTGCCAAATCAAATGTGCGAATCAGATGATTCGCTGTGGAGACTCCTGAGTGAAAGGGAAAAAGCCAAAAGGAAGACACATTGATTCTTGTGAATGCACTTACCGACAATGGATAAAAGTAAAAAAAATGTTCTTCTATGCTTCAGCCTTCCCAACACCAGCAGTCAACTACAGAATAGAGTTTGGTAATAAATGATAAAATTGGAAAAACAGTTTCCATATTCTAGGAATATGTGACCAAGAATGGTTGCCATCATGAAGAGTATGAAACTGATTGTTTTACTGTACAAATAATGTAAGTGGTCATCCAGATGCATAATCAGTGGTTGTGTAAGAAAAAATGTGAAAAGTAGACAAGGGTGAAACTTGAAGAATGGTGGAAATGTTGAACGTGTGCCTTTGCTTTACTATGTTTGCCATAAATGGGAAATCGTATATTATTTATTTGTTTATTATTATTATTTTTAATATATATCATTTATTTAATATGGTACTTTGTCAATGGGATTTGATTAACCATAAAATCCATATGTGACTCTGGCAGTACAGCACTTCAACCACATTTAAGTGTCCATTTTAATTACATTTGACGTGCGCTGAACATTGACCAAACCGCAGGGTGCAGTGGTGCCTTATGGTTCTAGTTTGCTAAACGTAAGTGAATGTACTCATTTCTATAAAAGACCATGTCATTTTTTAACAAACTTACAGTAATACTTCTAAAGCATAGCTGCTGAGACTCCCTGAAGTGTTGTAGTCTTGGGTATAAACCAAATCTGCCTTAATTAAGTGCATGTGCTTTCTGGAAATGATAAGTCTAACAAAGTTGCAGATTTACAGCAGACAGTGAAATGAAATTCAATCAGAAATAAAACACTGATAAATGTCTGCATTCTTCAAAAAAGTGGGATTGCATAGAGGTAAACTGCATTAGTCCAGATTTGGAAGAAAATTTGTATTAATTTTCATCTTTAATCTCATTTTACAGTCTGGTGGATTTCGTGGTTTTTATTGCTACTTCACCAGACACCTCAGAACAGAAAACAAAAAGCAATTCAGTCTGAGTCTGATTCACATCCTTTTAAAGCTGCACGTCCTCCCTTTCATGAACAACATGTAGTCCAAAATTTATAAAATCAGTCATTTGTTGCTTAGCAACATGTCATCATGCCAGTATGCTGTTTCTTCCTTCTTAAAGCTCCTGAGATGCCAAGCACTGCAGATTGCTGTGTCTGGCTAAGTGGGGGTGGGAAAAACTAAATTACTGCTGCATATGGATTATTTTCTGAGAGAATTGCTGCTAATTAAATAAAATCATGATTAAAATTTATTAATTAAAACAATCCTGATCTACTTTATTTCAATGTATTCTGAGTGACCCTCATCTTGATCTTCAAATTTGCAGATTTTACAGTTTCATAATACATCTTCACATATAACAAGAAAATGAAAAGAAATTAATCACTCTGTTGTATCAGAACGTGAACTTTAATCAGCTTTATCTGAATACTGAATATTTAATCAAGAATTAGACTTAAATACTCAATCAAATATCCATAATAGCTTTTATCTCATCTCATTTTCTGAGCCAAATCATCCTTTAATAGGGTATGGAGAGGTTGAAGTCCATCCCAGCCAATTCCAGGCCAAGACAGAGTACACCATGATAAGCCTATCAGACCATTGCAATTTACCACTGACACATGACCATTCACAGTCAAAGACATACCTAGGGGCAATCGAGAATATCCAGATAGTCTAATGTGCATGTCTCTTCAGCCGGAGTACCTGGAAGAAACCCACACAAGCATGGGGAAAACAGCCTCATTAGATTTTAAATTAGCTAAATATAAGTTAAAATAACTAATATATATATATATTATATATAAATTAATATATGTATGTATGTATGTATATAAGGGAAAAGCCGAAAGGACAAGAAGAAGAAGAAAAAGAAGAAGATATATATATATATATATATATATATATATATATATATATATATATATATATATATATATATATATATATATATATATATATATATATATATATATATATATATATATATATATATGATTTTCTGAGTAGATCCTTCCATAGGAGAGTGCTCAATACTTGTTGGTAGAGCAAGTAACAAAAATAAAAGGACAGGACAAAGACTTTCTATTGAAACTCCATTTATCACTACAGATCTGTTTCGAGGGGTGGTGAAACCATCCTCTCTCCTCAGGTGATTATAGAAGAATAATTCTGCATATGGATTACTTCTATAATCACCTGAAGAGAGAGGATGGTTTCACCACCCCTCGAAACAGATCTGTAGTGATAAATGGAGTTTCAATAGAAAGTCTTTGTCCTGTCCTTTTATTTTTGTTTATATATTTATATATATATATATATATATATATATATATATATATATATATATATATATATATATATATATATATCACCTTACAAAGTTATATATATATATATCACCTTACAAAATTAATCTGATCCAGAGATTTTTTCGTAACCTGCATTTTTCGTAAGTTGAACCGCATTTTACATGTAAAACACGTGATTCGTTCCAAGGCTCCCAATACTATCCACTAAACCCTTTAAAAATGATAAAAGCATACCTTTTAAGACCTCCTACTGCTTCAATATCATACCGATGGTAGACGGGTTTGGCCATAGTCCTTTGTGATATCACTCGAGCCCGTTTCTTCTTCTCACTTGCACCGGAAATCACACATGTACGTGTGTGTGTGTGTGTGTGTGTGTGTGTGTGTGTGCGCGCGTGCGTGCGTGCGTGCGTGCATGCGTGCAAGCGCGCGTGTTGACCATGTCTTTTTAGCAGAGTTATAATCTTACAAATGTTTATGGAAGGTTAAAAGCCTGAGTCAAGAAATAAAGCATAAAACAACAGTAACTCTATTCTTTACACGAAAAGCATCATGGTGGATTCAGCTCTATAATAGGCAATAGGAGGTAGCTGCTTCATTCCTACAATGGGATCCCTGTCCAAGATGGCGTCAGGTGGACCTGTCCAAGATGGCGCTTGAGTGAAGGCGACATGAACGACGGCTCAATTGGTAGCCATTGGGAGGCCAGCGGGGCGGGATGTTTGAGCATCTTTGATGGGAGAGCAGCTCGTGCATTGTTTGAATGTTTGAATGATGCATTTGAATTTTTAAGATGGCACTTTCGTAACGTGAACTTGTTTTGTATCCTGAGAGAAAAATTTTAGGAAGATGCTTTTCGTAACCTGAATTTTTCGTTTGGTGAGACTTTCATAAGGTGATGTACTACTGTGTGTATATATATATATATATATATATATATATATATATATATATATATATATATATAATTATAATTATTGTTATTTGCTCTACCAAAAGTATTGAGCACTCTCCTACGGAAGGATCTACTCAAAAATCCTCTATATATATATATATATATATATATATATATATATATATATATATATATATATATATATATATATATATATATATATATATATTCTTTTCCGTTCGGCTTTTTCCCTCATCATCTGAGTTGCACATTTGATTTTGGCATAGGTTTTTACGTCGGATGCCCTTCATGACACAACTTTTCAGCAAGGGGCAGAAACACGCTGACAGCTTTGCAGCTACTCTTTACTAAAGTCAGCAATGGTTCTTTTACATGCCTCACAACATAGAGAGTAAGAGACATGGCCATCTATATATAAACACAAAGAAATTATCATTACTTTCTATCTTGATGAAACTAAAATAATTACAGTGCTGAACCATCATCTTCTTCCATCACAGGAGTGGACCCTGACTGCTGAACCAGGTTAAGACAATTGTTTTAGTTTTTGGTGACACTGTTTGCCCAGGATATATCACCCCTGCTTTAAGTATATTGACTGATGAAATGGAAACAATATGCCTGCACAGCAGGGAGTTGCATTCTAAACTCGAAACCTGAGGCTCCAAGAGTCTCATACCACTCTTGATTAAGCCACTAATGCCAGTGTCAGTGTCAGTGACAACAGGCTGCCTCCTGGCCCTAAGTGATTTTCCAATCCTCCTACACTTACTGCACTCATACCTACCGTGTGGGATAGGCTATTTTGAGGGATGATATAATATTCTTCTAAACGTCAGTGGCAGAAATGCCACAAAAGAAGGGAATCTGTAGCTATGCTTCCAAGATGCCGTAATGAGCCATGCCTGCGACTGAGTCATGCCGTTCGCCCATTAAAAAGCAACCCCAGGTTTGCAGTCGTTAAAAAACAGCAGTTGCATTTTCACAGGTCATGACTGATAGAGGACTTGTGGGTTCTGGGGTCTCCGGTACAGGCCAAGTTAATTGTAGAAATGCTCATTAAATCAGATAAAGTAGCTCATAAATCAGACTGAAGGTTCGAACTGTGGTCAGTCAGAGCTGTTTAGCAAGAGTAAATCTCCTTGGGACTTTTTTTATTTAATGCCTTAGATCTTATTACATCTTTTTCCTGACTGAGTTCCAGGATCTGTGATACTGTGCAAAGCTTGACCTTGTGCACAGCTGGTTTCCGTAGGCTTGGATTAAAGAAAAAAATGATACATTCTTAAATAATGTACTGAACGTGAACAAGGAACCCAAAACTCTCATTCTTGTGTGTTATGGTTTTACAACTTGTAAACCTTAATATAATCTCAGTACTTATACATTCTGTAGGCTATAATTCATAACATTTCCTCATCTTACAGCACTCATGAACTCAACTGACCAGGTAATTAAATAATATTTTTATTGGCATGTGAAACCCATATTACAAATCCTCAAAGTCTGTAGCTTGAGGAGTTCCTCAAGAACCTTTACCATAACTAAATATGTGTTTTAAGCTCATTTAAAAATATAGGCTGGCAAACTTACTCCAAATGGAAAGACTCACGGTCAAGTCATGGTGTCTGAACTCTTTGATCTGCTGCTTTCATCATTTAGATTATTTGGGAAATATGCAGGGACAAGAAATGGTAATGGGGAAAAATAAAACGAATAACTTGTGTATGATTTTTGGGGTCTAAGGAGCAGAATGACACTCGAATGATTACTCTGAGGTGGAAGCCCTTGTATTTTAATAGCAGCATTCAGCTACAAAGTAAAGTGTTCTTTGTTAGGATTATCGTGGAGCATTCGGCTATAAGAAATTAGTCAATGTGGATTTCTGTAAATAGGCTTAATAAAGTGAAGAACACTTTGTTTGTTCACAATAAAGTAATTTTTTTTTTTTTCGAATTGTTTAAAAACTAATGTACTTATATATTTTGTGTCTCTCTGAAACAAGTTATTTCTGGTTATGATTTATCCCTGCTATAAATAACTGTTTTGGACCCGCCTTTCTTTTTTCTCTTTTAAAACTAGTAAGACCAACCCCATCCCCCACCCCAAAAAAAAAAAAAAAAATTGTCATGTTTCTAAAAAAATTATGTACTGAAGACTTCTGTGTAAGAGCATGTACTATCTCGCTTGGCCGTTTCATTCTACTAGGTTTGCAGGGATGCTGTAGCCTATCTTAGCTGACTTCAGATGAAGGTGGGGAACATCGTGAATGGTTCACCAGTTCATAACAGGTCGAACACACCCACAAGCAGTAACACTCACACCTAGAGGCAAATTGGAAGAGACTATTGTGCATGTCTTTGGACTGTGAAAGGAAACCCAAGGTACCCAGATGAAATCCATGCAAGTACTGGAGAAAATAAAACTCCACACCGAAATGCCCCTGCAATAAACAGGACTTAAACCCAGGACCTTCTTGCTATGATCTGGGCATCCTAATCATTACACCACCCTACAATTCACCGTATCAATTTTTATACTTTTTTTTTTTCATTTAAATCATTAATTTTAATTATTTATGAACACCTTCGATTATGTAGTGTCCTTTGTATACTATCTTGTAAACGAGCTGTTACCAAATAGAGACACCAATGTATTCAAGCATCAAGATAAAACAAACTGTGTTTTTTCCACTGCGGTACTGTCCGATATTAAAATTACTTTTTGACCAATCAGATTTGAAAGTCTGACAACACTGTGGTATAATGAACAGTTATTACATGAACCTGAAAACAAATTTACATCTACAACAAAGAATGGATGATCAGGATGATTTGAATAGCTGTTTTCTTTTACCTACGTCCACTGACTTATGAAAAATAAAGCAATTTAGATGTATATACATACATACATACATACATACATACATACATACATATATATATATATATATATATATATATATATATATATAGGATTTTCTGAGTAGATCCTTCCGTAGGAGAGTGCTCAATACTTTTTGGTAGAGCAAATAACAAAAATAAAAGGACAGGACAAAGACTTTCTATTGAAACTCCATTTATCACTACAGATCTGTTTCGAGGGGTGGTGAAACCATCCTCTCTCTTCAGGTGATTATAGAAGATGGAGTTTCAATAGAAAGTCTTTGTCCTGTCCTTTTATTTTTGTTTATATATATATATATAATTCTCCAAAAATGAAAACTTTATTATCATTCATTTTTTCATTCCAAATTTTTATGTTTTTCATGGAATAAGTTAAAAATAAACAAAAGGCCGGCCAAAAAGTAAGCTAACCCTAATCAGTTAGCTGAGATGAGAATCTTGCTGCATTCTACTTACAATAACCCCTGCCCGAGTTACTGCCATCAGTTTATGCCATGGACTGGAGTCCTGTTCCTTGCAGAAGGCTGATAAACTTGGATTTGTTGAGAAGGGGGAAAAAAATAATTCTTGACCATTACATTCTTACCATCAAATATGATCATTCCAAATTGTATTGTATTTGTGGATTTAGTCAGCAACAAATATATGACGTTAAGCTAAATTGCAACTACGGGTATACCTCAACTTAAATCATTTTGAGTTAAGTCGTTCTCAATTATGCATCAGTTTTCAAAAAAAAATCTATGGAAAAAATAAAGTTAGTGTCATTATAATCACACACACACACACACACACACACACACACACACAGTGATCCCTTGCTACTTCATGCTTTAGTGTCTGCGGTTTCAGTGCATTGTGGGTTTTTCAAAAATATTTATCAAAAAAATAAATAAATAAATAAAATAAGGAAATTAAGCAAAAATAGAAAAAAAAAGTTGAAGGAAAATGCTGCAATTAGCATTTATAGTGTTGAATGTGTATTTATTGATATTATACACAGAATTCGGCTGTCGCCTCGGTCCCCATTAACCGTGGAAAGTGAGGGATCCTTGTATATCTATTTTTTTCTTCTTCTTGTCCTTTCGGCTTTTTCCTTCAGGGGTCGCCACAGCGAATCATCTGCCTCCCTCTCACCCTATCCTCTGCATCTTTTTCTCTTACACCAACTGCCTTCATGTCCTCCTTCACCACATCCATGAATCGTCTCTTTGGTCTTCCTCTAGGCCTTCTGCCTGGTAGTTCCAACCTCAACATCCTACTACCAATATACTCACTATCCCTCCTCTGTACATGTCCAAACCATCTCAATCTAGCCTCTCTGACTTTGTCTCCAAAACATCTTACATGTGCTGTCCCTCTGATGTGCTCATTCCTGATCCTATCCATCCTCGTTACTCCCAAAGAGAACCTCAACATTTTCATCTCTGCTACCTCCAGCTCTGCCTCCTGTCTTTTCCCCAGGGCCACTGTTTCTAAACCATACAACATCGCTGGCTTCAACACTGTCTTGTACACTTTTCCTTTCTGATCCCTGTATATATATATATATATATATATATATATATATATATATATATATATATATATATATATATATATATATATATATATGGCGCAGTGATGTTCGATTCAGGTTTGATTCCCACAGGGTTGTCACTGTCTCCCCAGTGCAGCTAACTGGGTTAACGCGTGTAAAAGAACCATTGCTGACTTTCGTAAAGAGTAGGCTGCAAAGCCGTCAGCGTGTTTCTGTCCCTTGCGAAAAGGATTGCGACAGAAAGGGCATTCGACATAAAAACCTATGTCAAATCACATGTGCGAATCAGATGATTCGCTGTGGCAACTCTCGAGAACTGGAAAAAAGCCGAAAAGAAAAGAAGATATGTGCACCCCCCCCCCCCCCCCCCCCACGGTCAGACCAGCCTCCGCCCTTTATATATGAATTTCATCTTTGTCTTTTATAGGCTGAGGTGATCACTGATGACTGATGAATTTAGGTTCGTGTTCGAAGTGAAATGCTGCCTTTATTTGGTCTCCCCTGTCTCTTGTACATGAACTACTGCCCATCTAAAGGTCAAGCTCTGTCAGCATTTCTGGACTAGCACAAAAATAGATTAGCTGCTTCATCTGATTTTGATATACTGTATTAATCCCAGAAGGGAAATTATTTCCTCTGCATTTAACTCATCCAAAGTGAGCAAGCACGCACCCACACACGCACTTGGAGAAGTGGGTTGCCACACACATTGGGGTGCCCAGCAGTTGGGTGTCAGGTGCCTTGCTCAAAGGTACTTCAGTCATTGATGTGGAGGAGGGTAACGTGCTGCTTACGTTTTTTGTGCTGGTCTGAGAATTGAACCAGCAACCTTTTGGTCCCAAAGCCTCTTTTTTATGCATTAGGCTACAGGTGCCCTATTTGGAGCATATGTTTCAGGAAGGAAGCCAAACACTCAGGTCCAAACAATATGAAGCTTGCTGGTTGAATATGTGATGGGATTAATAAGAAGGTTTCATTCCTATGTGTATACAACAAAATAGCGCTACCTCCATTACCGTGATTAACTGCTGACTAATTGACATTTCACCAAGGAATAAGTCTCAGGTTTGTGTCATCTTTCCTGAAGACATTAATTGAATTTGAAAGAGGATTTGAATCAGGCCAAGTTTAACATCTCGGCATTGAAAAGTTTAGATTTTTCATGAATTTTCTATGTAACAGAAAGCTTTGAAGAGAATTTAAAAAAATAATGTAAATATTCATATCATGTGCTGAAAGAAAGAAAGAACTTATTGCTTGTGGGCAGGGAGCATGGGGGTGGGGCCATGATCACATTTATGTAGACATAAAACATTTACATTATGTGGACCTATCTCCTTAAAATCCAAGTTCCATGATCTACATCATTACATTTTAAGTCATGACATTTTACTGTTATAATATATGTAATATGTGTGTGTGTGTGTGTGTGTGTGTGTGTGTGTGTGTGTGTGTGTGTGTGTGTGTGTGTGTGTGTGTGTGTGAGTGAGTGAGTTGGGAGAGGTGGACACAGAGACAGACAGGTGTTTAAAAGTGAGAGTGATTTGACTTTTGGTGAGCTGCAACTTTTAAATGAGAGACAGCAGGGTCATTCCTACACTTCTCGCCTCCTGTCTTCTTGGCAGACAGCACAACCCTGAGACAGTGTGCAATTCTGACACACACACTGTTATTTGAGCATATGCCTAATTACAAGCCGACGAGACTGGAGCCAAGAGAAATATGCATTTCACAAAAATGCATCTCTATGAGTTTAGATCCGCTTGTCCAGACGCCATATGGAAAAATCGAGGCTGAGGAAGCTACTTGAGCCGTGTGTTTAAACACAGCTTTTAGACAAGAGAGCTAAAGTACCTCAGAAATTCACACTATCCTTTTTCTTAATGTCTGCTTTTGGCCTTTTCAGGGCTCAGACAGTTTTGCAGTTACAATAAGCTCAATGTTCCCTCTAAGTCGGTAAGTCTTGTGTGTGTGAACTTAAAAGTTTCAAATACACCACCCAAATATTTCTCAGACTTTTACTTTTGTTAGTTTCAAAAGTCTGTGTAATGTCCAAGTAAGCCACACATTTTTTTTTAATTTCATTTTGATATACTCTTTTAATCCTGAAGGGGACATTATAATTTCTGCATTTAACACCCCCCCCCCTCCTCTCGCCTCTTCTTCTTCTTTCTTCTTTCCCTTTCGGCTGTTCACTTCAGGGGTTGCCACAGCGAATCATCTGCCTCCATCTCACCCTATCCTCTGCATCTTCTTCTCTTACACCAACTGCCTTCATGTCCTGCTTCACTACGTCCACAAATCGTCTCTTTGGTCTTCCTCTCGGCCTTCTGCCAGGTAGTTCCAACCTCAGCATCCTACAACCAATATACTCACTGTCCCTCCTCCATACATGTCCAAACCATCTCAATCTAGCCTCTCTGACTTTGTCTCCAAAACATCTTACATGTGCTGTCCCTTTGATGTGCTCATTCCTGATCCTATCCATCCTCGTTACTCCAAAAGAGAACCTCAACATTTTCATCTTTGCAACCTCCAGCTCTGCCTCCTGTCTTTTCCCCAGAGCCACTGTTTCTAAACCATACAACATCGCTGGCCTCAACACCACCTTGTACTCTTTTCCTTTCATTGTTGCCGATATCTTCCTATCACACATCACACCGGACACTTTTCTCCAATCATTCCAACCTGCCTGCACACGCTTCTTCACCTCTTTTCCACACTCTCCATTGCTCTGGATTGTTGAGCCTAAGTACTTAAAATCCTCCACCTTCCTTATCTCTGCTCCCTGTAACCTCACCGTTCCTGTTGGGTCCTTGTCATTCATACATATGTATTCTGTGTTACTGAGGCTTACCTTCATTCCCCTCCTTTCCAGGACATACCTCCACCTCTCTAGATTTTCCTGCACTTGTTCTCTGCTCTCACTGCAGATCACAATGTCATCTGCAAACATCATAGTCAATGGAGATTCTTGTCTAACCTCGTCTGTCAGCCTGTCCATCACCATAGCAAACAAGAAGGGGCTCAGAGCTGACCCTTGATGCAGTCCCACCTCTACCTTGAACTATTTTGTCACACCGACAGCACACCTCACCACTGTCTTACATCACTCATACACGTCCTACACCACTCTAACATACTTCTCTGCCACTCCAGACTTCCTCATGCAATACCACAGTTCCTTTCTCGGCACCCTGTCATATGCTTTCTCCAGATCCACAAAGGCACAATGCAGCTCCTTCTGACCTTCTCTGGACTTCTCTATTAACATCCTCAAGGCAAACACTGCATCTGTGGTGCTCTTTCTTGGCATGAAACCAAACTGTTGTTCACAAATGCTGACATCTGCCCTTAGTCTAGCTTCCACTATTCTTTCCCATAACTTCATCGTATGGCTCATCAACTTTATCCCTCTGTAGTTGCCACAACTCTGCATGTCTCCCTTGTTCTTAAAAATGGGCACCATCACACTTCTCCTCCATTCCTCTGGCATCTTCTCACTCTCTAAGACCTTGTTGAATGTTCTTGTCAGGAAATCTACTGCTACCTCTGCTAGACACTTCCATACCTCCACCAGTATGTCATCAGGACCAACTGCCTTTCCATTCTTCATCCTCTTCAATGCCCTCCTCACTTCACCTTTACTAATCTTTGCTACTTCCTGGTCCTCAACAGTCACCTCTTCTACTCTTGTTTTTCTCTCATTTTCCTCATTCATTAGCTCTTCAAAATACGCTTTCCATCTTTCCAGCACACTTCTGTCATCAGTCAATACATTTTCTTCTCTGTCCTTTATCACTCTAACTTGCTGCACGTCCTTCCCATCTCTATTTCTCTGCTGTGCCAACTTATATAAATCATTTTCTTCCTCTTTGCTTTCCAACTGAGCATACAAGTCATCATACACCCTCTGTTTGGCCTTTGACACTGCTACCTTCGCCTTACACTGTGTTTCCCTGTACTCCTGTTTACTCTCTTCGGTTCTCTCAATGTCCCACTTCTTCTTAGCTAGCTTCTTCCTTTGTACACACTCCTGCACATCCTCATTCCAGCACCAAGTCTCCTTATCTCCTCTCCTTCCAGATGACACACCAAGTATTCTCCTACCTGTCTCCCTGATCACCTTAGCAATAGTTGTCCAGTCATCTGGAAGCACTTCCTGACCACCAAAGCCTGTTTCAAGTCCTCCTTGAAGGCAATCTGACACTCTTCCTTTTTCAGCTTCCGCCACTTTGTCTTCTGCTCTGCCTTTGCCTTCTTCACCTTCCTCACCATCAGCGTCATCCTGCATACCACCAGCCTATGCTGTTTGGCAACACTCTCACCTTCTACTACTTTGCAGTCACTGACTTCTTTCAAATTACATCGCCGACACAAGATGTAGTCTACCTGTGTGCTCCTGCCTCCGCTTTTATAAGTCACCCTATGCTCCTCTCTCTTCTGGAAGAAAGTATTCACCACAGCCATTTCCATCCTTTTTGCAAAATCTACCAACATCTGTCCTTCTGGGCTCCTGTCCTAGATACCAAACCTGCCCATCACTTCCTCGTCCCATCTGTTTCCTGCACCAACATTTCCATTGAAGTCTGCCCCAATGACTACTCTTTCACTTTTGGGAGTATTCTGCATCACTTCATCTAACTCACTCCAGAATCTCTCCTTCTCTTCTAGCTCAAATCCTGCCTGTGGGGCATAAGCACTAACAACATTGAACATCACACCTTCATTTTCTAACTTGAGACTCATCACTCTCTCTGACACTCTTTTCACTTCTAGAACATTCCTGACAAACTCCTCTTTCAAGATGACTCCTACTCCATTTCTCTTCCCATCCACACAATGAAAAAACAGCTTAAACCCTGCTCCTAAGCTTCTAGCCTTGCTACCTTTCCACCTGGTCTCCTGAACACACAGTATGTACACCTTCCTCCTCTGCATCATGTCAGCCAGCTCTCTACCTTTTCCTGTCATAGTTCCAATATTCAAAGTCCCTACTCTTAGTCCTAGACTCATGCTTTTCCTCTTCTCTCTCTGCCTATGGGCACGCCTCCTGCCTCTCCTTTTTCGACATCTTTGAACAACATTAGTTCAATTTCCACCAGCACCCTGTTGGTTAACAGCACTGATGGCGGTCGTTGTTAACCCGAGCCAGGCCTCAACCGATCCGATATGAAATTTTTTGTTGTGACTCGCATATTTTATTTGGCATTTGTTTTACACCGGATGCCCTTCCTGACGCAACCCTCTGCATTAATCCGGGCCTGGGACCGGTGTGAGGGAGAGACTCTGGCTTGTGCCCCTCCCTCATGACTGCATTTTTTATATATATATATATATATATATATATATATATATATATATATATATATATATATATATATATATATATATATATATAAAATACAGGAATCCATCACTTTCTGTGGTTAATTGGGACCGAGATCCTCGCAACCACCGAATTTCACAAAGTTGGATCCACCTCCCCTGACTGACGTATACGTACATGTATATGTGTGTCTTCTTCTTTTCCTTTCGGCTGTTCCCTTCAGGGGTCGCCACAGCAAATGATCTGCTTCCATCTCTCCCTATCCTCTGCATCTTCTACTCTTACTCCAACGACCTTCATGTCCGCCTTCACCACATCCATAAATCTTCTCTTTGGTCTTCCTCTGGGCCTTTTGCCTGGTAGTTCCAACCTCAGCATCCTACTACCAATATAATGTATATGTGTATATAATATCAATAAATACATATTCTATGCTATAAATGCTTATAATAATGATTAAACATTCAAAAATAACATAACATGTAAATAAAATATAAATAAAGATGGTCCCTGACTTATGTTTTTTTTGGTTCCGGACGGCCGAACATAAGTTGAAAGTGAACGTAAGTTGTTACAGTGACGTATGATGCTCATGCTGCACCATACATCCATAAATACCATTACCGTATCTCTTAAAACACCCCTCAAGCAATAGTTATAAACATAACATTGTAAAATAATATCAAATATATCAAATAATATCAACATTAATTTCAAATAAATTAAATTCAAGCAAAATAATTTCAAATAGATAAATTTTAATCAAATTCACTCATCAAATATCAAATACAGTGTCAAATATAACCTTTAGCATTCTCTATGATGCGATTTTTCTGCTTGTAAATGGTTCCGATGGTCGACGAATGGTCACTTTACATGAAGCTGAGCCAAGTCACCTTACAGGAAGCTGAGCCGAGTCACTTTACATGAAGCTTCAAACAGCCAATCAACGCTTACAATATGTGAGGCGCTCAACACCGAAAGTAGTTTACTTATTTGTGCTTGAGACAAAGCGCGGGTTATCTGGACTTCCGGTCTTTCAAGTGAGCAAGGGCGCTGTTGAATACTGGTTTAGTACTCAGCCTGCACTGATGTGAATCACCAGCAGAGCGGACCGTTCTCTTTCTTTTCTGGATTTGGGTTTTCATTCATATTACAACTCTCTTTGCTTAACTGAGAATGCATGGTCGATTGTGCCGAACCGAACAGATAGTTAATTCATCTCTGTGTATGAGACTTGCACCCATCCTAGTGGGCTTACGCTTCTGACCATCCATATTTGCTTAGGGTTACAAAAGTCTGCAAAAAAGTGTAAACACAAAGATCACAGAGATGACCTCTTAACACAAGGGTAACACGCTATATATATATATATATATATCTTCTTCTTTCTTCTTTTCCTTTCGGCTTTTCCCCTCAGGGGTCGCCACAGCGAATCATCTGCCTCCATCTCACCCTATCCCCTGCATCCTCTTCTCCTACACCAACGACCTTCATGTCCTCCTTTACCACATCCATGAATCGTCTCTTTGGTCTTCCTCTAGGCCTTTTGCCTGGTAGTTCCAGCCTCAGCATCCTATTACCAATATACTCACTATCCCTCCTCTGTACATGTCCAAACCATCTCAATCTAGCCTCTCTGACTTTGTCTCCAAAACGTCTTACATGTGCTGTCCCTCTGACGTACTCATTCCTAATCCTATCCATCCTCGTTACTCCCAAAGAGAACCTCAACATTTTCATCTCTGCTACCTCCAACTCTGCCTCCTGTCTTTTCCCCAGGGCCACTGTTTCTAACCCATACAGCATCGTTGGCCTCAACACCGCTTTTGTACACTTTTCCTTTCATTTTTGCCGATACCCTCCTATCACACATCACACGGACACTTTTCTCCAACCATTCCAACCTGCCTGCACACGCTTCTTGACCTCTTTTCCACACTCGCCATTGCTCTGGATTGTTGAGCCTAAGTACTTAAAATCCTCCACCTTTCTTATCTCTGCTCCCTGTAATCTCACCGTTCCTCTTTGGTCCTTGGCATTCATGCACATGTACTCTGTCTTACTGAGGCTAATCTTCATTCCCCTCCTTTCCAGGGCATACCTCCACCTCTCTAGATTTTCCTGCACTTGTTCTCTGCTCTCACTACAGATTACAATGTCATCTGCAAACATCATAGTCCATGGGGAATCTTGTCTAACCTCGTCTGTCAGCCTGTCCATCACCATAGCGAACAAGAAGGGGCTGAGAGCTGACCCTTGATGCAGTCCCACCTCCACCTTGAACTCTTCTGTCACACCGACAGCACACCTCACCACTGTCTTACATCTCTCATACATGTCCTGCACCACTCTAACATACTTCTCTGCCACTCCAGACTTCCTCATGCAATACCACAGTTCTTCTCTCGGCACCCTGTCATATGCTTTCTCCAGATCCACAAAGGCACAATGCAGCTCCGTCTGACCTTCTCTGTACTTCTCCATTAACATCCTCAAGGCAAACACTGCATCTGTGGTGCTCTTTCTGGGCATGAAACCAAACTGTTGTTCACAAATGCTGACTTCTGCCCTTAGTCTAGCTTCCACTATTCTTTCCCATAACTTCATCGTATGGCTCATCAACTTTATCCCTCTGTAGTTGCCACAACTCTGCACGTCTCCCTTGTTCTTAAAAATGGGCACCAGCACACTTCTCCTCCATTCCTCTGGCATCCTCTCACTCTCTAAGACCTTGTTAAATGTTCTTGTCAGAAAATCTACTGCTACCTCTCCTAGACACTTCCATACCTCCACCGGTATGTCATCAGGACCAACTGCCTTTCCATTCTTCATCCTCTTCAATGCCCTCCTCACTTCACCCTTACTAATCTTTGCTACTTCCTGGTCCTCAACAGTCACCTCTTCTACTCTTTTTTCTCTCTCATTTTCCTCATTCATCAGCTCTTCAAAGTACTCTTTCCATCTTCCCAGCACACTTCTGTCATCAGTCAATACATTTCCCTCTCTGTCCTTTATCAATCTAACTTGCTGCACGTCCTTCCCATCTCTATTTCTCTGCTGTGCCAACCTGTATAAATCATTTTCTCCCTCCTTACTTTCCAGCCGAGCATACAAGTCATCAAACGCACTCTGTTTGGCCTTTGACACTGCTACCTTTGCCTTACGCTGTGTCTCCCTGTACTCCTGTTTACTCTCTTCGGTTTTCTCAATGTCCCACTTCTTCTTAGCTAATCTCTTCCTTTGTACACACTCCTGCACTTCCTCATTCCACCACCAAGTCTCCTTATCTACTTTCCTTCCAGATGACACACCAAATATTCTCCTACCTGTCTCCCTGATCACATTCGCTGTAGTTGTCCAGTCATCTGGAAGCACTTCCTGACCACCCAAAGCCTGTTTCAACTCCTCCTTGAAGACAACCCGACACTCTTCCTTTTCAACTTCCACCACTTTGTCTTCTGCTCTGCCTTTGCCTTCTTCACCTTCCTCACCATCAGCATCATCCTGCACACCACCATCCTATGCTGTTTGGCAACACTCTCACCCGCTACTACTTTGCAGTCACTGACTTCCTTTAAATTACATCGCCTGCACAAGATGTAGTCTACCTGTGTGCTCCTACCTCCGCTTTTATAAGTCACCCTATGCTCCTCTCTCTTCTGGAAGAAAGTATTCACCACAGCCATTTCCATCCTTTTTGCAAAATCTACCAACATCTGTCCTTCTGCGTTCCTGTCCTGGATACCAAACCTACCCATCACTTCCTCGTCCCCTCTGTTTCCTGCACCAACATGTCCATTGAAGTCTGCCCCAATGACCACTCTTTCACCTCTGGGGGTACTCTGCATCACTTCATCTAACTCCCTCCAGAATCTCTCCTTCTCTTCTCGCTCACATCCTGTCTGTGGGGCATACGCACTAACAACATTGACCATCACACCTTTAATTTCTAACTTGAGACTCATCACTCTGTCTGACACTCTTTTCACTTCTAGAACATTCCTGGCAAACTCCTCCTTCAAGATGACTCCGACTCCATTTCTCTTCCCATCCACACCGTGATAAAACAGCTTAAACCCTGCTCCTATGCTTCTAGCCTTGCGACCTTTCCACCTGGTCTCCTGAACACACAGTATGTCCACCTTCCTCCTCTGCATCATGTCAGCCAGCTCTCTACCTTTTCCTGTCATAGTTCCAATATTCAAAGTCCCTACTTTCAGTCCTAGACTCATGCCTTTCCTCTTCTCTCTCTGGCAACGGACACGCCTCCCGCCTCTCCTTCTTCGACGTCTTCGACCAACAGTAGTCCAATTTCCATCAGCACCCTGTTGGTTGACGGCACTGATGGCGGTCGTTGTTAACCCGGCCTCGACCGATCCGGTATGTCATTCTTTCTTGTGATTCGCATAGTTTATTTGGCATTTGTTTTACGCCGGATGCCCTTCCTGACGCAACCCTCTGCATTTATCCGGGCTTGGGACCGGCGTGAGGGAGAGACACTGGTTTGTGCCCCTCACGGCTGCATTATATATATATATATATATATATATATATATATATATATATATATATATATATATATATATATATATATATATATATATATATATAAACAATTTTTATATAACTGAACTGGGAAGAAGGAGCGGCACGTTCAGTCCGTCGTTTGTAAACAATGGACGCAGCATCATTATGTCATTGCGTCATTACATCAGCGTACTACGTAGGTACATCTAAACTCAAAAAACATAAAATCGAAAAAAAACGTAAAATGGATGAACTCAGACAGATATGCACCTCACAAAAATATAAGTAGTTTGATGGGAGGTTCTGGGTTGTTTTTTTGTTTGTTTACGAGTTCTTTTTGTATAATTGTCCTTGTTTTTGCTGCATTTTCCTTAACTTTTTCGCTTATTCTTCTATAATTTCCTTAATTTTTTTAATTTAATGAATATTGAAAAAAAAAAAAAAAACACGATGTACTGAAGCCACATGAATTGAAGTGCAAAGTAGGGAGGGATCCCTATATATATTTTGAGAAAGTAGATAAAAATCCATACAATATAGACTCCACTTTTTTACTGGAATTTTAATTTAAAGAAATGAAATATAAGAATTTGAAAATATGATGCAGAATCAAACTAGAAAGTTCGTTAAATAGCAAACTTGATTCAACATACATGTGTATATAAAATATACTGTTATATTTTTATACATTTATAGTGGTTATATATGGTTACTCCTAAAATTCAATGGTTAAGGCTCTGGCTTAGTGATAGAAAAGTCAGGGGTTCAAGCCCCAATTCCACCAACTTGCCACTGTTGGTCCCTTGAGCTACTCAGTTGTATGAAAATTATAAACTTATGTTCCTCTGGAAAACGGTAATGCAATTAATGTAAATGAACATGATGAATAACAAATATCTTAATAGGTGTTATGTAAAAATTACTCAAAAATAATGCGAAAATAGGATGAAGCTTTAAAACTATCCTCATTTGGGTTATGGGGAAATGCAAAACCCGTACATTGAGCCCTGCATGTTTGAAATAATGTCTTTATTGCATCTGGCTACTTGGTGAACACCAAACCATAAACCACATTGGCACAAGGCATCAACTTTCCAATTCACCCATAATTATACAAGCATGTATTTATCTTGCCAGTACAGACTTGATAATTACTTTAAATCATGCTTGAAATTGGCAGAAATTCTTTATGGGACGAAATATATCAGATTCTTGTAGGTTTGCTTTCAGTGTCACAGTACACAAACAACAAGACAGGAAATTTTGACACAGCAAACTACATAATTTCCTTTATTCATTTTAAGAAATTTTTATCTTCCTTGGGATTTTGTAGCAACCCTAGTCTTTTTCTTTTTTCAGCCTAAAATATGTTGTTTATGTATGCCTTTTGACCACATTGTAGCTGCTTTAGATGCTCCACAATTATTCATGGTCAAAGCAGCCACATACAAAATTTCCAAGAATTCTTTGTCCCAAATGGAAATTGTAAAATATGTACAGTAAATGAGCAGCTGAAACTCAAGGTCTCTTTCTAATTAATTACTAAATGCATAAATCCACACACACACACACACAAAAAAAAAAAACCCTCAATGTCCAAGTGAGTTCTGGAAAATGGCTCTTAGATGATATCTCAGTACAAATTGTTCTATCTGCAAAACAACATTATTGCCATAAAAGATTAATTTAAAAAAATAAATAAATAAATTCTACATATTTTCTACTTATCTAAGGAATGTTGGGTGAGTAATAGGGAAGTCTATAAAAATATTTACTTCAAACCACATCCAGTTGTTCCCTGAGGTCATACAGTCACACTGTTGTGCTTTAGGATACAGTGGCCCTCATTCACAAGAATGCATAAAAATGTCTTTTTTTTCTAGAAAAAAAGACTGGGCGTGATTTATAAAATGCAGACAGGTCAAATCTTTGAGCCACTTGAGACGTTTTGTTTAAGGGTGAGTGTTCTCATATTTCTTAAAAAAAATCTGCATGAGATAAATGGAATCATTATCCTACATATTGTAATGTGATGCAGCACTTATAGTAGTATTCAACCCAGCTGCATACAGCTCCTCAAAGGCCAAGTGTGATACTTTTTAGTCCTACATAAGAAAAACTTTTAAAACTGTTAACAATAATGAAAAAACACTTTCAGAAAGCATACTTTATCTCTCCAGTGTTATTGGTCAACCCCGGGGTCTCTTCCTGGTTGAACATGCCTGAAACACCACACAAGGCTTTCAGGAGGTGTTCTAACTAGATGCCCAAGCCACTTCAACTTGCTCCTCTTAATGCAGCGGAGCAGTGGTACTACTCCTTGCTCCTCCCAGATGGCTGAGCTTCTTACCCTATCTTTAAGGGAGAGCCCTGACACCTGGCGAAGGAAGCTCATTTCAGCTGCTTGTATTTACGATCTTGGTTGTTTTTTTTACGATCTTGGACGATCATGCTTTCCTCACCACAATGGACCAATACAAGCCCTGCTTAACAGCAGTGGCTGCAGTGATCCACCTGTTAATCTCCTACTCCATCACTCGTGAACAAGATTCCGAGATACTTGAATTCCTTCACTTGGGGCATGACCTCATTCCAAACCTGGAGAGTGCATTCCTCCCTTTTCCAACTGAGAACCATGGCCTTGGACTTGGCGTGCTGATTCTCATCCCGGCCACTTCGCACTCAACTGCGAATCGCTACAATGAGAGCTGGAGGTCCGGATTAATAAAACCAAAAGGACAACATCATCAGCAACAAGTAGAGACGAGATCCGATAGCCATCAAACTAGAACCCCTCAATGCCTCGGCTACCCCTAGAAATTTCGTCAATAAAAATTATGAACAGAATCAGTGACAAAGGACAGCCTTGGCAAACTCCAACCCTTACCGAAAACAAATTTGATCTGTTGTTACCAATGTATGCCAAGCTCTGGCTCCGGTGATAAAGAGATCTAATTGCCTGTAGCAACAGGCCTGGTACACCAGACTCTCAGAGCACGCCCCACAATATTGTCCAAGGGACATGGTCAAAAGCCTTCTCCAAATCCACAAAACACATGTGGACAGATTGGGCAAATTCCCATGTCCCCTCCAGGATCCTGTAGAGTGTATAGATTTGGTCAAGAGTGTCACGTCCAGGAAGAAAACCACCTGAATCTGAGGTTCATCTATCGTTCGCCTCCTCCTCTCCATTACCTCTGCATAGACTTTCCCAGGTAGGCTGAAGAGTGTGATTCCAAGAAAATTGAAACATACCCTCAGGTCCCTCTTTTTAAAAAGGGCGTTCACCACCTCGATTTGCCAATCCAGAGGTATGGCCCCTGATGATCACATGATGTTGCAGAAACTTGTCAACCATGACAGTCCTACAACAACCAGATCCCTGAGATATTCAGAGCGGATCTCATCCACCCCCATAGCCTGACTACTTTTTGACTACCTCCGCAACTTCCGCTCTAGTAATGGGTGGACCCCCACCCAAATCCCCAGTGTCTTCCTTCTCCACAGAGGGTGAAGTATTCCTTCCACACCGACAACATTCCCAGTTGAGGTGAGCAGCTGTTCACTTCCACAGTAAACAGTATTTCTACTGTTTATAGCCACTTTTATAACCACTTTCCCTTCCTGAGGCATATGATGGTTGATAGAATATTACTAGGATATCACGAAGTATTAGTCATGTATTTTTTAAGTATTAATAATCATGTGTAAAAGCTGGATCCTTTTATTTTCACAAAACCAGTGCCTGTTCTTTTTTGTGTAAGAAAGTGCCAAACGACAAGACAACATGACCGCAGAAGGTGGAAGTGTCTCCATATATTTCCAGGGCATGAAATCAGCGTCGGTCCACCGGCATTTGCTGGCATTTTTGTGGGAGGTCCAGAAAAATCCAACCCAATACCACCCCCCATGTCAGGAAGAAGGCCTTTTCAGTAAAATGAACAATCTGCCGTTGCCTAGGATATGACATTTCATAAACTTGACCAAGTAACACTAATAGTTACAGACCATCCGTGTTTTGTTTTCATTGGTGCAACAGCTTTCGGCAACAGGGAAAATTACGGTGCAATAAATTGGTGTCTTATTAATAACTCAATGATACTGGAAATCATAATATTGATAATTTTGGATCGTCATTATGTATTAAATAAATAAAGTGCTTTGGATGCTTACCAGATGCTAGAGAAGATGCAGGAATTTTGAGTGGCATCATAGGGCTTCAATAATCATTAAAAACACACTAAAAAATGTGAATTTCAAGCAATCACGTTGACAACATGTGTGCGAAGGAGAAAAAAAAGGTGTACACACCATCTGTAACCAATCAGCAGGAGGACAACACAAAAGCTCTCAGCCATTGGCTAAATTTGAATCACGTGCCAGTAACTTCCGGGCTTGCCGTGAGTATATTAATAACAATTTAACTGTAACTAACATTATGGACCTCGAGAAAAAAGGCAGATCTATGCAAATATTCAGATGAAGCACTCATTGTTCTAGCTGAAGAGGAGTGTGAGTCAGATGAGTGAGGTTGATGATACAAGAAAAGGAAGGAACATATATGATGATAAGGAGCAGGACAGAAGCTAAAACTGGAGGAAAATATCTCAAATAATTTGAGAATGATGCTATCTCAAGACAACTTGATCATTACTTGAGGTTACTGATTTCTATGTTAAGGGCAGTGGTGGCCTGGTGGTGAACGTGCTGGATTGCTGATCCTAGGGTTGGGGGTTCGAGTCCCACTCTCCACAAGCTTGTCACTGTCCCCCACTGCAGCTAACTGGATTATCAAAAACCAGCCATGTCTCTCACTGTCTATGGTGAGAGGTTCATGTCAAAGAACCGTTGCTGACCTAAAAAGTAGCTGCATAGCCGTCAGCGTGTTTCTGCCCCTTGCTAAAGGGTTGTGTCAGGAAGGGCATCCAACATAAAAACTTATGCCAAATGGAATATGTGAATCATTAATATGACTTCCATGAAGATGGAGGCAGATGATTCGCTGTGGCGACCCCGGAAGGGAACAGCCGAAAGAAAAAGAAGACTAATTTCTATGTTAAGTTTTGAGAACATAATTACACTCTAGATCTAGAGACTCGGTCTAGTTCTTGCTTGCATCTTTTTGTTTGCATTGTTATTCTTTGTTCACTGAGTTTTTAATTTGATCAGCAGAATAATAGATAAAGAGTTGTATATGATAGAGAATTGGTTTGCATGTACTGTATGTTTCTTATTCAGTCATAATAGCTATTGTACACCAAACATATAGACAGGTAAACAAGTGAATGAAAAAAATAATAATAACAGATTATCACATAATTAATCATTAAAGAAAAAGTGGGGTCCTGCAGATTTTTTTCTTCTGTCTGCCCCCTGTCTGATGGAAATTTTCTTAATTTTGTGCCCTAATTTCCATATATGGAGTTGATTTCCTAGAGTTGTTAAAGAAAGGGGTTCCATAACCTTCCTTTGCCAGATGCCTGACCTTGTCAAATTCTTCTTTCACTCCTCTTGTACTTCTGTGTTTGTGACCTACGGTATCTCTGGAGAGAAATATTCCACGGATGTACTAAATGCATGCGCATTACTCACTGCCGCCTCAACCCAGATGGAAGAACAACAAACACAGAAGACATGATCCTTAATAATCCAATGCAACACACACACACACACACACACACACACACACACACACACACACACACACACACACACACACACAAACACACACACACACGATCTGAATAAAGAGTACCAGAGCATTTTTGGTTTCTCTGAGTCTTTTGATTGGGATCATCTCAGAGCTCTCAATGGTAACGCAGATCCAGGTGGACACAGGGAAGAAAAATCCTAACAAGTCCAGAACCTTTTTGAGGCCAACCGATAATCATTGTCCAGGCCCTCACCAAACTCCTCCAACGCCCGAGATTTTGCATCAGGGACAACTTGAGCTGCAACATGTTTGGTCTGCCTGTACCTGTCTGCTCTCTTCAGAATCCCACATGCCAATAAGACCCGATAGGCCTCCTTCCACCTCCGGGTTCGGGGATTACTGCCACGACAGGCACCGATGACCTTTCAGCCACAGCTATGAGCTACTGCCTCAACAATGGAGGCACGAAACATGGCCCATTCGGATTCCATGTCACCCACCTCCTTCGGGACGTGGTTGTACCTCTGCTGGAGGTGGGAGTTAAAGACCCCTCTGAGACTCTGCCAAACGTTCCCAAGTGACCCTATCTACTTACTTGGGCCTGCCATATCTTGTGGGCTGCCTCCTCTGCCATCCATGCCAGCTCACCATCAGGCAATGATCGGTTGACAGCTCAGCTCCCCTCTTCATACAAGTATCTAGAACATGCAGGCACAAGTCCAGTGACATGACTACAAAGTCGATCATCGAACTGCGGCCTAGGATGTCCTGGTGTTAAGTACACTTATGGACACCCTTAAGTTTGAACATGGTGTTTGTAATGGACAAACAATGACGAGCGCAGAAGTCCAAGAACAAAACACTATTCATGTTTAGACTGGAGAGGCCGTACCTATGGATCACATCCTTCCAGGTCACACTATCATTGCTCACATGGGCGTTGAAGTCTCCCAGCACAATGAGGGCGTCCCCAGGCGGAAGCGTTCTCCAACACACCCTCTAAAGACTCCAAGAAGAGTGAATACTTTGAACTGTCATTTGGTGCATAAGCACAAAAAACAATCAAGACCCATCCCCCACCTGAAGGCGGACAAAAGCTACCCTTTCTTCAACCGGGGAGAACCCGAATATTTGGCCACCACGATGGGGGCAACAAGGATGAGGAACTCCAAAATGGAATAAGGTCCAGCCCCTTTCCAGATGGGTGGTTCCAGAGTCCAAGCCATGCGCTGAGGTAAGTCTGACTTTCTAGTTGGTATCTCGCCATCTCTGGCACCAGCTCAAGCTCCTTCCCCACCAGAGAGGTGAGATTCCATGTCCCAAGAGTCAGTAGCCAAAAGTGCTCCAACAGAACCCATACCTTTAGCTGCTACCCAACTCATACCGTACCGAACCCCTATAGCCCCTCCCATAGAGGTTGGTTCATGGGAGGGCGTACCCATGTCACCTTTTTAAGCTGGGCCTGGCCGGGCTACATGGACAGAAGCTCGACCACCAGATGCTCACCTTCAAGCCCCTCCCCAGGCCTGGCTCCATGGAGATCCCGATGATCCACGTCTGGGCAAGGAAAACTGTGTCCTTTCATTTTTATTTCGCATACAGGTCTTCTGAACCGCACTTTGTCTGGATCTTTACCTATGACCTGTTTGCATTGGGTGACTGTACCAGGGGCATTATGCCCCCAACAACATAGCTCCTAGGATCATTAGGTCACGCAAACGACCTCCACCACAATAAGGTGGCGATTCAGGGAGGAGCCAAGTGGTGACCCCAATAAACAATACAACTGTTCAGAAATGAGATGATTTCTTACTGACATTATAATTCCATTATCTTTGTATCTGCAATGCAAAACTGAAAAAGCAAATATCACACTCAGAATATATCATTGCTGTTAGACTATTCATTCATTCATTTTCTAAACCACCCAATCCTAATTGGGTTCACGGGCAGGCTATTGCCCATCTCCGCTGGCTCTGGGCAAGGACAAGGTACACTCTGGACAGCTCGCCAGGCTGTTGCAGGGCTAACACTCATCCCATTCTCACTCCTACCTTGCAACTTGGAACAGCTAAATAACCTACTATGTGTGTTTTTGGACTGTGTGAGAAAGCCAAAATACCTGGAAGAAACCCATAAAAGCACAGAGAGAACATGAAAACTGCACACAGAAACACATAAGCTGGGAATCAAACCAAGGCTTTCTTGCTGTGAGGCAGACGTGCTAATCACTACGCCAGCATGCTGCTT
Organism: Plotosus lineatus; assembly: GCA_024760905.1. Lineage (NCBI taxonomy): Eukaryota > Metazoa > Chordata > Actinopteri > Siluriformes > Plotosidae > Plotosus > Plotosus lineatus. Next base: position 22,530,018 of record CM045735.1, on the reverse strand, counting down.
GGCTGTGAGACCGTATTTTCTTAATTGCGATCAATATATTATATGTACAGTAGACCCAATTCTATATCGCGATAGAGTAATATTAACAGTGCTCATGCCTTACACAATATATATATATATATAACAGTACTCAAAGTAGTAAAAAATAATATATGCATGTTTATTATATACATGGTATAACCTATTGTTTTACGTACAGATGTCAGTATATTGAATTGTGCTCTGAAAACAAAAATATGCTGACCTTCCTTCTGTAAATATTGCATTGTTCTGACCGTATGGTTATTGCATGGTGTAGTCTGTCCTTTGTGTTGTAATTGAGCTGTCCTGTCTGTGAAATGTAGCCTCATAAGGTGTGAATGTGATCTGCATGGTGAACATATGAGATTGTTCTGAGTGGGTCACATGCCAGGGTCCGTTTTTCAAAACACGGTTATTTTTTAAGCACTGGCTAAGTAGAGTTAACCAACCATTAAATTTAACGCTGCCGTTATCTTGTTGTTCAAAACTCGGTTAACTTTAACTGAGTGTTAACTTGATGTTAAAGTTAACACACCTAAGGACCGCCGTTAAATTTTTAACAGTGTGGTTAACTTACAAGATGGCGTTCATGGCTAACGCTGCATTCATGATGCGGTATCAGCAGGGGTGGATTCTTATAAATATTATTAATATTATAGTTCAACCAAAAACATTCTCAAATGTATTTCAAACTACATGTGCTAAATACATTTACAAATTGAGCTAAAGTTATTTATCTATTCAACGGCACAAACAAATATTCATACATATTTACAGCACAAAGACATATGTTTTTTTTAAATATATTTTGCTATTTTTATTTATTATATTTTTTATATATGTTATTAAAATATATTTTGTAAAAGTACTGACCATTAGGCTGCAGATCCAGGCTGGATGGCTTATGATTATTTTAGCCATTCATTCGCTGTGCATCAATGTTTGTGTTCTAACACATGTGCAGGAGCCGGAGGCGGTACTAAAAAAAACTGTGCTTTATTCTCACACTCGCACTTTGTTTGATTGACAATGTTCAGCTATTATTGCTTACTGATAATATTATGTTTGTTGATTGGTCAGCTCAGGCGTGCACATGTTCAGTGCTCGTTAGACGTTAATTTTCGGTTTACTTCCTGACTCTAGTCATGCGGAACTTATCTCCGACTTTCTCTTCAATAACACTCATTAAGTTTATTTATAAGATTGTGAATACACATAATTTCTTGTCCAGCGGAACTCAACTCCTGCTGTGAGGGGGCACGTGCACCCTGTGCACTCCCCCAGCCTACGCCCTTGATCAGCTGCCTTCTGATGTTTCAGCAGCTGATACCGGGTTGGCTAGTATTCATTGCAGACTTTGCAGATGTGCAACACCGCAGGTGGTTGGCGAATCGCGTCTTGAAAGTTTCAAACACACATGCACAAAAAATATATATATATATATATATATATATATATATATATATATGTATATGTATATATTCACGAGCGCATGTATTAGTGTTGATCGACATTTTTATAATATTAAAAAGCGTACACAGACTTCTTACCCCCTCCCCCCTAGCGTACGTTTTTGTATGCTTAGGAAAATGTTGAAAATGTTGAATGACCCCTTAGTGCCAACCAGTAACGTTAACCACACTGTTAGCTTTGATGGCAATGTTAACTCACGACGTGACTAACCATGCATTGAACAACGCAGATTTGACGGTCGGTTAGCTAACGGCGGGTTAAAAATTTAACCAGCCGTTAGGGTTTAACCGGTGGTTAAAATAACCATGTTTTGAACATCCGGCCCCAGGTAAACTAAACCCCCCCTTCACTTGTCATTGACAGGCTGAATGTTTTCAGAGGAAAATGCTGTTAATGTTTTATGCACAAAAGGATACTGACAAGGAGCTATCAGAGGGAAGAAACAGTTCGATTACTGTTTTAAATAAATTGTCTGGGCAAAAAATAAAGCATACTATATTCTTGTAATCCTAAATCCTTGTTTCTTGAGATTTGTAAATGATCAACAAAGCTAATAAGGTGAATGCTCCAGAGGGCTAATAAGCTTAGCTTACAGGTTCTGTGCAACATTATTTCAACTAATGTAGACACGTAAAGATACATGCATCAAGATGCTAGTCCTTAGAGAGGCTGAAAAATCATGAGAATAAGATGTAGATACATAATTTCCAGGAAGGATAACTACAATAATAACTGTTAACATGTTTCAAATGAACAATTCAGGTATAAATGAGTCTTCTGAATAATAAAAGGCAATACATATCTTCCCATAATATTGCATTACATGTACATTACATTATTTAGGTGGCACAGTGGCATAGTGGTTAGCATGTCCGCCTCATAGCATGAAGACCTGAGTTTGATTCCCAACCTGGGCATTTCTGTGTGGAGTTTGCATGTTCTCCTTGTGTTTGCGTGGGTTTCTTCCGGGTACTCAGATTTCTTCCCACAGTTCAAAAACTTGCACAGTAGGCTAATTGGCTGTTCCAAATCTCCCCTAAGTGTGAGTATGAATGGTTGTGTGAGTGTTGGCCCTGCGACTGCATGGCAAGCTGTCCAGGGTTTACCCCGCCCTAATTAGGATTAAGCGGTTTAGAAAATTAATGAGTGAATTATATCATTTACAACTGTCTTCTCATTTTCAAAAACACATGCTATATAGCTCATACATATATGTACAGTTCCACATTAACTGTTTCTTTATCGTCACTCACATCCCTCTTTTCACTGTACAATGGTGCTCCACTCTGTCTGTCTGTCTGTCTTCCTTTCGGCTTTTTCCCTTTTACTCGGGAGTCGCCACAGCAAATCATCTGATACGCACGTTTGATTTGGCAGAGGTTTTTACGTCGGATGCCCTTCCTGTCACAACCCTTTTAGCAAGGGACAGAAACACGCTGACGGCTTTGCAGCTACTCTTTACGAATGTCAGCAATGGTTCTTTTACATACGTCTCACCATAGACAGTGAGAGACATGGCCTGCCTTTGATAACCCAGTTAGCTGTGCTCCACTCTATGAGCATTTAATATGCATTTTTATTTTTTTTCCTTGATGAAGGTTTTACTAAGAATAACATGTTTTGATAGGCATATACCAATATTTTATTAATTTTGTGTAAATACACTTTGTCTGAGCCAGTCTGTAGCCATACTTTATCTGATATCGTATAGTTACAGGGAAGTTTCATGTCAAATTCTTCAATATATTAGGAAAACACCCTTCCAACGATTTCTTCAGACCAATTTCTGATAAACAAGTTATATCCCACTTAAAAAAAAAAAAAAAAGTGAAAATGGACAATCGAGAATTTTTAGGCATGTTGTTGAAGAAAAAAGTGGTGTCATATTAGTGGGTTTTGATAATCCCAGTGTACCCTATGCCTGTTTTCAAATCTTGGAGAAACAACATCTGCACTGATTTTGCTGTGCATGAGCTCAGACCAATTCATCACTGAAAGGAGCTCTCATTCTATTTTACAATACTAACATAAATATTAGTCCCTAAATCTTTTGTTTCTGGCTACATTTATGCATTCCAGGTAAACAGGTATGTAAGAGGCCATTTCTACATGGTGAAAAATGCAAAAATCTTAAGGTTCATTTCACCGTTTATAAAAAAAAATCGCATAGAACTATTGCACCCAGATTAGAAACATTGCTATAAAAATAGCTTTTTCTCATCTCCAACACACTAATCTGTGCCATTCTTGAAGTCAGTTGCAATGGGATGTCACCATGATAAACTTAACTGGGCATCAGTACTAATCAATTAGGCGAACTCAATCAGGATTTTTTATTTAGATTATTATTATTATTATTATTATTATTATTATTATTATTATTATTATACTTCTGGGTCTCTCTTTGGTTATGCTGCTATAGCCAGTCATGCTGGAGTCCCTGCTTGCACCCAACACTAATTCTCTTTCTGAAGGTAATGCATTATTGTGGAACGTCTCTGTGCTGGTCTGTCTATTTAAACCAGTCTGACTCTCTGAGCCAGTCTGTCTGTCAAAACCAGTCTACATGTTAAAGCCACTCTGTCTTTTTACACCAAACTATCCATCGAAACCTCTCAGTCCCTCTGAGCCATTCTGTCTCTCTAATTCTGTCAATTGGTCAGCGACAGGCTGTCTTTCTGAGCCAGTGTGAGTTTCTGAGCTAGTATGTCCATCTTAACCAGCTTGTCTCTCTGAACCTACCTGTTTGTCTGAACCAGACTGTTCGAGTGAGGTAGCCTGTCTTTCTGAGCCAGACCTTCTGTCAGAACCTGCCCGTCTCTCTAAACCCATCTGTCTGTCTAAATTAGATGTCTTGCTGAACCAACCTTTCCATCTGAGCCTGTATGCCTGGCTGAGCCAGCCTGTTTATCTGAGCTAGGCTGTCTGGCTGAATTCAGGAAAACCCAGCTGTAAAACAAAGTCTCTGAGACAGCAATTCAGCTACAAGGGCTAACATCATCCCATGTGGATAGGAACACCAAGGACTGTTAGGAAATGGTCAAAGGAGGCCATGGGAGAGCTACAATTTGCTTTTCTAACTACCGATTGCCCCGCACTCTGTAAGGCACACAATGATGACATTGATGGCCTTACTTGAGGGTATTTAACAGTACATTAATTTCTGCACTGACACCATTATCCCAGCTCAGACAGTGTTACCCATATAACAAGCTGTGGGTGAGAAAATACATTAAAGCCCTCCTTAATGACAAGAAGATGGCATTCAGGGCTGGCAACAGAGAGGAGGTGAGAACAATCCAAAGTCCAATGAGAGTCGAAATCAGAGAGACGAAGGACAATTACAGGAGAAATCTGGAGTGGAATCTCCAACATAACAGCATGACAGAGGTTTGGAGTGGTATGAAGACCCTAACTGGTTTCAGGCCATCCATCAGTAAAGGAGCACAGGGTCGTAAAACAGGGCCAATGAGCTGAATATGTTTTTTAACCATTATGACACTGGTTACTGCACAGAACCCTCATCAGGAGAATACCTGTGACCCCTTGCCACATCACTGTCTGTCTATCCCTCTGCTTACTGTACCTTTGCCTCCTGGAATGGATCTGACACCCACTTCTACCTGCCAACTTCACTTATTAGGTTGAGAAACAGCTGAAAAGACTCCACTCAGACAAGGTGAGCAGGACTGGACAGGATAAGCCCCTGTGTCCTTAAAGCCTGTGCCCCCCCCAGCTCTGTGCAGTCTTACATTACATCTTCATGATGAGCCTGAGTCTATAGAGGGTCCCACTATGGTGGAAGACATTCCAGTGGCAGCCAGGATTACAGATCCATGGCATTGACTTCACATGTAATGAATACCCTGGAGAAAATCATACTATATCAACTCCGTCCCGTAGTTAGACAACATATGGACCTCATGCAGTCCGCCTACCAGCCTCATCTTGGAGTTGAGTTGAATTACCGTGAGGGTAATTTTTTTTACTTTTCCGGTGCATTCAACACCATCACGACAATGCTCGTAAGTGAGAATCTGAGAGCAATGCAGGTGGATGCCTCCCTTGTGTCCTGGATTATGGACTACCTGACTAGAAGACCACAGAATGTGTGCCTGCAGCATTGTGTGTAAGATACAACACTGGAGCACCGTAGTAAGCAATCCTATCCTCTTTCCTCTTGAACTACTTCACAGAGACCTGCCATCCTCAGAAGTTTTCTGATGACTCTGCTGTAGTCGGATGTATCAGTGGAGGTGATGAGATAGAGTATCGGGCTCCGATGGATTCCTTTGTCACATAGTGTGAGCAGAATCATCTGCAGCTTAATGTGACAAAAAACAAGTAACTGAATGTGAATTTGAGGAGATCCAAAACACCAGTGAAATCTGTTTTCATCCAAGGTGACAATGTTGAAATGGAGAGGATTACAAATTCCCTGAGCTTCATATTGAGAATAAATTCGAGTGGGCTAAGAACACTACCGCATTTTACAAGAAAGATGAGAGCCATCTCTATTTTGTGAGGTAGTTAAGGTCATTTAACATCTGTCAGACACTACTCAGGATGTTCTATGAATCTGTTGTGGCCAGTGCCATACCCTCTATGCTGTTGCATGCTGGGGCAGCAGGCTGAGGGTTGCTGATGCAAACAGACTGAATAAACTTATCCACAAGGTCAATAAAGCTTTTGGAATGGAACTGGACTCTCTGTTGGTAGTGTTGGAGAGGCAAATGCTGTCCAAAATAAAGGCAACACTGAAAAATACCTCCTACCCACTTCACAAAATGCTAATCAGTCACATGAGCATATTCACTGAGAGACTGATACCACTTAAATGCTCTACTAAACAACACCGGAAATAATCCGTACCTGTGGTCATGAAACTGTACAACTCCTCCATATAGCAACACCATCCAGTGTTATATATTTACATTTTGCACTACATTTAGATTCTACTGTTTATCATATTGATAACACTGTAAATATTATTCCCTGACTGGATTCATTCTGTGTGTTTTTATAGATTTTATTCACTTCTAATTTTCAACTTATATATCAATGTATTGCATATCGGTAGATTTCATATGTATATTTGCACATATATTTTTCATTTTTCTTAAATTTTCTATTGAGACTTTACTTTAATCCACTCGTACTTGTATGGAGTAATTGAGTGCACACAATTTCTTCCAGGATCAATAAAATATTCTTATTCTGATTTTTTATTCTGTGGCAGTGGGCTCTGTGTTTACATCAACATGGTGTGCTAATGTCTCAGTAGTTGTTACCTACTGTTCAACAGACCTGGAGGTTTTTTGTGATAGGATTTGTTCAGCACTGCACAAAGGAATACATTGTTTCCATGACCAGATACATAGAAATGTGTATTGAGGATATCAATGCAATCAAAACCAGAAGACATGATTGTCAGCTGAGGTCTACACCCAGCTAAAAGGTCTAGGTTCTGCCAAAATCCAAAGATAAAAGAACACTGAGATTAGTGAGGGTTTAGCTTTCCAAGACCTTCAGGAATGCAAAAAGGGAGTATGCACAGAATAGCCGAAACCATTTCTGTGTAACTAATGATCCCAGGTGCATGTGGAAGAGCATCTAGTCTCTGCTGGACAACACAAACCCACACCACAGATCATCAACATAAATAATCATCTTTTTAACATACACCTTCCTAACATGCTAAATGGCATCTACAACACATCCGTGAGGCAGGCCGTGGTTCTAGTGAGCTTCAAGATAACCACTTACCCTCTGCCTGAAAGAATAAATGATCAAGAAGTCAAGAATACATTTACTGTCTGATTAAATACATAGAAAATTGTATTAAGGATGTCACTACAATAAAAACTGTAACCACACATTCCAACCAGGAGACATGGTGAACATCTGATAATCTAACTCAGCTCAGAGAAAGAGATTTTGCCTTCAAGCCTGGAGATGCGGGAGATCTTAAAACATCCAGTGCTCAGCTTCCTAAGGCCACCATGAAAGCAAGACAGTAGCATGCAGAAAAGATCCACAACCACGTCTATGGTACTAATGACTCCAGTCACATGTGGCAGGTCATCAAGCCTCTGGTGGACTAAAGACCACATGTCAACTTAAACACCCACCTTCCTAAAACACACTTTCATAACATCTTTATGTTCATCTTCTTCTGTTGGGTTGTGGTGGCAGCAGCCTAAGCAGTGAAGATGTCCAGATGTCCTCTCCTCAGCCACAGCCTCCATCTCTTCCAGGAGACACCAAGGCATCCCAGACCAGCTGAGAGACAGAGTTTCTCCAACATGTTCTGGGTCAACCCCAGAATCGCTTCCCAGGTGGAAATGCCCGAAACACCACAGCAACGAAGAATTGGGGCGTCAAATCAGATGCCTGAGCTCCTCTAAACATAGTGATGCAGTAGCTCGACTCTGAGTTCCTCCCTGATGACTGAGCTTCTCGCCCTATTTCTGAGGGAGAGATGTGCCATCCTGTGAGGGAAGATAATTTATTCCTGTCTAATTTCTGTGAGAGGATCTTATTTTTCCAATGACTACACAAAGCTCATGACCATAGATGAGGTTAGGAACATAAATCACCTGGCAAATAGAGACTTGCCTTTCAGCTTAGCTCCCTTTTCACCACAACAGAATGGTACACATTGCAGCAAAGTGTACCCCGATCTGCCTGTCGATGTGGACCAAGCTCTGGCTCTGACAATACCGAATGTCCCATAGCAACAGGTAAGGTACACCATATTCTCAGAACATTCCCCACAAGATAACCTAAAAGTCATGGTCCAAACCCTTCACCAAGTCCACAAAGCAAGTGTGTACAGGCCGGACAACTCCCATGCCCCCTCCAGGATTCTGTAGAGTCTGTAGAGCTGGCCAAGATTGCTGCAGCCAGAATGTAAACAACATTGTTCCTCCTGAATCGGAGGTTCCACTATAAGTCACTTAATGGACTTTTTCTGGGTAGACTGAGTGTGATTCCAGGATAATTGGAAAACCCCCTCCAGAACCCTTTTTTTAAAAAGGAGACCACACCTATGGGAGAAATAAGCCCCCCCTTAAATCGCCACCTTATCATCAGGGGAGGGGGGTTGCTTGCCCTAATGATTCTGGAAGCTATGTTGTCAGGGGCATTATGCCCCAAGTAGGGCCAACATATCCTAGGGCAACCCAACCCAACCCAAGGCAAACATATCCTAGGTGAAGTTTCAGTCTTAGTGAAGTTCAAAGGAACTTTATGAGAGAAATAAGTGGAAGGAATCTGTTTTCCTTGCCTCGACATGGATTATTCCAGCCCCCCAAGGATCCAGGCCTGGGGAGAAGCTCAAAGATAAACCTCTGGTGGTGATTGTGCTTCCACTCATGGAGCCTGGCAGGCCCCAGCATGACCAGAGACATATATGTCCCCTCCCATGGACCAACCACCTGTGGGAAGGGCTATATATCAGGTGCAGTGTGAGCTGGGTGGCAGCTGAAGGACTGCCCACCCAATCCTTAGCTACTAGCTTTGACTATTTGGACATGAAATGTTATCTCTCTCGTGGGGTGGGGAAGAAGCCTGAGATGTTATGCATGGTTGAGAGTTACCAACTGGATATAGTCTGGCTAACTTCAACACATAGAACAAACTCTAGAACCAACAATCTTGAGAGGTGATGCTAACACATTAAATTATATTTTCAACACTCCAGCAGACTGAAAAAAAAAAAAAAAAAAAAAAAAAAAAAAAAAACATAAGACCTGTGTCAAAAAAGTCTATAGTGACATTAACAACTATCCCCCAGGGGCACTCGCTCATTATAAAGTGCTTCAAATGTCTGGTGATTAGACACATCCGCTTATCTTTCTCCTGCTCACTGGATCCCTTCTAATTTGCCTATTTTTACACCTGCACCACTGCCTATGCCATGTCTTACACACTGCAGGCTACTCCATCATACATCTATTAGAATGCTATTTATTGATTTCAGTTCAGAATTTAACACAATCATCCCCAACAGCTTGTATGCAAATTATCTCCTGGAACTTAATACCCACACCGATAATTTGGATTCCGGACTTCCTCACAGAAAGACCACAGTCAGTGTTCATTGACAGCAGAACATCAGGGAGCATCAGGCTGGACACAATTTGTGAATTCAAACTATCATTAAATTTGCTGATGACACAACTCTTTATTAGCAACAATGAGGGACCATATCGAGAGGAATTTGCAAAATTAGTGATCTGGTACCAGAACAATCTGTCCCTAAATGTGGACAAAATTAAAGATATGGTTATGCACCTATGTAGAAAGGTATGTGACCACCACCTCCTGAACATTAGTGACTCTAATGTAGAGATTGTCAGAACCAAAAAGTTCCTTGTTATCCATCAATAATGACCTCACCACCAACTCCATGTCTGCTGGGAAGAAAACAACATTTTAAAATCCTGCAGAGATTGAGAAGAGCCAGCCTTCTGCCACCTATCCTCACCACCTTCTACAGAGGCAATATTAAGAGTGGCCTGATGAGTTGTGTTATTGTGTATTTAGGAAACTGTGGTGCACACATCATGAGAAAAGCTACAATGATTATTGAGAACTTGATCCAGTCCATCTAGTACCTGTTCCTTGCACATTGCGACTAAGAGCCTCTGGAGTTGTTAGACCCGTTTCACCCCTCTCATGGTGTCATGGCTCATATATATATATATATATATATATATATATATATATATATAAATAATTTAATTAATTAATTTATTTTTTGCGCATATGGGTCTATATACATGTATATATATATATATATATATATATATATATATATATATATATATATATATATATATATATATATATATATGGGCAGTGGTGGTCTAGTGGATAGGGTGCAGGATCGGTTGGGGGTTCGAGTCCCCACAGGGTTGTCACTGTCCCGCCAGTGCAGCTAACTGGGTTATCAAAGGCATGTAAAAGAACCATTGGTGACTTTCGTAAAGAGTAGCTGCAAAGCCGTCGGCGTGTTTCTGTCCCTTGCTAAAACGGTTGTGACAGGAAGAGCATCCGACATAAAAACCTATGCCAAATCAAATGTGCGAATCAGAAGATTCACTGTTGCGACCCCTGAGAAAAGGAAAAAAGATGAGAAGATATATATATATATATATATATATATTTTTTTTTTTTTTTTTTTTGCGCATATGGGTCAATGTCTCATTTGTCCATTTAAGGTGAACAAAGTCAGGGTGCATACAATTTGTTCTCTGGCTGTGGAAATATCAGCCAGCCTCAGGCCTTCTCTGGCTGAAAAGAGAAATGGTTCCTCTCTGCTATAGCGCCAGAGTATTTTTAGCTTGCTGAATAGAGTTGCAGATGGGCTGCATAAAACCTGAATAGTGTTCCATTTCTAAAACAAGTCCTGTATTTGGCCTTTTGAGGCATTTGGCAGGCTTTTTAGCAGCAGCTGAGAAACATCATACTCCCAATGCTTACAATATGATCATTTTTTCACCAGGATGAAGCACGAGAGATTGCAAAAAAAGAAAAACGAGAAGATATCATCTGCTGAATAAATTGACTGCTTTTAATTCCCTCTTTCTTCATCCATTTTTCTGAGCAGATCAGGTTGCATTGTATCCAAGCTATAAAAGCTTTTACAAAAATAACTGGAAGGACAACAGAATGAACAAATTCAGATTATAACTAGATTAAACATGTTTAATAACATATTTTATTAAAAACATACAATATCTCTTTTAAAAACTCCTGCGAAACTACTCGAGAACTAGAAGATTCTTGATTTTTATTTTGATATACTGTATTAATCTCACAAGGGAAATTATTGCCTCTGCATTTAACTCAACAAAAGTGAGCACCCCCCGCAATGGGCTGCCACACACACTGAGGTGCCCGGAGAGCAGTTGGGGGTTAGTCGCCTTGCTCAAGGGCACTTCAAACCTTAATGTAGAAGAAAGGAAGGTGTAGCTCACTCCCCCACTGCACATTTTTCCTGATTGTTTGGGAATCTAACCAGTGACCATTCGGTTCCAAAGCTGATTCTCTATTGAATAGGCTTTGGCTGTCCAAATAGTCTATTGTGATTAATGAATAATAACTATTAATTAATTACTCAAGAGGTAGACTAGCAAGATTTTTTAAATTACCCTCACTGTAATTACTCAGTCATAGTGAGATTGTCGCTAATCATTCATTTCTGCTGCAGAAATATTTGCTATGTGTGACTATATAATAATTACATTTTATAAATATATTATGATATAATAATTATTGGGGGCAGTGGTGGCCCGGTGGTAGGGTGCTGGAGTACTGATCACTAGGTTTGGGTGTTCAAGCGCCACTGTTAACGGGCTGTCACTGCTGTCTCCCAGTGCAGCTAACTAAGTTATCAAATGTCAGCCATGTCTCATTGTCTATGGTAAGAGTTATGTAAAAGAATCATTGCTGACTTTCGTCAAAAGTAGGCTGCATAGCTGTCAGTGTGTTTCTGCCTTGCAATGGCCTGGTGAGCTGTCCAGGGTGTACTCTGCCTTCACCTAGAGTTAGCTGAGGTGAGCACCAGATAACCTAATTGGGATTATGCGGTTCAGAAAATGAATGAATGAAGAAAGCCTCTCTTTGGGATTTATATTTCAGCTATCAACAGAAAAATTGCACTTTATCTGTTTAAAGTCCCAGATAGTGTAAAACTCTTTTCAATTTCATATAACTTAAACTTACAGCTTAACTTCTCATTGTTACAAATTACAAACACAGGAGACTACTTCAGATGTTTTTTTATATAGGATCATCTTTTGACTAATCAGTATCCAGAACTCAGCAGTGCTGTGGTATAATTAGGATTAATTTTAGCATGGCCCTAAGCAGGATATGCAGGCATTTAAAAATTGCTAAAGTACAGCAGTGCAGAAGGGAGACTCGATTTGCCTGAATTATTTTGTCAACAACTGAACATCCTGAAAAAATCCTCGTGTGCAGGGACACAGAAATGGATATTCTCTCACCAGCAATGAGCTAAAAAGGTTGTACGATGTTTAATTTCAAGAAATTCCAGCTTCAGATACTGAGTTTCTGGCAGTTGAAGTTCCTCATGTGTGAGCAAAGCAGATATTCAAATCCTCACCCAGTTCAGCGTGAAATCATCAACACCAATATAAGTCGTTGGAGTATCGAGACAAAAAGGTGGATCTACTTGAAAACAGCGTGTTAATATTAGATATCATTCAAAACATCATATCTTGGTTTATTTGCTATTCGTTTGCATGATTATATTGAACATTACACAGAACATCAAAGGTCAAGGCTTTTGAGAAAATTACCAGCACTGTTGGATTGACAAGAATGTAAACATAAGCAATTGTTTGTTTTCTCCCAAAATCACTCATGCATTAAATTATTTTAGTTCAGTTCATTTTCTGTAACCGCTTTATCCTAATTAGGGTCGCAGGGAGGCTGGCGTCCATCCCAGCCAACTCCAGGCAAAGGCAGAGTACACCCTGGACAGCTCGCCAGGCCATCACAGGGCGGAAACACGCCGACGGCTTTGCAGCTACTCTTTACGAAAGTCAGCGATGTTTTTTTTCATGCCTCACACCATGGACAGTGAGAGACATGGCTGGCCTATGATAACCTAGTCAGCTGCACTGGGTGGGCAGTGACAACCTTGTGGAGAGTGAGACTTGAACCCCCAACCTTTGGATCAGCGATCCAGTGCTCTATACCACTAGACCACCACTGCCCTACTACAATTATTTATGATTGCTAATTTCTAGTAATAACGTGTTTTTGGCGTATAAAGTTTGTCTTTTTATATTAACCGTTCATTACATAAGTAATGTTATGTTTCTGTGTCAAGTGATTTTGAAGTGCCAAAGGTGAGCTACTGGATTTGCATGCGATGATTCAGCATATTGTTGACAGCAGAATCTCCAGTTTTGTGCAATTCAATTCTGCTGAGTTTGTGTGTTTAATTTTGTATGCATTTGTTTGGTATGTATTTTTTATGTTACAGACATGCTTTTAATATGAAAACTGGTTTAAATTTGTTCACATAGCTTTAAATAAAAAAGAATCTCTGCCATAGGGGATTGTTTCACAGCATATGTTTACTCGGTAGGTTGCCGATTTTTTTTTTTTTTTGCATAGTTTTTCACACCTCATAAAGACCCATGAGAGCCTTGTATTGAAAAAGCCTCCACCTATGATAGGCAATTTGGAGACTCTGAGATTTATCTACCAGGCACACACAGATGTAGATGAAGCGTTCAGCCATATGTTTCAAACAAATGACACATATCTGGACAAAGCCAATGCAATAGTTCATGAAGAAGTTTTTATTTTGTATTTCTCCACGTCTGGTGACAGACAGCTCTAGGCAATACATCTTGAGATGTTTCTATTGTCTCCTGAATGTGTTTAACCTGAACAAAAGTTAGTATTCTCCCCCCCTCAATATATCTGCCTTGTGTGACAAAACATTCTCATATGAAGCTCTTTTGGTGAAGTGACAGGATATATGGATGCAGGAGGCGTACTGGAGGGCATTGTCTTGTGATGTTTGGAAAGTCATGTGCCGTCTAACATCAGTAAGATGAGAAATGTGATGGATTTCTGACATGTTTATGAACTGTAGGGAAGTAGATGAACTGAGTGAAAGATGGGGTATATAAAGGACAGGGCTACCAACACAGGCTCAATGATGGAAAATTAAATACTCCATTTCATTTCAACCTGCTTAAATCTACTTAAGTCACTGGCAGGCAACACACACACACACACACACACACACACACACACACACACACACACACACACACACACACACACACACATAGGGATCCATCTCTACTTCTCGCTTCAATTCATGCGGCTTCAGTGCATCACGCTTTGTTTTTTTAAAATAAATAAATATCAATCAAATTAAAAAATAAAGAAATTAAAGAATAATGGGGGGGGGAGAAAATGCCACAAAAATAAGGCCAATTATGCAAAAAAAAAAAAAAAAAAAAAAAAAAAAAAAAAAACACAAAACAAAACCCCCTAAACCAATACAAAACAAAAAACAACCCAAAATCTTCCTTCAAAACTACTTACATTGTTGCATCTGTGTGTGAACGCACATGGTATGTATGTGTGTCAGTTTCTTCTCATGCAATACCATCTGTATTTGTGTGCATTTATATTTTATTTACATAAATGCTATTTTTAATGTTTAATTGTTATTATAAGCATTTATAGTATTGAATATGTATTTATTGATATTATATACACATATACATGTACGTACACATCAGTGGGGGGGTTGACCCTACTTCGTGAATTTCGATGGTCACGTGGGGATCTCGGTCCCAGTTAACTGCGGAAAGTGAGGGATCCCTGTATATATATATATATATATATATATATATATATATATATATATATATATATATATATATATATATATATAATGTATACACACACACTCACACACACACACACACACACTCGACTTTCATGGTCATCCAGTGCATCTCGATGCATCTTGGAATTTTTCTTTTCATTCATTCATTCATTCATTTCATTTATTTATAGATCATTACCATGCAAACCCCAAACTTCAGAGCAATCAACCTTTAAACCCAACATTGTGGTTACTAATAAACAATTGTTTGGTTAATATTTCATTTGTTCCTAAACTGGGTTTCAAATAGGAGGCATAATGAGTAGCATTACAAATTGAGTTACTCTCTGTGTTGTTTCACCTGATCTCTCCATATCTGTTGTTTTCTATCAGGTTCTCCATTTTTCAAACAAAACCTGGGGTTATCTGGAATGGCTACACTAGATTATCCCTGACTATGAACATATATGCATGGGGCCCTTTGCACTGGCATCCCAGCCTGATATCCTGACACCTGCTTTGCAGCCGGTATCCCCAGTATAAGCTCCATGTGCTTAATTTAACATTCATAACTGGTGTAGAGCTCTTGTAAGGGCTTGCCTACATCTAATAAGATGTAGGCATGAACTCGGTTAAAGATGGTGAATTTTCATATTTGTAAAATGTAAAAATGTGAAATACATCAAACCTTTTCTATGGCTTTTGTCACCATATGTAATTTATCAATATGTATACCATCACAGACTCTCATAGTTTTAGTTTGAGTGCCGGTCTTAGTTGTTGGCAAACCAGGAAATGGTCTTTTAAAATTGAAAACCACTCTAAATATGAAATATTTGCTTTGTAACTATACTGTCTGTAGTCACTTAAAATATCCTTTAGATTAAATCCTCATTTCTTCCCAAACCAGAATTTTCACGAAAGAATTTTCATTCGGGTCAGCATGGCAAGAAGGTCCTGGGTTTGAGTCCAGTTTTTGAGGTGTTTGAGTGGAGTTTGCATGTTCTCCCCATGCTTGTGTCGGTTTCCTCTGGATGTAGGTTTCTTCCCACAGTCAAAAAGCATGCACAGTCGGCTAATTGGCTGTTCCAAATTGCCCCTAGGTATGCGTGCTGGCTCTGTGATGGTCTGGCAAGCTGTCCAGGGTGTTGCCTGCCTTTAGAGAAAGGTATAAAGTAAATGGCTGCTCAGTCTTAAGATAGGCTGTTGGAAAAAAGCTAAAAAAGTTGTGTAGTGTTGATGTGTGTGTGTGTGTGTGTGTGTGTGGGGGGGGGGGGGGGGGGGGTTTGGTGTTACCATCAAATGCAGTGTAAAAAAAAAAATCAGCAGATTTTACACTCAATACTGTACATGTAAACGACAACAGTAAAAAACTAAACTCTAAATAAGTTTTAAACTTTTTTTTTTTTTTTAAAACATGGAATCACCTGGAAACAAGTTAATCAAGGAAAATGGTTATTTCCAAAAATATACATTAATCTGCTGCAATAAAATTTTAATTTTAATTTTAATAGAAAATACTGTAACTTTTCTGGCACAAAATACAGTAAATTTCACATTTAATTCTTGTAAAGAACACAGCGTGTAATGTACATACCAATTCAACAATAATAGAAATCTGCTGCCACTTTCTGTGCAGCCAACACTGCAATTTTTGCATTTTATTCGAGCAAAGAATAGTTTATAACTTTTAAATGGACATATGCTTGTGAAGATAATGGAAATATACCTTAAAATTCTAAGTGTCATCTTTTGTAACGCTTGTATTACTTTCTTGTAAAGACCACTTTACAAGTGGTGTGGTGGCTTAGTGGTTGAGATCAGTGATTCAGTCACCACTGTCACCACTGTTGGGCCCTTGAGTAAGGCCCTGAATGTTCATTTGAATAAAAATGATAATTCTAAGTTGCTCTGTATAAAAGTGTCTGCCAAATGCTGTAAATGTACTCCAGTCTCTAACTGTTAAATGTGCCAACTGGTAGGGCAGTTTATAGTATGTATATTACAGACTTTATTTTATATAGTATTTTGATGTTAGTTTTAAGAATAAATGAGATATTTTATTATGGTAAACACATTTGTTCTTACAGTAAAATGTGAACTCAAATACTGTTCTTAACTGTAGAATGAGCAATACCAGTACTTATTTACCATGATTGTAAAAAATGTCTTACCATAATTTTAATGGTGGACCTCTGGCAAACACAGCTGCCAGTACTTTACCGTAAAAACAACAGATTTATTGTACTGTGTACTTTAACTTCATATTTTGCTCAATATTTTATCAAATTTGTCTAGAATTAATCATTAAAAACCATTAGCAGTGAATAGCATGCAGCACTTCTCGTCAACTCAACACAGACGTTCCTATGGAATTGAGAAAAAAAAATGAATGAATGAAAAACACTTGTAGGATTTGGCTTTGAAAACTATTCAGATCAGAGATCAGCCTCTGAATAATTTTCCATATTGTACTTCATTTAATAATTTCTTATTTGGTTTCCCTTTTTGCACTTAAGGCCAGCGATGTTGTATGGTTTAGAAACAGTGGCCCTGGGGAAAAGACAGGAGGCAGAGCTGGAGGTAGCAGCGATGAAAATGTTGAGGTTGTCTTTGGGAGTAACGAGGATGGATAGGATCAGGAATGAGAAGATCAGAGGGACAGCACATGTAAGACTTTTTGGAGACAAAGTCAGAGAGGCTAGATTGAGATGGTTTGGACATGTACAGAGGAAGGATAGTGAGTATATTGGTAGTAGGATGCTGAGGTTGGAACTACCAGGCAGAAGGCCTCGAGGAAGACCAAAGAGGCGATTCATGGATGTAGTGAAGCATGACATGAAGGCAGCTGGTATAAGAGAAGAAGACGCAAAGGATAGGGTGAGATGCAGGCAGATGACTCGCTGTGGTGACCCCTGAAGGGAAAAGCCGAAAGGAAAAGAAGAAGAAGAAGATGGAACATGCACATAAATGGTATTGGTAAAACTGATACAGGGACTTGAGCATGTAGAGATACTGTGCATGTATGTGCAATTAATTTCAGAAAGCAATAAGACACACATTTAATTTCCTCGTCACTTACCAGTGTTTTGTGAGTCAAGTTGCAGTTAGAAACACCATTGCTGAGACCTCTCTGAGTGTTCAGACATCACCACAATTATTAATGAAACATATGGCTTAAAAGTCACAATATTAACATAAAACACAACATACGACGTTTAGAGGTAGCAGCGCACAGCAGCAACCTGTATTAACCATGACACCGCACTGTATATTGCTCTTTCTGTATATAAAGATAAGTATAATTCAATATAAATATGTATTACCTCAAAGGTGGGCTCCTGAGAGATGTCTCCGATAGACAGACTCTGATTGATTTTATTTTGTGTACTGCCCTATTCTTTATTAGGATCATGCTGGAGCCCATCCCAGCCAACTGCGAGCGAAGGCAGGGCACACGCTGAACAGCTTACCAGATCATTGCAGGGCTCTCACGCATACAGCCATTCACACTCAGGTTCACACACAATCAAGAATGTCCACTTGACTGAGAGGAAAACTGAGTAGCTGAGGTGGTCAGACAGCAGTTCCCAGAATTTAAAATTCTCCAGGCATAGAGCTATAAAATTGCTCCTGATAGATCTCTTTTTCATCTTTATCCCCCCTTACTGACATTATCATTGACCACCGAATGCACCACATTGCATTGTAACAACCCAATTATGTGTCAGTCCTAGATTCCTCAGCTTCCTGTCCTTATTTAAAATAAATCACAGTAATTTGAGGAGAATATTTGACATAATGATGCACTTATTAACCTTATTGAATGAATGTGCTGTTCAGATGCTTTGCAACACTGTTGATGTCACTCATACCACCAAACCTGTGCTTCTCCTGCTTTACACTCCTAAAACCTTTCACCCTATCACAGCAGTAATTTCAGAGAAACACTCAGGGCTTCCACAGACACATAGTTCTACTTGATGTTTGATATGAATTAAAGAGTGAAAATCTTGAAAGTGGAGGCTCAGCCAATACACACAATAAAGAGAGAAATGATTCATCACAGATTTACTTTGGCCATAGCATTAAAGACACAGTCGGAAACCTTTACTCGAATCTAATCTGGATGTGTAACACGGTATCTGGATTGACCAGGATAATCCGTGACCTGAGCCTTCATAAAACCTTTCCTACTGTGGTGTGAGGGATGAGCTGGGTATTACTGGCCAATGTGCAGTCATTTTGCTTTCAATATGCTTTCTTCTCAAATATTGAACTGACCTTCAAAAAAAAAAAAGAATGTTTGGGAGGCATTGACATTTGTAAGCAATGTTTGAATTGTGAAAATGTCCAAAGGCTACAGTGACTTGAAATAAGATATCGAATTAGACACAAATGAACAGATTCAGTTGTAATTATAAATTAAATTAATTTATAATTATATGAAATGGATATGAAAAATCAACAAAAAGATGATACATATACTAGTCCTTCTCAAAAAATTAGCATATTGTGATAAAGTTCATTATTTCCTGTAATGTACTGATAAAAATTAGACTTTCATATATTATTCATTGCACCCCAACTGAAATATTTCAGGTCTTTTATTGTTTTAATACTGATGATTTTGGCATACAGCTCATGAAAACTCAAAATTCCTATCTCAAAAAATTAGCATATTTCATCCGACCAATAAAAAAAAGTGTTTTTAATACAAAAAAGTCAACCTTCAAATAATTATGTTCAGTTATGTACTCAATACTTGGTCGGGAATCCTTTTGCAGAAATGACTGCTTCAATGCGGCGTGGCATGGAGGCAATCAGCCTGTGGCACTGCTGAGATGTTATGGAGGCCCAGGATGCTTCGATAGCGGCCTTAAGCTCATCCACAGTGTTGGGTCTGGTGTCTCTCAACTTTCTCTTCACAATATCCCACAGATTCTCTATGGGGTTCAGGTCAGGAGAGTTGGCAGGCCAATTGAGCACAGTAATACCATGGTCAGTAAGCCATTTAGCAGTGGTTTTGGCACTGTGAGCAGGTGCCAGGTCATGCTGAAAAATGAAATCTTCATCTCCATAAAGCTTTTCAGCAGATGGAAGCATGAAGTGCTCCAAAATCTCCTGATAGCTAGCTGCATTGACCCTGCCCTTGATAAAACACAGTGGACCAACACCAGCAGCTGACATGGCAGCCCAGACCATCACTGACTGTGGGTACTTGACACTGGACTTCAGGCATTTCCTTCTCCCCAGTCTTCCTCCAGACTCTGGCACCTTGATTTCCGAATGACATGAAAAATTTGCTTTCATCCGAAAAAAGTACTTTGGACCACTGAGCAACAGTCCAGTGCTGCTTCTCTGTAGCCCAGGTCAGGCGCTTCTGCTGCTGTTTCTGGTTCAAAAGTGGCTTGACCTGGGGAATGTGGCACCTGTAGCCCAGTCCACTGCTTCCACAGGTCCCCCAAGGTCTGGAATCGGCCCTTCTCCACAATCTTCCACAGAGAAGTTTATATATATATATATATATAAACCTTAAAATAACCTGAGTATGCACACCCAATAAGCTAATACTTTTGAATTAATGACAGCTTTTGTTTTATTCATGGTTTCTCGCTCAAACTGAATTGATTCTCGCTGACTTGGATACATTAGTACAATTATTTTTGTTGTGATAATTGGGTGGCCTGATTACGCCACCAGACTCCTTCCACTATAGTACCAAGATATGCTCCATTTTGCAAAGCCTCATAACCACACAATTTGACTCATGTCCCCATTTTTAAATACATTTTCAATACCCCAGGAAGCTTGTATGATTAAATCCTCAATGTTCTACATACGTGTAGGATCCATTTCCAAGGTTTAAAAACACATTTTGTAGATGAGTAATTATCAAAGCAAAAGTTGTGACTGTTTTTGAATCACTATATGAGCTTCTCATGCAACTTTTGAGACCAAATCTATGACAGAACCATCACCATTACCTGGGTAAATATTAACCTCGAAAGTACATCATGATTCTGCTGTTGCTACCCCCCACAGTGTGAAACTCCACTTAATTATTTTCTTTTCATATACTGCTTAAATAGACCTTTTGATTTTACCCTGAATTCACCTGTGCTTAAGGCCCTGACTTTTTTTGGAATAATAGTTGGTGGTCCAACAAATAACAGCTTTCTAAGATGATCTTGATTATTTCCAGGGGCTGGATTTACTGCATGCAGTGCTGCCAATAAAAACTTATCAACGATTATACGACATGAAGTATCGTGCCTACAATCCTGGTGAAGACATGATTGCAAAGTATTGATAGAAGTGTACTTCACTGTAAATACCCTGGAAAGCTGTTCATGGCAGCAATTGTAGAAATGTTTATGCTCATAAATTTGTTTTGGTTTGACATGCTAATGTCTACTGACATGAAAAAAATATATAGTCTGAGTTGATGTCAGCATTTGCTATCTTGTAATGTTAAATTTTGAATACACAGCCAGGGAGGATTAATGCACACAATAATATTCAATGTAAAACATATACAGTGGTATCTCATCTCACGAGTGTCCCTTATAACGATTTTTTCATTATACCGGCTTCAAACCCACCAAAAATCTCCATCCAACAAGCAGAAATTCACTTTACGAGCTTTCCTCGAAATGGCTTTTCCGAGCCAATTAGCCTTGTATTCTTCCGCATGTATTCCTCCATGCTCTGAGAACGGCTTGTGCAGGGCTTGTCAATAATTTTTTGTGACATTCCCTCTTGGAAGAAAAAAAAAAAAAACCACCCCCCACAGCGCCCAACGCATGACTAGTGTTTACTGCACTTCATATTGCTTGCTCAGTGCTTTTTCCCTACACCATAGTGCGGCAATGAGCGCACCACTGCCAACTACTGTAGCAGATGTGCAATTACACTTAATTCTAGCACAGTATAGCAAAAAAGCATGTTCCCCAGGATCATATACACCCCCCCCAGGATCACACCACATCCCCCAAGGGATCCCCCTATTTGAGAAGTACTGCACTCGCACAAAATTCTCCTCCTCCATTCCACACCACCTTCTGCCTGCTCACGTGACAACTTCACCGCAGTCAATGATCAGAAGGGTGAGTTGACTTGTTTATTCTTATTTATTTATTTATTATTATTAATGTTAGTGTACATGTATTAGTATTAATATGACATTCATTGTTTTTACATGTTTATCTTTAATATATTAAGTCAAATGTACGTGTTTGTGGCAGGTTAGAGTGTTTGGGAGGGAGTTGGAACGGATTAATTGGTTTTCTGATATTTCTTATACTAATAATTGTTTCATCTAACAAACTTTTCGGCTTTTGAGCTTGCCTCGGAACAGATTAAATTCGCTAGATGAGGCTTGTTTCTGTCATGAACCAATTTGACCCATTAGATACAGAAAGTGCTCAGTGTTGGCTAACTCAGCCTTTCACAAAATACCAACACTATCTAATAATGAACTCTTGCTGATTAACTTAACAGTGGATGCTATAATACTGTCTGTATGTTTATACCTAAAATCACTTTATATCATTTGTAGTACAGCATAGTGAGTATAGAAAAGAATCACCCTCTTCAAAAGGTGATTTTATATATTTCTGCAACTCTTTGCCAAGTTAAAAGTATGATAGAACGTGTTGAGGAAAAATGTGCCAGTGCTTAGTGGAACCACTTTTTACATTAATTACAGCCGTGAGTCCAAGAAGATTAATCTCTACCAACGTTGAAGACCTAGATTGTGCAATATTTGCCCTTTACTCTTTTCAGAACTGTGCACACTCAATATAGATAGTAACCACTGACCGCAATCTTGAAGTCATGCCACAGATTTTCAGTAGGGTTTAGTCTGTGCTCTGACTAGGCCAAGCAAAGGACATTCAGCATTTTGTCTTAATCTACTGTGTGGGGAAAAGAAAAAAAAAAAAAAAACTCAATTTTTTAATCAATTTATTTTTTTAAATGAGTGTGGTTTGTAATTGTGAGACATAACAGACACATACAATGACAGATTTATTAAACGTTTTAATTAGGTTTAGCTGCTCTGACAAGTGTCCTTACAATGACATTGGAGGATATAAAAATGTGTAACAAAACAAAGGATTTCAAGCATCAGGTGAAGTCAACCAATGAATGGGTATGCAGTGCCTTAACCAGACTTTGTGAAGATGTTCAATGTCTAAAACAGCTGAGCATGAAACTGTACTTGTGCTCATGTCATAGCGCCAACTGGAAACTTAACAATGCAAGGAAATAATGGGTACAATGCCTAAGGTTAAAACAAACAAGACCATCCTCACCATCATTCCATGATCACTACTTTAACCCTTCAACAAGAAATTTCATTATACACAAATGAAGTGACAAAATTTCCAGGTAGGGATAAGGCTGGACAAATATTTGCAACAAATCTTAATAGTATTTTGTGTCGCAACTTATACTGCTGTAGCTTCCTCCTGACTGGGAGAAAAAAAAAAACCCACACAGTTCTGGTTTGGTCACACATGCAGTTTTTATTTGATAAGGATAACCCATTTTTAAATGCTTTAAACCTTACTCCTGAAACTCCTTACTTTGTGTTACCCCCTTCCTGAGCTCTTTAACTGAAATAAGTGTGTTAGACTGCACAAAAATCTCCATACTCAGGGTTAGCAGGATGGAATTTTAAAAGAATAAGGGCATTTGTCATGAAATTTACAACATTGTCAATTAAATTGATATCTTAAACAAACAAACAAAAAAACATTACCATAAGTGTTTTTCCAAGACCTGGGTATCTTACCAAATACACAACAACGTTTTCAATAAAAATTATTTTTAAGTTTATAAATGTATAGCTTTCAATAAGGCCAAATTGTAAAATGCACACCCAAGTCCTTTACTTCATATGAAAGTGGCCTTGACCTCAATTGGGTGGTGTTGCATGGAGCACCACACATGTGCAATGCATGAGTTCTGAGGAAAGTGTGTACTGCCAAGAACTAAGGCAAACAAAAAAAAAAAAAGAAAAGAAAAGAAGCACAATCATTGATTACACAGTGGTGTAGGGGTTAACAAGACCCCCCTCATAAAAAGAGGGGATGGGTTCGATTCTCAGCACAGTGTTTCGATGAGGAGTTTGCATGTTCTCCCTGTGCTTATGTGGGTTTCCTCCGGGTACTCCAGTTTCCTCCCACCATCCACAAACATCCGCAGCAGTACAATTGGTCTTCCAAATCTTTAGGTGTGGGTGAATGGTTGTGTGAGTCGACTGAGATGGGCACCTGCCTTCCCATGACACTAATTAGGATTAAATGGCTTTGAAAATGAATGAATATGAACAGTAATTTTGCATGTTAAATGACTCATTTATATCGCTGTATATTATATATATGACAGAGAATCTATGGATACATCATCCATATGCCCCAATGCTTAAAAATAAAAGATGAAATGGTTGATTTAAAGTGGTGTGCTGCATAAATTTCCAGTCAACAAACCCGCTGTCCTACAAATTTTAGTGTTTTAACCGCTTCATCACACCCACTTCAAGGCATGAAGAGATGATGATTAGCTAATTAGTTCAATCAGGTGTGTTGGGAATAAGGAAAGCGCGCAAGGCAGGGGTCCTTCAGAACCAAGGTTGGAAGCCGTATAGAAATGACAAGAAAAAAAAAAAGAAAGTTCAGGTATGAATTTTGTTGAGTGGCTCAGTTACAAACACAGTTTAAAAAAAAAAAAAACACTCAAAACTAAAAAGAACCGAGTTTTTTTTTTTTTTTTTTTTAAACTCAAGTCATTAATTACTAATATTAAAAATGTGAATGAATGTTCTTGACCTGCGATGGCCTGGTGGGCTGTACGGGGTGTACTTTGCCCTTGCCCAGAGTGTCTTTCTGCAACCTTAATTACAATGAAGCCATTCAGAAAATGAATGGAATACTCGTGACTCTATAAAGTTACATTAAAATCCAAAAAGTGCATTTCCAAAACTACTGCCTATTTCTGTTAAGAGTAAGCTGCAGAGCCATTAGTGTATTTCTGCCCCTAGATGGTCTGGTGACCTGTCCTGGGTGTACTCTCCCCTTGAGAGCTTGAGATGGGCACCAGAAAATGAATTCTTATAATCAAATATTCCAAGTTCATATTTTGGTGTGTCTTATGAAAAAGTCCCAAATGAAGGAACTGGTGTTAGCAGATTCCCATTGTGAGCAGGTAGTGGTGCGTTCAAAAAATGAATTAAAGGGTAAAAAAACAAAAAACAAAAAAAACAACAACAACATCCAGCAGTCATTAGGCTCATTCATGGCAAGGATGAGCTGAATAGTGATAAAATTAATGTACATGTTACTCAGATTAGCCTAATAGCGGCTTCAATTCCCTAAAGTGAAAACATCAAATGTGCCTTGCATAATTTGTGGTAAGAGGGAAGTTACGGCTCTTTATTACTTGCCGTTGCACGCCATATTTTTAGAGTCAAAAATCTGTACCACCACAGAGACTGAGGCAGATATTTCCCCCCCCCGCCAAAAAAAAAAAAAAAATCTGCAAAGCCCATTATTATTGATCATAGCAAAGTCTTGCATCTGTCCCCAATTTGTTCATGTCAATACTGCTAGCCTTCCACTGAAATGGACTGGTAATGTCTGAAGCGAGAATCGATTTTTAATTCCAGAAATGACCCACCTGAGGCTGCAGTATGTGGCCTGCATTCCGGTCACTCTGGATGACATCAAGCAGTCTATTCAATCACATCATTCCTTTACAATTGACTGCTCGGTCAGAATCACCTTTCCATGCACATCATAATTAGGTGGTTTTAAGAAGCTCAAGTGAAACTTGCATGTACTGTATATACATAACTTGTTTTTATATATATATATATATATATATATATATATATATATATATATATATATATATATATATATATATATATATATGTGTGTGTGTGTGTGTGTGTGTGTGTGTGTGTGTGTGTGTTTGTGTTTGGAGAGTTCCTTGGTTTTCATAAATAGTGCCCCTGCTTAGCAATGTTATAGCTCTGAAGCATTTCAAAAAAGAAAAAGGTGCGTTTATACTGACAGGTCATGTGACACTTAGATGGTACACGTGTGGACTTCATTTCACTAATTATGTGACTGCTCAAGGTAATTGGCTGTACCAATTTTCAGATTTTTATTTTTTAAATTCTTTATCATAGATATTCTTCTCATTTCACTTCACCAACTTAGACTATTTTGTGCAGATCCATCACATACAATTCTGATTAAAAAACACTCAAATTACAGGTTGTAATGCAGGGGTGTCAAAGTCATGCCACAAAGAACCATGTGGCTGCAGGTTTTTGTATTAACCAAGCAGCAGCACACCTGACATGGCTCATTTAATCACCTGATCTGGGTGTTCAGGCAGCTGATTGGTCAATCTGTGTGCTCTGTACAGAGACTGACCAATCAACTGCCTGAACACTCAGATCAGTTGATTAAATGATCAAAGTCAGGAGTGCTGCTGCTTGGTAGATACAAAAACCTGCAGCCACATGGTTCTTTGTGGCACGACTTTGACACTCCTGTTGTAATGTAAGGGAATTAGTAAAAAAAAAAAAAAAAAAAAAAAAAAAAAAAAAACTGCCAATAAAGAATACTTTTGTACTCACATGTACAGTGTATATCACACACACACACACACACACACACACACACACACACACACACACACACACACACACATATACACACACATTGTAAAAGGGACAGTCGCAACTTAATGGTTAGAGAAGCGACTTTGGGACCAAAAAGTTGATGGATTGATTCCCAAACCAGCAGAAAAAAATGTGTGATGGTGGGAGAGTAACTCTCCATCTCAGAGTAGCACTCTGCCTACCTCCACATTCACAGCTGAAGTGCTCCTGCGCAAGGCAGCCAACCCCCGAACTGCTCTCGGGGTGCCCCCAATGTGTATGGCAGCTCACTGCTGCTCTATGTGTGTGCTCACTGTTTACGTGTGTGTGCGTTTGTGTGTGCTCACTTTAGACGGGTTAAATGCAGAAGCAATAATTTCCCGTGTGGGATTAATACAGGATAGCAAAAACAAAAAAAATAGGTTGTGATCACACTAGCAAGCAAATAAAAAAGTCACAGGAAAACTTTTTATTTACTATGCAAGTTTACAAAACAAAACTATTGATTCCAGTGATCCAGAAAAAATGTAATTCTCTCAATTTTATGTATATATTAGCAACATTCATATCCTGCATTTGAAATCACACACCCCAGACTTTCCTGTAAAGCATAGTGTATTATCACTTTCTTCAGACACTAAGCAATTCCATTTGGGCTGCATATACTCAACTATGCTTTGAGACATAAAAAAAAAAAAAAAAAAAAAAAAAAGACAAAGGCCCCAAAATGATTCACTAAACTGGTGAAAATAGAGTGATTTTTGTGTATAAGGCAAGTGCACACTTTCAGTAAACTCTTGGACTGATAATTCAGCATGGCTGTCCAATGAGCAATCTTTCAGCTATGTATAATACATGAGAATGGCACCATCTGATTGTTCAACTGGCCCGGGAAAATGTACACAGCATGAGCATGATCTGTTTGCTCTGCTGTCTGAAAATGACAGACATTGTTTTTCATTCAAGAGATTTTCGAATCTCTGACTGGTTGAAAGCCATCAAATAGTTCTTGGTATTGCATAATTGCCATAGGATTACGGAATTATTGCATCATTGCCATGGGATAAGTTGAATGATTATTGTACAAATTGCATGTGCAACATAGTGACATGAGTGTCCACTTAAAAAAAAAATCTTCTGAATGAATCATAAAACAATTCTAGAATTTGGCTTTCATGATTTTTATGATCGAGAATTATTCAGTCATGGACATTGCCTTCAGCATTGGAAGATCGCAACTCCTTGACCATTCGATAATTACTTAGTCTCTCGTGTGAATACTTCCTCAATCAAAACAATGAACACTCATGGGTTATTATGATCGCTCTGACAAGCCAGCATCATAGAAAAATAAACCATAAAATCTTGTTTTAACTTGCTTTTATTTTTTTTGTTTTGTTTTGTTTTTGCCGTATCTATGCAAAAACTCTGAGTACGTTTAAAAAGAATGTGTTTTATAAGAGCACGTTTTCTCAGCTCGTCTCCCTCTGCCATGGCTAAAATATGTAAAAAATAAGCTGCTGAAAGCTTGTTAGTTTGATTTGTAGTACCTGTGTAGTGTATAATAAAGTTTAAACCACAGCACAGTTGAATTCTCGTTTGCAATTGGTCAGGCGTAGATTCTTCTCTAGAGCAGCTCTCACAGTAGTGCAGCTGCAAATCACATGCCTATATTAATATTTTATTACACTTAATTTATATAATAATATTCAACTTATCAGTAACAGATCATTCACAATTACTTGTTTGGTTTTGGAGCACAGTGCTATGACTATGAAGTTTTCTGACACAGGAAAGTCTTTAGGACAGAAACATTTATGATTGGTGGTTTTTCAGTAACATGACATGCGACATTAAAAAAAAAAAAAAAAAAAAAAAAAAATCTTATTAAGTTCAAGAAAGAAGACAGGCTGGTGAGGGAACAACTGTTTACAGCTGCTGTAACTTAACTTAAGTGATAACAGAAACTATGTGGCAGTTAAACAACAATAAATGTTATTAATATTTATTCAAATTATTTTCTTTTTCTAACTGGTGAAAAGCCACCAGCAAATTCTTGAAATTTTTCAATAAGCTGATTTATCTATCCTTGGCATCGACTAATTTGAATGGATTGCATGACTGACATGGCAATGCTCCTCAAAGATATCATATAAGATAGATATTACGCCTGTGTCAGATGGCTCTTCCAGTCCATCATCTTTGTTAGTTAATTAATCCCATTTATAGAGAAGCACTTCAGCCCTGAGCTGTCAAAACATCATTTTATTTTCTCACCATTTACACTTTTCTGAACCATATCTGAGCGTGAGTAGCAATGACTAAGAAGGCAGCAAAATTCTGCCACGCAGCGGTGCTGCCAGTAGGGTGTAGCCTATTAATCTATTTATATCTATATTCTTCTCACAAAACCCACAGAGAAAGCTTACGAGAAAAATGTCTGCTTGCTCTCAAGATTAAGGGTGTCTAATTCTTAAAAATAAAAAATAAAAATAAAAAATGAAAAAGATCCTCAGCATCAAATACTTTAATTCCATATTTTGTTCCATATTTTGTAGTAATTTGTCGGGAATGAATCAGAAATGGTATTATATTGTGACGGGATATGGAGAATTATTTAGAGCTCAGAGCTTATTTTCTGGGCTTGGCAGATTAAACCTCATTTCTCTGAATACTTCTCCATAACATACATTCAGTTGCTTATTATAAATGGATAATCATTACACAGTGTTGTTCATTAGTGTAATATAGCTGGCAAATTGTTGGAATATAGACTATTGCTATTTTAGGGAAATGATCAACGTTTATGGTAGTAACAGCAAGTCCTTTGTCCGATCACAATGCTCCAACCCACCAATGCATATATTTCCTATAACATTATACATTCCTTTAAAGAAAAGAGCTTGACAGGCCGTGCCTGTAGTTGATTGCAATAGGGAACAAACCCTCACTATTGGCTGCAGTTGACAGCATGTGAAATCATAAGTAATAAATATGGGGAAAATGTGTTTCGTCAAACAAATAAGTATATTTAAATCACTTAAACAATTGAACAGTGACGGTCCAAACTCCATAACAAAATACCACTTTTTCTACTACACTTGAGCACTTATTCACTTCAGGAATACAGACTCCACTTTTGTATTCTGCTTTTTAAACTGTACACAATGTACAAAACAGACGAGTGCTTTTTTCTTGTTATGTAAGAAAACTCCTTAAAAACAACACTAACGTCTTCAGGTAAAGACTCGCCCCATTAAAAATGATGTGTTCCTTTGTGTGTGTGTGTGTGTGTGTGTGTGTGTGTGTATATATATATATACACATATATACACATATATATATATATATATATATATATATATATATATATATATATATATATATATATATATATAGATATATATAGAATGTACACCCTGAAATCAGTACTCCATCAGTTCTGTGTACATATGTCCAAAATGATCTTGTTCATGGGACATCTCCTTTGACAAACATTGTCAAAAAGGTATATTTATGTCTTTTCCACCTTCAGTTTTGAGGTAAGTCAATGCCTGATGAAAGAAGTTGGGTGTATGGATACAAATGTAACCAGAGAATGTACCAATATCCACCAGGATTTATCCTGTAATGCGTCCCAGATGAGAAGATCCCACTCTTTTCGGCTGAGTTCTGGTGTTTTCTCATGAGAGGAGCACATTCTGTATCTCAGTGGAGACAATGAGGACCTTTAATGTCTACTTTTCGTAAGTGTTCTTTTAAGAGTCCTCCTCTGTGTTAAGATCGGGGTCTGTTACTGCACCCCATGCACATATGTCGCTATAATGATATGTGACAGATGAGGATGATCAGGGCTGAAGCCAGTGAGAGGCCAGCCATACGTACACGTCCAGCAGAACTGACATCCCCTCGGGATGGCTCAGCAGATTCATGGCTTGTATCATCTTAAAGGATAATGGAATATTTTTTTAAATTACAATTTGGGAAATGTATCAAAAAACATCCATAGGAAAAGTAGCTGTATATACAAACCTCTTGGCTCTATTGAGTTACTGTCATTGACATCGAAGACCCGATCATGGACACTGACGGTTTTCACACAATTGTCTGGGAGAGAAACAAAAATAGTTTTTTATTAGGACAGGCATCATTATGTCATCATATCATCACTCTTATCCTGGAATTAATAAATTATGCACAGATGAAACTGCTAAATGAACCCCCACCAAAATCTTGTAAAACTTACTTGCTGGTCTGACGAAAACTTTCAGCCTCAGGCAGGTTTTTCTCCCATTGTCAGCGACTATAGAGGCTGTGGAAACAATTAAGCTGTTTACTACAATACTCACTGAATCCATTCCACATGTGAAATCAGAGTACTTATGTTACTGTAAAATATTTAACTCCATAAATCTCATGCTAAAATAGGGCCTATATGGTCCTCTCTAACTCAGTGATCATAAAGTGATGAAAATAGCATGTAAAAGAAAAAAAAGAAAAACAGATGTGCTACTTATTTTTGTCACAGAATCAGTGAGAACACAGAGGACAAAACAATTTGAATAACTACCCTGGGCAATTAAATTGTTCATGAGACAATTAAGCCCCTGGACGTCTGTTGTGTATCTGGACAATTGCCTACTTGAATGCATCAAGAAAAATCCCATGTATGCAGGGTGCAAGGTTTAGCTTGTACTCATGCATCTCAATTAAAACCAAATTCCAAGCTTGTCATGTAATCTTCTGAATTGCTTTATTCTTTATTAGGATTGCGAGAAGGCTAAAGGCTATCCCAACTGACTCCACACAGAGGCAGGGTACAAACTGAACAGCTCACCAGACCATAACAGGGCCAACAGAATCATTTACACTCACATTCACACAAGGGGCAGTGGTGGCCTAGTGGTATAGGTGCTGGAATACTGATCCTAAGGTTGGGGGTTTAAGCCCCACTCACCACAGGTTGCCCCATGTAAAGTTAACTGTGTTATAAAAAGGCCGGCCATGTCTCTCACTGTCTATGGTGTGAGGTTCATGTAAAAAAAAAAAAAAATGTTGCTGTCTTTCGACAAGAGTAGCTGCAAAGCCGTCAGTGTGTTTCCGCCCTGCGATGGCTTGGCGAGCTGTTCAGGGTGTACTCAGCCCTCGCCCAGAGTCGGCTAGGATGTGGCCAGCCTCCAGCGACCCTAATTAGGATTAAGCGGTTACAGAAAATGAACTGAACTGTTAGCCTACTGTTCAAGTCTTTGGACTATAGGTGGAAATCATAGTTCCTTAGAAAACCCACACAAACACGGGAATAACATGCAAAGTCCACAAAGAATTGTAATGGTGCTTAAACTCAGGGCTTTTTTGCAGTGAGACGGAAGTGCTATGCCACCATGCCGCCAATTCCACTTGTAAGATAATAAAAACAAATCTCAGAGGTATCACACTTGTGCTAAAATATGGTAGGCACAAAATAAAATAGAATGCTTCCTTGGCCATGTGATCACAGTTTTCAACACCTTTTCAGAAGGTTGTACCCGTTCCCTAAACCGTTAGCACTTATGATCATTCACTGAAAGTCAATTGTGGTTTTTTTTTTTCTCTCTCCCTGAATTAGCAAGCTGGACCAATTTTGTTAAGGATTAGTATTACATAAGGAGGCAGGATAATACAGATGCTACTTGAGTATCTCTGGGATATTAGTCCCAGCCATCATGTTAGTAATGTTAGAAAGATTATGACGTGTTTTATCTTCTATAACATGGACAATACGATAACCTCAAGTAGTAAATATCCAGTGTAAACTGACAAAATGATCAAGACTCCACTATATGCTATGGGAAAAAGTGCTTCTATAGTTTTTCTCTTTATATATAAATACTGTACACTTAACTCATCACATACTCTTTTCTGTCATCTTCCATGGAAAGCAAAATAAACATGAGTGTTAAAAGCACAGAACAATAAAAATAAAAATATATGTGATGGGTTATTACATGCCAATCAACCAGAATGAACCAACTTTGGTCACCATCTCAGAAAAAATGTAAAAATAAATAAGTAAACAAGTGAATAAAAAATAAAAGAAGTCCTGGATGTAGTTCTATCTAAGTCAGTGGTTCCCAACCTGGGTTCGATCGAACCCTAGGGGTTCAGTGAGTCGGTCTCAGGGGTTCGGCGGAGCCTCTGCCACGGAGGTCAGGACACACCCGACTCATCATGTCAATTAGTGATGACACGCCCCGCTTGGCCATCACTGGCTGCAGATGATCACATTACATTGCTTGGCCAATCAGTGCCGCGGGGAATTTAGCCCGCTCAGTCGTCAATGTGTGAAGTCGTGAGATTTTTTTCGGAATATTTTAATCCATACTAACTATGTCGAGCAAATAAAGAAAGTGGTCGGACGAATATGTACAACATGGATTCACATGCATCACGGAACGTGATGGGACTCAGCATCCTATCTGAATGATTTGCAATGCCAAGTTGAGCAACTCTAGTCTCTCACAAGCAAAACTAAAGGAACACTTCGTGAAACTGCATGGAGATGGGAATACAAGAACACAACAGTACCTATGTCTTGAATTTGTAAAAAATCATATTTTTATTTTTCACTGATGAAGGGTTCGGTGAATGTGCATATGAAACTGGTGGGGTTCAGTACCTCCAACAAGGTTAAGAACCACTGATCTAAGTAATGCAAATGTGGACATTTTAGGTCATTCTGTACAATACTTGGTGAAATATAACCATTTGTATTTTACAGTAATCTATCATTTTTTGCAATATGTGTTGCTGCCTAAGTTAAAAGAAGCATATCCAGCATTCTATTGTCAGTGCAGTCCTTAAATGCATTGACTTTAATTTAAGCCCAATATTTCCTGAATTTTTTGTTTCCGAGGTCAAAATAGACCTATTAGCTTTCCTTGTTTGGTTATAAAGCTCCAAAAACTGTCCAAAATAATTTTTTTTGAAAATGTGCAATAACATCAGAGCCCTGCTGCAGGATATTGACCCAAGAGTGAGTGATGAAATCTTTTTTTATTATCAATCCTGATTTAATTTAACATGCCATCTAGTGAAAAACCATTATATCCATAAAACCTTGGCAACAATGAGCCATCAAAATTCTATCTATCTATCTATCTATCTATCTATCTATCTATCTATCTATCTATCTATCTATCTATCTATCTATATATATATATATATATACAGTATATATAAATCAATTATCTTAATTTCATTTAATTTTTTAAATAAGCAATTTTAACACTACAAAAAAACAACAACAGCAACAACAACAACAACAACAAAAGATATTGAAAATTGATGACAGCTTTGAATTTTTTTTACCACTGATTCTTATACACAAATAATATTTGTAGCAGGTTTCATGTCACGGCAAATCATATACCTAAATATATCAGATAAAAACTTATTAGGATCTTGATAGGACAAAAATAAAAGCAAAGAGAATGTGTGAACTTCACTGACACACTGATGAATTATTGAATCATACCTAAAGATACTAAGACAGCATAGTATAATGCAGGTGCATCCTTTGCATTTATGATTGAAAATGGTATGTCGCCAACATTAAATGTCATTCAGATGAGTGTCATGACGTACTGGTCAATTTTATGAATTGATCAGATAACAATACTCTTTCTTGGCCTCCAGTGTCAAAGAAGGATGAATGTTTGGTGTCGCTACAAAATATTATTTGTATAGCAAGGTAGAGGTGGCCATCACTATACTTTGACTGCTGATGACCAGAGCAAGTTTTGCCCCTGCTGCCACAGAAACAATGAATGAATATGAATATGAAAAAAAAAATTATAGAAAAATTTGTGAGAATACCGTATTTAACAGAATAAGCGCCCTGCTTCAATAAGGACCCCCCTCCCAAATGTTTTTGTATCTTACGTCTAATAACTGCCCATGTACCAATTTTATTAGTTCAGTCTCTGTAACCATAAAATGAGGCACTCACTACCTGTAAAAGTGAGTTTACACGGTATTTCAAAATAAATTTTGATTCTTTTTGTTGGAAGTCCCTGATCAGTTTCTTTGACTTGCTGTATTTCTTATACAATGCTTATAACTGGTTCTCAGAGTCTGTACGTTTCTCATTAAGAGTTTTGCAGAGAGCTTGAGCATCCAGCCAGTTCTTTTCCAAGTAGTTAATTCTTTCTCAATTCTCCTCAATACATTTTTCCAACTTTTCTTGCTGATCCTCCCATGCTGTCCACACCTTCTCAGACACATTCAGCTTTTCTTTGAGCCACTGAGGAATGTCTATAATGTTCATCAGTAACAACACATTTGATTGTTCCACCGTGCTTTAAAAAACAGGAACATATTTTGCTGTATTCTCTTGGTAAATGTCCAACAACCGATGAACCATTAGAAATTGCTACAGCAAAACTATCGGATTCTCTGAATGAATGGAGCGATGAGCCAGATATGGACCTATCAGAAAGTGATGACGAGTATTTATCACCCGATTCTCCTTTCAATAACTTCATAAATTTAAGGATGTCCCTGGCCATGTGCTTTTGTTTATGTTCGTGTTAATTGGTTTAACGTGCCATGTGCTAAAGTTGACATTCATGTTGATCGGCTCGATTTTACTTCTGGGAAAATGTTTAAAGGAACAGCACCGGGAGGGAAAATTAAAGGCTCTTTCATTAAAACAAATATATGGTGTTTTTTGTTTATTTTCAGCTTTAATGTAAGTAGTTTGGTTGATTCTACAAAATGAATAACACAAATACCAGTACAACTCTATTATTGTTCTGTTATTATTCATGTTTTCCACCTTGATGGTAATAAACACTTACCCTTCCACTCCGCTGGTAACATTTTAATAAGCGCCCAACCACTCCAATTTTTTTAGCGCCTTGGGCGCTTATCAAGTTGAATAAGATATATCTAATTGTAAACATTTATGCTGTCTTAGTATCTTAGATCCTCATTCCTTCTAAAATCAACAATAAGTCCTTAATCATCTCCCCATTGTTTTAAAAAGTCTGTGACACACCAGCTGACAAGTGATTCAACCTCTCTTCTGTAGGTAAAGTTGTTACTTTGAGTAAACAGACCCTCTAGAGCAGTGTCATCTGAGAACTTCTGAAGTAGACAGGATGCATGACTGCATTTGTGGTCGGCAGTATAAAGAGTGAATAAAAATGTAAATAAGTCTTCTGTGTCCTCTAGAACTCAAGTGTTAGTGAAATAATGTGAGACTTCTTACTACAATGACTGATATACAGAGGACAGGACAAAATATTGGTCTAAAGGATTATTTGAAAAATATCCAAAATCCAAGCCATAGATATCAGGTAGCACAGGACCAGCTGTGCAAAGCATTTAATTTTGTGAGATGTCAAGACTAGAAGTCTAATAAATGTTTACCCTAACTCCCTTTGAGTAGTTTTAATTTTTTTCTTTGAAATTGCTGAAGAATGCAGCTTTATCCCTTATGAACAGTCTTTACCCTCCCTGATCACGTCAATGTTTACTATTTGGGTCATATTTATTTGTTTGCAGATAATGATAGATCGTATGTGCAGCAGAAGACATTTTCAGCAATGCTGCCAGTGTTATTACCACCATCTAAAAATACAGCGCAGTAAATACAATCAAAGCATCCCTTTAAAGTTTCTTAAGTGTCCTCCAACCATATGTGTACAGATATGATCTGGCTGTTTCAAAACCAGAGGGGAATAGGTGGACAGAAGACATATCAGATTGTGATCTGGTTTTCCAAGAGAACGAAGAGGTTTTGCAACAAAGCTCTCCTTAATATTTGTATAAAACAAGTCAACAGTAATGTTACACCTTGTTGGACATAACACTATTTGTTTAAATGAAGGGAGGGTTGCACAAAGACAGCAGTGATTAAGTCACTGTTAATAATAAATAGTGCATCCAGAGCAGTCTGCTAACATTTGCTCTGTAGCTAGCTTCCCATTTCCTGATGGAGAAACGTACATTACATGGAAAATCATATGAGTGAACTCCCTGGTAAAATAATATGGTTGGCAAGTCACTACAAAAAATGTGATGTTCGGGTCACAATTTTCTTTACTATGATATGAACAAGATGAAACTCTGGATCAGTCACCTATAAGCAAACACTGCCACCTACGTTTTGTCTTTATCGTGTCTCTATCCATCAGTTCATGCTCATCAACTCATTAGCCTTTGACACCCACCCCTGGCTTGCTTCCCTCTCTCAGACCCCTCCTTTGTGGCATCTGTTTCTGGGTTTATATTTGATTTCTGACTGGTTAAAATCAAAATCCAGTCCATTCTAAGCATGAGACCATAGCTACAGAAGCTCCTGCCAGCTAGAGGTAATGATTGGTGGGCTTGGTTCACTCCAAAATTGGATTGCTTGAGTGACTCAAACACATTAAGCATATAGTTTTTGTTATGATGCCTATGTGCAGATCAAGAGCACATGGCACTCTTGAATTTCAACTGAGATCGCATGGTAATCATAATTATTAGCAATGTTCTCTACAAACTTCACCGAACATGCCTGGAAAACAAATCCTGACAGAATAGTCATCTTTAATTTTGCACATACTGGAAGACTCATGATAGATGAAGTCATTATCCTGCAGGGGAACACATCAATTGCATTCCTTCATGCTATTTTATTTCTCATTCTCTGCATGTATACAGCATGCAGCTGGTGCACATCTCAGCTGACTCTGGGCGAAGGCAGAGTACACCCTGGACAGCTCGCCAGGTCATTGCAGGGATGATTGGATCTTGTGCATGGTAAATTTTCACTGATATTGAAATGTTGACAGCTAAGTTTGGTGGGTAGTGGCAGAAATGCAAATGCAACAGAAATGCAATCACTCTTTCGATTGATTGATTTAAAGTCCAAATCCACATGACAAAGATATCTATGGCTAGGAATATATGATGACAAAATTGTCCATTTTGTCTGAGTGGCATGGCTGGGTATGCCAACCATGGCTATCTTTGACTTTATGTGAAGGGGAGTATATAGATAGCATGTTCGTTCAGGGTGTTGCCTGTCCGTGTGTGCAGCATGAGCAGCAGTGCAAGAAGACATCGCTGGAAGTGTGTGTCCTGAAAATAACATGTTTTATCCTTCACCCTTCCTGGTTATAGGTGTTGTGAAAAGAATGCAAATAGTAGCAATGTCCAACACACCTTGAGATTAATATGTGTGTTTCATGTTAGTAGATTCTGTTCGTAGCTAAGAACAAATAAAAAAGAAGGAAATATTGGTGGACGTCACAAAATTGCATAAATGGCAGTAGGATGCTGAGGATGGAACTATCAGGCAGAAGGCCTAGAGGAAGACCAAAGAAGAGATTTATGGATGTGGTAAAGGAAGACATGAAGGTCGTTGGAGTCAAAAAAGAAGATGCAGAGGACATGGTGAGATGGAGACGGATGATTTGCTGTGGCGACCCATGAAGGGAGCAGCCGAAAGGAAAAGAAGAAGAAGAAGTCACAAAATTGCATAAATGAGAGTTAAAAGTGCATTTCTTCACAAGAATGGTTGGTGAACGAGACCTGATGTGAGTACTGTAGATGAAAAAAAATCGAAGTATGAATGGATGTCTGGATAAATGAATAATTGAGCTCATCCTAATACTATATCATACTAGTATTGCCTAGTATTATGATGACATAACAGTGTTATAACATCATAATCGCACTGTAAATTAGATACATTATAGTGTTGCAGATCAGTAACACATAATTAAGATAATGACAACAACATCTTTATGACAAGTAATGTAACTTTAGTACTTTTTTCTAAATGCAATTATTTATTCATTTTTTCAGGTTTAAATATATACAGTTGTACCTCACCTTATGAAAGGCTCACCAATCGAAAAATTCAGGTCACGAAAAGCATTTTCCTAATTTTTTTTCTCTCAGGATACGAAACAAGTTCACGTTACAAAAGCGGCATCTTAAAAATTCAAACGCGCCATTCAAACATTCAAACAATGCACGAGTTGCTTTCCCATTGGTTGTCTCCCAACACCCCACCCCACTGGCCTCCCATTGGCTAGGAGGGAGCTGAATCTACGTAATACAGTACGTACTGTACCCATAAAGCTTTTCGTATGCCTTCGACCCATTGTTCAACACACACGCATGAAAGATAGTTGTACTCTTACTTCGTGAGTTTCGTGAGCGTTATTTTTCATTATTTATCATGAGTTCCAAGAAAGTGATTCCTAGTGATATTCAAAAGATGAAGCGGGCTCCGTTATGAATAACTGAAAAACAGGAAATTATAAAAAAATATGAAAGTGGGATGCGGTTGAGCGAAATCGCAAAGGAGTATGGCCGAAACCCCTCTACAATCGGGACAATCTTGAAGCAGAAGGAGGCCTTAAAAGCGATGACCCCTTCGAAAGGCCTCACTGTGATATCGAAAAGGAGGTCGTCACTGAACGACGAGATGGAGAGACTCTTACTCCTTTGGATAAGAAATTGCCGGAGATACAGATTACATCTGAAAATGCAACCGCCATATTTCAGGACCTCGTGAAAGAGAGTGGGGGTGAGGGTTCTTCGGACAAGCAACCCCCGAACTTTAAAGCGTCGCATGGGTGGTTCGGGAGATTTAAAAAAAATAATAATAATTTTCTTTTACTTTTAACACATATTTCATACATATTTTATACAAAATTGGTGTACTTTTATAATTTTTAAAGGGTTGATGGGGTAGTATTGGGAGCCTTGGAACGAATCACGTGTTTTACATGTAAAATGCGTTTCAATTTACGAAAAATCCAGGTTACGAACAAGGCTCTGGAACGGATTAATTACGTAAGGTGAGGTACCACTGTACTGTGAAATTCTTATCAGCACCTTATAAACAGTAAAAATAAATATCGGGACGTGACTGTTCTCAACAAGAAGCTCTTTTATAGCTTTCTAATGTGTTCTGGTGTATCATATATGGTGATAGAAGACAAATCACTTGGAACTGCACTTTGATACCTGAGAACTCGATATCTCCTCTGAGCCATTACCTGCCGAAGGAGAACTGCTGAGGTCACAAGCTCTGTACATGATCCAGTTCTCATATAAATGCCTGTGGGTGCACACAGGCCTCAGAGGAAACACAATCAGCATTTATTTCATTTCATAACCATATACGTAGACAGCACTCTATTGACTATGCTGTATCCACTTCCATGTCAGCCATAGGCCATGTTTCTCAATTTGTCTTTTCCATAAAGGAAAGCCTATTAGTGTTTAAAAAAAGGAGCATGGAGACAGGTTTCTTCACTGCTTACTCTCTTTGTGAAGCAGGTAATATAATCTCCTGCTGTCAGAAGTTAATGTAAATGAGGATAGAGGGACTTGGGGAAGGGAAGAGAGGTATGTTCTTTCTCTCACAGATCACACAAGAAGAAAAGGTGACTATGTAATGAGAAATGGAGAAACATTTCAAATAAAGGCCTCCATGCAACGACACATTACATAGAACTACCTCCAAAATAATAGATCGCTCATGATTAATTTAGGATAGCAGAGTGGTGTAGTGGTTAGCACATCCTCTCCACGGCAGAAACATCCTGGGTTCAAGTCCTCGGATCAGTGAGGGCATGTCTGTGTGGAGTTTGCATGTTGTTTCCTTTGGGTATTCGGGTTTTCTCTCACAGTTCTAGGTTTAGAAGGATCTCTGAGTTAACTGAGATGGGCTCCAGCCTATTTGTGACCCTGGTAGGACTGAGTGGTTCATCTAATGAATTGATTAATAAATAATTCAGTTAAGTATAAAATAAAAATGTGTTATTGTACTTGTATATGATTTAAGTAGACTGACAAAAGGGCAAACACCTTTTCCTGGTCAGAAGTAACACAAACAAAATGCTTTTAAGTATTCATGTGTGGGCCAGTTACCCTGCTTCTGACCTTTGTGACCTCTATTGGCTGAACATGATCTTTCCACCTGCCTTTAAATCGTGATTAGCTACTACATACATCAACACCTGCTACTTAAAGACCTATTGGGTGCTAATAACATAGACAGCTGCAGATGGCAGGTGATAAATGCCACACCTGTTAGACAAAGATCTGTACCGATGATGACCATTCACAAATGACCATTCAATCAAGGCCACAGATTTTTCTGGAGTCATGTCTCCAATGGCTGTCCACCCACTATTAGGTTTTTAGTTCACTTATTTGCTCAGTGTCAAATTCTCCAAAGCAGTATTATAAGTCAAAAATCATTAATGTATCATCATACAACATTCTCAATATGGGCTATTTATGTTATAATTGATTATAAGATAAGATTTTATTGTAGATAGTTTATAATGTACATCTTTAGACTGATATTAAAGCGGAAAGTCAATATTTAGAAAACTGAAACTCATAAGCCCCATTTGTATTGGATTTATTTCACTGAATGATGTCTATAAATATGTTTTTAGAAATTGTTGTGATAAAATAGTCATGTCTAGACAGTAACTACGATACGATACAGCTTTATTAATCTCACAATGGAGAAATTCACTGTTACAGGCTCTTGAGGTACCATCAGTAGGGGGTGCAAAAATAGATACATATACAAACATACACACATACATATATATTATATAAGTAAATAAATAAATAGATACATAAATTGTATAAATTAATAAACAATAAAAGAAAAGAAGGGAACGGCTTTGTAGACTAACACAGATGGGCTTGTTTCTGCTGGTTGTTTCATCTACAAACCCAGAATATTGTCAAACATAATCATGTGTGACACAATATGCAACTTTTGCTGAGCCTGATCATGCTTTCCTGGTTGATTTTCTTTTCTTTTGCCTCCTGGTGGACTCGTAGTGTGGGTAACATTTACAGCAGATTATAGCCATACCAAGTAAATTGTTGGATCTTTTTGATAATCATGTGTCTTGAGTTCGTTTGCTCCTGTACACCTCATGTAGCAGTTCTCGGAGGATGCCAAAATGTCATATTGAAGTATGAGTGACATGAATACACAGAAGTGAATCTATTTGTCTTTTAAAGAAAAGACATCACTTGTTAAATGTTAACCTCATTTAACTATCTCGAATAATTTCTTTCTGTGGACAAAATCTTAAACTGATCATTTCAGTTTTGTGAATTTTATGGGCAGTTTTGAAAACTTGAGTCTCAGAATGATGATGATGTCATCAAGGCCCATTTTGACATGCACAAGTAACAGGATTTTCATACATTTATGGTTCTCCAATCTGGAACATTCTGGTTACATAAAATACTCAAACATTGTCAAAAGGCCTTCAGTGCAGCAAT
This sequence comes from Plotosus lineatus, assembly GCA_024760905.1. NCBI lineage: Eukaryota > Metazoa > Chordata > Actinopteri > Siluriformes > Plotosidae > Plotosus > Plotosus lineatus. The sequence goes on along the minus strand of CM045735.1, from coordinate 22,488,139 downwards.
CTCCGAGTGGCTGTTTGCAAAGAATGGTTCTACAACGAATGCACAGTGTGCTCACATGTGTGAAAATAATGATGAATAAAAACTGTGTTGAATAAAACTTCATGTTTGTAAATAATAATTTTATTATGTTTAACCTTTTTTACATTTTAACCAGCTCATATCAGCTTATATCTAAGAACAGACACTAGAGATACTGAGATAAATTATTCAGATATAGTTTTCAAATGAACATCCATAAAACTGTCAAAATAGCAACTTCAACAAAATTTCAACAAGTATTGTCTTTTCCTTTAATTGACACTTCTGTAATGCTTCAACACTTAGTTATATGTCGAAGGAAATATATAGCCTGGGTAGGAAGTACGGAGGACAAGCTGTTACACAAGCAACAAGTTCCCCTCTCGGCGCCACCGGAAGAATCCAATGGAAGGGCAGAAGATGATATGACTGGGCAGGAGTTTTTAAAACGTTGCTGTGAAGCAACTGCCTGAGGGGACTCCGACTTCCGATTAAAAACACGCTGACGGCTATGCAGCCTTCTCTTCACAAGAGTCAGCAATGGTTCTTTTACATGCCTCACACCGTAGACAGTGAGAGACATGGCCAGCCTTGGATAACCAAGTTAGCTCCACCGGGGGGACACTGACAACTTGTTGAGAGTGATATATATATATATATATATATATATATATATATATATATATATATACATATATATATATATATATATATATATATATATATATATATATATATATACATATACATACACACACATATATATATATATAAGATAAGATACAGCTTTATTAATCTCACAATGGAGAAATTCACTGTTACAGGCTCTTGAGGTACTATCAGTAGGGGGTGCAAAAATAGATACAAGTACAAACATACACACATATTATATAAGTAAATAAATAAATAGATACATAAATAGTATAAATTACTAAACAATAAAAGAAAAGAATGGAGCAACTTAATAGACTGGCCTATATTAAAGTGTAATGTATCTGAGTGCAGAGTAGATGGGTTGATATGGTTCACAGTCAGTGGGGTAGATGTGGCTGATTAAAGTGCACGGGGGTTTTTATTGCACATAACCGGTATTTTCACAGACAGTTACAAAGTGGCGTTGTACAGTCTGATAGCGGTGGGAATGAACGACCTGCGGTAGCGCTCCTTCCTGCACTGAGGATGTCTCAGTCGTCCACTGAAGGAGCTGCTTAGCTCCTCGACAGTCTGGTGCAGTGGGTGAGAGCTGTTGGACAGGATGGATGTGAGCTTTGCTATCATCCTCCTCTCACTCACCTCCTCCACAGAGTCCAGTGGGCAGCCGAGGACAGAGCTGGCCCTCCTGACCAGCTTGTTCAGTCTCTTTCTGTCCCGCTCTGTGCTGCCCGGGGCCCAGCAGATGGCAGCGTAGAGGATTGCAGAGGCTACCACAGAGTCATAAAATGTCCTGAGCAGATGACTGCATATGCCGAAGGACCTGAGTCTCCTCAGAAGGTGGAGGCGACTCTGGCCCTTCTTGTACAGGGCGTTGGTGTTGTGGGACCAGTCCAGTTTATTGTTAAGGTGAACACCCAGGTACTTGAAACTGTCCACTGTCTCAATGTCCTGTCCCTGGATGTTCACTAGTAAGTGTGTGTGTGTGTGTGTTTGAGTGCTTCTCCTGAAGTCGACCACCATCTCCTTCGTCTTCCTAGTGTTCAAGCACAGGTGGTTGCGCTCACACCAGTCCACGAAGTCGACGATGACCGACCGGTACTCCATATATACATACACACACACACACATATATATATATATATTCTTCTATAATCACCTGAAGAGAGAGGATGGTTTCACCACCCCTCGAAACAGATCTGTAGTGATAAATGGAGTTTCAATAGAAAGTCTTTGTCCTGTCCTTTTGTTATTTGCTCTACCAAAAAGTATTGAGCACTCTCCTACGGAAGGATCTACTCATAAAATCCTATATATATATATATATATATATATATATATATATATATATATATATATATATATATATATATATATATATATACAGTAGGCCCTCGACATTCGCGGGGGTTCGGTTCCGGGCCCTCCCGCGAATCAAGATAATCTGCGAGTTCTGTACCCGGAAGTAAAACCCCATGTATCACGTCACATGCGCGAATGAGCAAATGGAAGTAAAATACTGTGTATCTATTACATGCGCTAAAATATGCTTCTTAAACACGTTCTATAGAGAGTCTTACTGATAATACAGTATTAATGTAGTAAAATATAATAATGATTCAGAAAAACTTTTCAATTTTTACTGTTATATTTATTGATGATAAAATATAAACATTGTACAGCATATACTGTTGTAAAGCACTGGTATTAAAGTCTTTTTCGATTATTATTCCAGTAGAGTATCTAAGTTAATGTTTGTGTGTGAGATTTGATGTTCTGTAGCATGTTTAACAAACGATACCAAAAGGATAAACTTTATTACGCTTCATCTCCTTTTACATTGAACTTTGAGTGACGTCTTGGAGTGACGTCTCCAAGATGGTGCTGCCTAGAGGGCGACGTCGCGGAGTTCTTAGAGTCAAATTGTTTCTTTGTTTGTTTTAATCTGTTTTATTCGCTGTTTTGTTTGTTGATGTTTTGCACTATGCTTTTCTATGACAGGTCGACCCTACTGCAGCTATAAGATCGGAGTGTCTTCAGGTGTATAACTAAGCACGCTCAACTGGGCTTCTTGTTAGCCGGGATGCGGCTAGCACTGAGCTAATATGCACCCCAGCTAACAAGAAGCCCAGGCAGAGTTCTCAGAGTCTCCGGCGCTTGGTTTGCGCTTCCGGTCATACTGCTTGAAAATGTTCAGTCCCAGCGAAACAAGATGGACGAGCTTCATGCTCAGATTGCAGCGCAGAGGATCTGCTGTGTTTCTGCGAAACATGGCTCGAGGAGAGTACACCCGACGAGGCGATTGCACCATCCGGCTACACGGCCTTCATCCCCTGCAATCCCAAGCGCCGGAGTCGTCGTGGCAGTGACAACCTTGAGGAGAGTGGGACTCGAACCCCCCACCTTAGGATCAGCGATCCAGTACCCTATACCACTAGACCACCACTGCCCCCCAACAATGCACATAAGGGCAGAAAAAAAGAAGCATAAACTGAATGATTAAGGGTAGGAACAAGCACAAGCTAGTATTATGATGAAACTATGTGCATGCGAATTGTTGACATTTTGTTAATCCCTGAAGCCTGTGCATATTCCCAGAATGCACTGCATCATTGCCAGCCCTGTCCCCTATGATTTTCTGCTGCGTGGGGTCTCCAGCTGCTCTTAATCTGCCTGATGGCTCCTCTTTCATCCTTCCTTCCATAGTGTGGGAAGAGGATGGGTTAAATCAAAGCACTTATGTTCTGTCTACAGGGACCCACTGGGGGTTTGTAAACCCTTAATCGTGTCCCCACAAGCATATTTACTTTTTTGTCTTTTGCTCCATGTCTGGAGTCCAGCCCCACTCAGAGTAGAAGGCACTGATTGGAAACATCCCCTAAGAAACACGGCATGGCTCTGGGTGGGTCCAACACCATCTTCTATTTATTGCCATCATTATTCAGCTACAGAATGTCAATGGTTCTTTAGCCTAAATATCTTCCTTAAAATTTTCATTGCTGTTTTAAACAGCACCTGTCACACTTACAAAGGAATAACATCCTCGCGGTGCCTATATTTTCCTTTCATAATTTACTATATTGAAAAAGAACAGTTACCAACATTACAGTCCATACTGCATTGATATAATTATGTGGGTGGTGCATTAAAGGCACTTGAATCCAGTTGATCACTAAAATTATGTCTTTGTCAGCCTGGATCATGTAACTTACCTCACTGCACAGGTTCAGACACAACTCAAGACAAGACTAAAAAAACCTCTAAGGTCTCCAACCCACTGCAATCTGCCAAAGTCTTTACGTCTCCAGATTAACATAGCAGACATTACATCTACAGCATAGCCATGCATCCTCACATAAGACAAGAACCTTGTAGACACCACTATATCAGCTATAAGATCAAACACGATGAAACAGAAGGGCATGATAAACAATATGAGGTTGGATTGATGCCCATCTGTGAGATAAGGTGCCCTCCTCTCTTTTGTTCCAACACATTCTTAGCCTTGTAGAGCACAGCGTAAAGTTAAACATGGCCACTTTTTACTGCACAGAATATTTAAAACTGCCACACTCAATCTGAGTATTCAGTATAAATGGGAGTACAGGGATCCCTCACTTTTCGTGGTTAATTGAGACCGAGATCCCCCCGAGACCACCGAATTCCGCGAAGTAGGATCAAGCCCCCCCCACCCCACCCCACCCCACCCTACCCTGATTGACGTATACGTACATGTATATTTTTATATAATATCAATAAACACATAGTCAATGCTAGAGAGCGAGAGAGAGAGAGAGAGAGAGAGAGAGAGAGAGAGAGAGAGAGAGAGAGAGAGAGAGAGAGAGAGAGAGAGAGAGAGAGAAAACCTTGAAATTGGATTTCTATCCTCCCAGATTAAGATCAGGCTTCCACCATACTATATTGGAAAAACATGCTGCCCTAAGACATTCAGGAATCAATGGTTCGACCACAACCATCAGAACATGGTCACTTTTGACCCTGCAGGGGCCAGCCTTCTGATCCCTACTGATCATTTCCTGAGCAGGCAGTGCCTTGACTGACAGCTCGGAGGCCAGAGTGTCACCCTGAGGCTCCTAAGAGCGACCTCTCACTCGCAGTGATTAACCATCAGAGGCTGCAACAAAGGCACACTTTGTAGCTCATGCAGACACATAGGCACATAAATACGAGCAACTAAATAAGAAAGCAATCAAATTTACAGCTATGAGACATGAAGGATTTTTAAAAATCACACATATTTTTGAAAAATATGATTTTACACAATTTCCTCTGGGTTCAGTAAAATATTCTGATTCTGATTTCACAGTTTTTCCTCTGAGCCACTGTTGCTGATTTGATTTAGTACTAAACTAACAGGCTACTTTACATATACCGATAAATTGCTGTTCAACGTCAAAAAAAAATAAAATAAATAAATAAATAAATAAGACAATGTATTCGGCTAGATTACAAATTATAGCTAGCTAACAACAATCTTCATGGTAAACGTGGTATTCAGGACTGACATCACCTATTCTGACAATTACACATGTTACTCATAATAAGTTTCCTATTCCTTTTTCCTCCAAAAAGTTCACAAATGTTAATTGGGTAAGTCTGCTGTCACTCTGTAACATTTATTTGTTGAAGATGAAGTTTAACTAAAGTAAAACCAATAAAATCTTCCAAGTTATGCTATCTTAAATAGGATTTTAATGCTTACTATTATACAAATAAGTACTGGTGATCCTTCTTCAAACTCAACAATTAGTACGTAGACCTGGTTAATGAGTCCTCGGGTGGCTATAATCAAGTAAACTCATGAATTTGTGTGTGATTTGGAGGGGAAGTGTTTGCAAGGAGGCTTTACTTTTCCTTCGTTACCTCTTGTGTATTACCTCATTTCTTACTTCAAAAGTAAAAGCGCCAGTGCAGACTTTGCACTGCCAATCAGAACAGTCGAAGGTAGTTGTCTCCCAAATGTAATTATCATTGGTGCAGGATTTCATTGAAACTTGAGTGTTTTTGTATAGTTTCTTTAGCTGCCAAAAGAAAGTTTGCCTGAGCACACCTCAGCATACAGGAGCTTTGTAGGGATCTGATCATCCAGCATCCAAAGCACGTGATGATCACCTTAGCTGCATTCCTTACGAATAAATATACAGTGGTGCCTCGACTTACGAAATTAATCCGTTGTGAGGGCGAGCTTGAAAGTCAAAACGTTCGTTAGATAAAACAAAAATTCCCAAAGGAAACAATAGAAAACCAATTCATCCATTCCAACCTCCTCTCAAACTCCTATAACCTGACACAAACTTGTATTTTTTCCATAATATATTTCAGATAAACATGTCTGTCTTCCTTTCGGCTTTTTCCCTTTTACTCAGGAGTCGCCACAGCGAATCATTTTGATTCGCACGTTTAATTTGGCAGAGATTTTTACGTCGGATGCCCTTCCTGTCACAACCCTTTTAGCAAGGGATAGAAACACGCTGATGACTTTGCAGCTACTCTTTCCGAAAGTCAGCAATGGTTCTTTTACATGCCTCTCACCATAGACAGTGAGAGACATGGCCCGCCTTTGATAACCCAGTTAGCCGCACTGGGGGGACAGTGACAACCTTGTGGAGAGTGGGACTCGAACCCCCAACCTTTGGATCAGCGATCCAGCGCCCTATACCACTAGACCACCACTGCCCCTATTTAAGATAAACATGTAACAATAAACATTTCACCAATGATAATTAAATAATAAAACCAGAATAAACAATAAATCAATATACAATACAGTAAGTGTGTCTGGACTTAAGAATAGAACTCATCATTAACGTACACTACTGATTATTTTTTTTAACTTTTTATTTATTTAGCTGTTTATTTATTTATTTTTTAACTGTTTTAACAAGGCTAATTGGTACGTATGACCCTGGGGAACATGCTTTTTTTAACATACTGGACCAGCCTTAAGTGTGATTGCACATCCTCTACACCAGGTGGCAGTGGTGCTCTCACTGTGTTCCCTATGGTGTAGGGAAAAAGCACCGAGCAAACAATATGAAGTGCAGTAAACACTATTTATAGTCACGCGCGGGGCGGGGGTGGGGTTAAAATGCTGTTGTTGTTTTTTCTTCCTATAGGAGGCATCACAGAAAATAACTGAGAAGCACTGCACAAGGCATTCTCGGAGTGCGGAAGTATACACGCGGAAGAATACAAGGCTAATCTGCCCGTGAAAAAAACATTTCTCCAGCAGAGCTCCTAAGTCGAAAATTTCTCTTTGTTTAGAGCAGATTTTTGGTGGGATCGAAACTCGTATCACAGAAAATCCGTTATTAAAGACACTCGTAAGTCAAGGTACCACTGTATTTAGTGCTAATGAAGGTGAATGAGGTGTATAATGGCTTCAGGAGACGCATATTGTCATATATCGCCTGATTGGTCCTTACATAACATATATGGGTTCATTATTATTGAATTGTCCAAAACTGTTTAGCTCACACACTTCGGCTGTACATGCAATTCTGAAGTGTTTGGAATTGATATGATCTGCTTGACTGCAATCTAAGCAGTTGGTTTCTGTTGAAATTAAATTCTCTGCTATGTGGGTGTATGATTACCTTAACACTCCAGTGTACACTCCAATATGAGCCAAAAAAAAAAAAAAAAAAAAGCCTGACTGCTGACAGATTGTTTGTTATTTCATCCTCCCTTCGGTTGCTTCGGTAGGTCGGAGTAACTGGCTATTTGTTAATGTGAGTCTGCAACTGTTGAGTCATAAAACTGAGTCAGACAGGAAAGAGCTGTGGGCTGTGCATAGGCACATATTCTCTTACTGCCTATTCCTGTAGTCCAGCTCCAACATTTTAACTGCTTACATATCCTACTGTTCAGGATAATGAGCTCCATTTTACATCATGGTAATTCCTTCCTTTCATTCATGTCCACATAAAAAACTCACACTTATCTGATATGATCCTGCACCTAATACTGTTTACTGTGTATTTAGCTGCTCCTCTCTACTTTTTTAGACAGTGCAAAAACAACTGGGTTGTTTTGACATACCGACATGATGTCAATTCATCAGACTGAATCATGCTAATTCCAAATATGATGTATGCGCTTGCACAAAAGATATCTCAAGAGACAGAGATGTCCAGGCAGTCAAACTATTCCTTAGTCTTATTTTGTCTTCCGCTGCTTGCTCTACGGGGATCTGACTCCAGTTGTAAAAACATGGGTTTAGATGCTTGTTTTTAGGAGGCCTCCTGCGAGTATCCGAAAGCTGAAACTTTGAGGCTGTAACAAAGACCCTTAACAGGAAAGACGGTTTTCCATCAAGTTTCATATTTTTCTTTCAGTCTGCTTTGTCAAAAGTGTTTAATTTATTCTTATTCTCAGCTTTACTGCACTCTGCTTGGAATCAATCTGTTATGATTAAATTTAAACAGGTTCTATGAGGTCATCCGATGCAATAAAAATGATAAAGCAGTCCAAATGGTATCAAGTCATAAAATCAGATTTTGAAATTCAAAATGTTAAAAAGGTCAAACATGTCATATACAGACGCTCCCCGACTTACGTTTTTAATTGGTTCCGGACGGCCGAACGGAAGTTGAAAGTGAGCGTAAGTTGTTACAGTGAAGTATGAGGCATGACGTGTGATGTATGATGCTCATACTGTACTATACAGCCATAAATACCATTACCATATCTCATAAAACACCCCTAAATCAATTATTATAAACATAACATTGTAAAATAATATCAAATATATCAAGTAATATCAACATTAATTTCAAATAAGTCACTTATTTATACCGAGTCACTTTCCATGAAGCTTAAAACAGTCAATCAATGCTTACAGTATGTGAAGCGCTCAATACCGAAAGTAGTGTACTTGCGAAAGTAGTGTACTTGCTGTGGGCTATAAAGACTTCTGGTCTTTCAAGTGCGCAAGGGTGCCGTTGAACTCGTTTAGAACACAGCCTGCAGTGATGTGAATCCCAGCCTTTTGTGTAAGTAAGTAAGTAAACTTTATTGAAGAGATGCATATAAAGAACAAGTACAAATCCTAATGAATATTAATATAAAAATAAGTATACACTCTTAGGATTCTGCTAAAAGAAAATAAATATCTATAATTGTTCTGTAATTTGTGCATTCGGGTTTTCATTCATATTCCAACTCTCTTTGCTTAACTGAGTATGCATGGTAGATTGTGCCGATCTGAGCAGATAGTTAATTCATCTCTGTGTATGAGACTTGCACTCATGCTAGTAGGCTTACACTTCTGACCAACCATATTTGCTTAGGGTTACAAAAGTCCTCAAAACAGTGTAAACACAAAGATCACAGAGACGACGTCTTAACACAAGGGTAACACGCTATATAACTGAACGCTATATATATATATACACACACACACACACACACACACACACACACACACACACACACACACACACACACACAAAGCTGAAAATAAACAGAAAACAGCATTAATTAAAAACAAAGACTTTTCCTTCCTTTACTTTTCCGTCCCGGTGCTTTTCCTTTAAGCTTCTCCTTTAAACATTTCCTTTAAACATTTCCTTTAAACATTTTCCCAAGGAAAATGAGCCAATCAACCCAATGTCAACTTTAGCAAATGGCAAGTTGAACCAATCAACATGTCAACTTTAGCACATGGAAAGTTGAACCAATCAACATGAACATAAACAAAAGCACATGGCCAGGAACATCCTTAAATTTATGAAGTTAGTGAGCAGGGGTGAAAAATTCTTGTCACTTTCTGATAGGTCCATATCTGGCTCATCGCTCCATTAATTCAGAGCATTCCATAGTTTTGCTGTAGCAGTTTCTAATGGTTCATCGGTTATTGGACATTTACCAAGAGAACAGAACAAAATATTTTCCTGTTTTTTTAAAGCAAGGAGGAACAATCAAATATGTTATTACTGATAAACATTATAGACATTCCCCAGTGGCAGGGGGTCTTGAAATACCGTGTAAACTCACTTTTACAGGCAGTGAACGCCTCATTTTATCATTACAGAGACTGATCGAATAAAATTGGTAAGTTTGATCTATGATTTTACTCCCAGTGGTTATTAGACACACAATCAAAAACATTGGGCGGGCGCTTATTGGAGCGGGGTACTTATTACTTTGAGTACAGTATGTATATGTATAGATAAATGTATATATATATATATATATATATATATATATATATATATATATATATATATATATATATATATATATATCGTGGTACCTCACCTTACAGAATTAATTTGTTCCAGAGATTTTTTCGTATCCTGCATTTTTCGTGAGTTGAACCGCATTTTACATGTAAAACGCGTGATTCATTCCAAGGCTTCCAATACTATCCCCTAAACCCTTTAAAAATTATAAAAGCATACATTTTAAGACCTCCTTCTGCTTCAATATTGTACCGATGGTAGACGGGTTTCGCCATATTCCTTTGTGATATCACTCGAGCCTGTTTCTTCTCCTCACTTGGACCGGAAATCACGCGCGAGCGCGTGTGTGTGTGTGTGTGTGTGTGTGTGTGTGTGTGTGTGTGTGTGTGTGTGTGTGTGTGTGTGTGTGCGCGCTGGCGTGTTTGTGTGTGTGTGTGTGTGTGTGTGTGTTTGTGTGTGCGCACGTGTTGACCATGTCTTCTTAGCAGAGTTATAATCTTACTAATGTTTATGGGCGGTTAAAAGCCTGAGTCAAGAAATAAAGCACAAAACAACTGTAACTCTGTCCTTTACATGAAAAGCATCACGGTGGATTCAGCTCCATAATAGGCAATCAGAGGCAGCTGCGTCATTCCTCCTCGGCAATGGGATCCCTGTCCAAGATGGCGCTCGAGCGAAGGCGACATGAACGACAGTTGTTAGCCAATGGGAGGCCAGCGGAGCGGGATGTTTGAACGTCACTGATGGGAGAGCAGCTCGTGCATTGTTTGAATGTTTGAATGGCACATTTTAATGTTTGACACGTTTGAATTTTTAAGATGGCGCTTTTGTAACATGAATTTGTTTTGTATCCTGAGACAAAAATTTTAGGAAAATGCTTTTCGTAACCTGAATTTTTCATTTGATGAGACTTTCGTAAGGTGAGGTACCACTGTATATGTGTGTATATACACAATGAGGTACCACTGAATATATATATATATATATATATATATATATATATATATATATATATATATATATATATATATATATATATATATATATATACATATATATATATTCTTCTTCATTTCCTTTCGGCTGTTCCCTTCAGGGGTCGCCACAGCAAATCATCTGCCTCCATCTCACCCTGTCCTCTGCATTTTCTTCTCTTGCTCCAGTGACCTTCATGTCTTCCTTCACCACATCCATAAATCTCCTCTTTGGTCTTCCTCTAGGCCTTCTTCCTGGTAGTTCCAACCTCAGCATCCTACTGCCAATATATTCACTATCCTCCTCTGTACATGTCCAAACCATCTCAATCTAGCCTCTCTGACTTGTCTCCAACGCATCTTACATGGGATGTCCCTCTGATGTACTCATTTCTGATTCTATCCATTTTCGTTCCTCCCAGAGAGAACCTCAACATTTTCATCTTCGCTACCTCCAGCTCTGCCTCCTGTCTTTTCCTCAGCGCCACTGTTTCTAAACATACAACATCACTGGCCTCATCACCGTCTTGTACACTTTTCCTTTCTTTCTTGCTGATCCTCTCCTATCGCACATCACACCGGACACTTTTCTCCAACCATTCCAACCTGCCTGCACACGCTTCTTCACCTCTTTTCCACACTCTCCATTGCTCTGGATTGTTTAGCCTAAGTACTTAAAATCCTCCACCTTCCTTATCTTTGCGCCCTGTAACATCACCGTTTCTCCTGGGTCCTTCTCATTCACACACATGTATTCTAATTTACTGAGGTTAACCTTCAGTCCTCTCCTTTCCAGGGCATACCTTCACCTCTCTAGATTTTCCTCCACTTGTTCTCTGCTCTCACTACAGATCACAATGTCATCTGCAAACATCATAGTCCATGGAGAATCTTGTCTAACCTCGTCTGTCAGCCTGCCCATCACCATAGCAAACAAGAAGGGCCTCAGAGCTGACCCTTGATGCAGTCCCACCTCCATCTTGAATTCTTCTGTCACACCGACCGCACACCTCACCACTGTCTTACATCTCTCATACATGTCCTGCACCACTCTAACATACTTCTCTGCCACTCCAGACTTCCTCATGCAATACCACAGTTCTTCTCTTGGCACCCTGTCATATGCTTTCTCCAGATCCACCAAGGCATATATAGGCAATATATATAATCGAGTTTATCATAAAACATTATAAACATATATATATATATATATATATATATATATATATATATATATATATATATATATATATATATATATATATATATATATATATAAAACAACTTGAACTTTGTATTCATGAAAACCTGTGAGGTCATTTTCAGAAAGCAGGTCATGTGACAAATTTTCATCAGCATGCGAGTCATAAATGGCAATGTGCAAAAGGTGACTATTCAAAACTGAGTCTGAACAGAAAAGAGCAGGACATTAACATGACAAGGAATGACAGAAAATGAGGATTTATATGCCAGGTCACTGGCAGAGGTGGCAGGTACTACAGGAAGAGAGAAATATTCAAATGCATTCAGATACAGACGGATTTTGCTTTTACATTTACAGCTTTGAGCAAACACTCTTTTACACAGAGTCTTATAGAAGTGTTTTTTTTTTTTTTTTTTTTTTAAGATAAACTGTATTAACCACACAAAGGAAATTACTGACTCTGCATTTAACCCATTCAAAGTGAGCATCACTGAATTGCATGTACCTTCAGCATTGTTCAGGTATTTTCATGAATGAAAGTTAATAGTGGATTTGTAAACTTCCCCTGCCAGTTCTCGAAAACCTTTATACCCCATATTTGGTGTAAAATTGAGAAATTGCCAATTACATTGTTTGGTAAAAGGTTTTCATAAACCATGGATGTGACCATGCATTGGGCATACTTTTCACAGGACATACCTGCAAATCTGGTCTTTTCTTTTTCCATGAAGAGTCAAAATCATACGGTATCTCAAACGAAGAAAATTGTAAGCTAAAAAAAGTACGTTAGAATGAAAAAAATAGAAACGAACAAAAAGTGATAGATAGATCTTTCAGTTTTTGTCCAAATTATGACTAAAATTATAGAAACAAAATAAATAAAGTAAGCCACCATAATTCAGTAAAATGGAGCATACTTCAAGTGTGTAAGTGTGTGTGTGTGTGTGTGTGTGTGTGTGTGTGTGTGTGTGTGTGTGTGTGTGTGTGTGTGTGTGTGTGTGTGTGTGTGTGTGTGTGTGGGTGGGTGTGTGTTTTAGTTGATTTTGTTTGAATAATCCCGACAGAAAGAAAAATCTTCCATCTTGCATTTAAGCAAATTATAATACAAAGCCGTCAGCGTGTTTCTGTGCCTAGCTAAAGGGTTGTGTCAGGAAGGTCATCCGACGTAAAAACCTATGCCAAATCAAATGTGCGAATCATTCGCTGTGGCAACCCCTGATAAAGGGAAAAAGCCGAAAGGAAATCTCTCATAATACCCCAAGGATAGTCCTATTGATCAAGCATTTCTAATCAAGCAAATAAAATAAAGCATAAGTTTATGACCCATATTCATAGTAATCTGTGAATATAGTTTTGTAAGTTCAAGCCTGAAATACATTTTTAAGTATTTCACTGTAAAACAATACAATAATACAATCCAAACAATTTAAAGTATGGTAAGACCATGTGGAACTCCCTACAGAGAGTAACCTGAGCTGAGTTAAAAACAGAGACCCTGGAGCTGTGAGAGAGCAATGCTGCACTGTTTTTTAAGTTTAAAAAATGTGTAAAAAAGGTTTAATAATTTAACATTTGGTTTACTGTATTGTAATCCTGCGGCACGGTGGTGTAGTGGTTAGCACGTCTGCTTCACAGCAAGAAGGTCCTGGGTTTGATTCCCAGCTCGGGCGTTTCTGTGTGGAGTTTGCATGTTCTCCCCATGCTTGCCTTCTTCCCACAGTCCAAAAACATGCACAGTAGGTTCATTCGCTGTTCCGAATCTCCCCTTGGTGTGAGTGTGAGTATGGATGTGTGAGTGTTAGCCCTGTGATGGCTTGGCAAGCTGTCCAGGATGTACCCTGCCCTCACCCAGAGCCAGCTGAGATGGGTGCAGCCTCCCCGCGAAGCCTAATTAGGATTAAGCTGCTCAGAAAATGAATGAATGAATTGTAATCCTATGAAATAAATGCTTAATATATTTTGCTATCTTAATAATTACACTTGATGTTATATTTTATAGTACTGTATGCTGTATGTATGCTTGTATGTATGATGTGCAACATGCACACATGCAAACGCAAACACACACACACACACACACACACACACACACACATGCACGCGTGCCTGCAGTCTATTAATACGGCCTGCAGTCCATTAAAAAAAAAAAAAAAAAAAAAAAAAAAAAAACTCATCTTGAAAAAAGTAAATAAAGTGTCTAATTCTTAAAGAAGGAAATATACTCCTACCATCAAACATTTCATTTATGAATTTTATTATTTTTTAAATGTAATTAACCTAGATTGAAAAAAATGGCACTCAGCTGCACTTCTAGTTTGCTAACAAGACTAGCAGAATCTAAAGTGTGATGTCATTTATGGATTCTGAGAATCTTGAAAATAAAATGTGACGCGCTCCACCGAAAGTAGGCGCTTGTCGCACAGACCACTTTTGAGATAAAGGCCAGAGAAGTAAAAATGGTCCATTTTTTTCGAAATTCGGATTTTTGCATAAACTATTAAAACAAGTACTCAACTATCACTTGCTCACATGAAATCGACTAAAACTGAAAATTTATTTTTTCCCCATTTCTCTGGCGAGTACCCTCATAAAACTAGATAAAAACAAGAGCAAACTTACTGATTTTCGTTGCAATTATTCATCGAGTTCAGTCCAAGACACACTATAATCTATACACTAGAAGAATGACTGTGAAGTAGTCTTTCCATTTTGGATACTGTTTTGATATTAAAATGTTGTTTCAGTGAATAAAATAAAGCTTATGAAGACGATATGCTCATAAACAATGCAGGCTAGTTGTTAAAGAAGATCTGAAACGAGCACGCTGACAACAGATCACAGATGACAACCAGCATTAGTATAGCTGTTAAATTCGACGCAAGAATTGGGCTTTGAAGACGCCAAAATGTTTTTCGTTCTTGAAGATTATTTCGCCGGTGAGTATTTTTCTCTGCATGCAAAATTTGATTGTGGATTTTTTTTTTATTATTTGATTTGTGTGTAATGTTGTCTGGACTGGACATGCTGGATCATGGGTTGTTTAGTTTTGTATGAAAATTGGGCAAGACCTGAAAAATACTTAAATGTTTTATTCCTTTTACAGATGAACAAACTGATGATGATGACTATGCCAGCTGTGTTGATGAAGATTTTGATTTTGATGTTGATAAAGAAGAGGCATCTGTTAATAAAAGTGTGCATGAGTGGTGTTTGTGAAGATGATGTGATCCTTTCTGCTGAGCAGGATATAGATTAAGATGATAATGATCAGGACAGAATTGATGAAGCTTACTTGTATAAAGAGATCAGAGAGTTTTGTTATATAGTTTTCTTATATATAGTTTTCTTAATTTCAGTGTGATTGTTTGAACCTGACAGTGTTTTTTTTTTTTTTTTTTGTTTGTTTTTTTCAATCAGTATCAATTGAAGGCATTTGAACCTTTATACAATGGTCAAAAAGATACATACTGATCTTTTTGGAATAAACAGAAAAGAAAAAAATTATCGTTTTTTTTGTTCATTTTTGGGGTGTTACCACGGTGACTGATGGGTTAAAAAAGGGCGTGTCAGATTTAAATCAGGATGATTTCTCTTATCATCTCTTCCTAAAAGTTTTCCTCGACATGTTTTCTCAAAGTTCATATGGCTGAGGTGCATAAAAATGTTTGGATGCTAAGAACTAATGATCTTGGAAGAAGTGCAATCTTTGTGCTCATTTTTCTATAAAATGTATTTTGAAATTTTTAGTTGAATGCTGACACAAGAAATGGCATAGCTCGCTCAGTTTTCAAGGTACTGTATTGACAAACTTTTTGCTGCATTTTGCAGCTTCGGGCCTCCTCTCTCTGACTGTGTAAAAAGCTCATTATTCATTTTTGGACACAAGAGCCTACTTTCGGTGGAGTGGCTCACAAATTCAAATGAGACATGAATATTTCCATTTTTTATTGTTAAATTGTGACAATTATTCAATCAGTGCATAGAAATACACCCATAATAACATGGGGAGAACATGTGACAATTGAGCTCAGGATCAAATCAGAGACACTGGAGCTCTGAGATAGCAAGAGTTATCTTATTTTACATTGCAAAATGTTTTATAACGAAATGTTAATATTCTTCTATAAAATTTGTTATTCATAAAATCCTCATATGTATCTGTATTATGCTTTGTGTGGCTGAAATTTCGAATATACTCACATATATAGTAGTATTCTCTCCCTGGTCGGAACTCAAAGCCCAGTGAAAATGGTGTGAAGAGCTGAAATTTCTCAGAGAACTTGAGAGGCCCATTGGGAGAGTAGGGCCGATTGCACTCCCAACGTTTGAAACCCGTTGCGGTATGGTCGCAGGAGCTGTAGCCATCATAGTTGACCATGTATAGCATGTAGCGCTCGGTCCGCTCCTCTGGCACAGAGTCCATGTAGTGAGGACAGTAGACATCCAGGTAGTCATTAATGCACACGTCAAGGTGGTAGTCACCCCGGTAAAATCTGCAAAAAGTGGAAAAATTATTTGTCAAATCTCTCACTAGAAGAAAGACAAAGAACCATGCATTTTATATAATTAAATCATAATATAAAGGATTTTAACCCATGTGTGGTGATGATGAGTGGAAGAACACTGTCAATTCTGACCCATGACTCATGTATGTGGGCCGGCATTCAGGCCATCACCAATTACAACCCCTGCAGCTCCACATCAACTTCCATGAATGTGTCCTTCTTCAGCAGGCTGAATGACTTTTATCTTCATTTCAGAAAGGACAACAAGGACAAGACTGTCAAGACCATGCCCTTGAATGACCACCAGACCCTTACACTCTTCCCCATAGATGTCCATAAAGCCGAATAAACACACATAAGACTGCTGGCCCTGACGGCATTCCTGCATCTGTGCTCAGAGAGGGGTCTTCACAAACATCATCAACCTGTCTCTCACCCAAGTAGCAGTACCAGTGTGTTTCAAGACTGCTTTTTAATAGTGCCAGTGCCAAAACACTCTCTCCGACATGCCTGAATGACTAACGCTCTGTTGCACTAACACCTAATGTGATGAAGTGCTTTGAGAGACTTGTCCTGGCACACCTCAGGCAATGTCTGCTCCCCTCACCAGACTCACACCAATTTGTCTACCGAACCAACAGGAGTACAGAGGATGCTGTATCCACAGCACTGCACCGTATACTTTCATACTTGGATTAAAGGAACACATATGCAAGAATTCTGTTTATTTACGTCAGCTGTTTGTTTATTTCAACACAGTCATCCCCTCCAAGTTAAACTTGAGGACCTCTGAATCAATATCTCCCTCTGCAACTAGACCATGGACTTTCTGACCAACAGACCCTAGTATGTTAGGACAGGCCACAACTACTCCTCCAATATCGCACTCAACACTGTTGCACCTCAGGGCCATTCGTCTACTCCCGCCTCAGCCATGACTGTGGGCCTATGTATGAATCCAACTCCATTATAAAGTCTGCAGATGACACTATGGTGATTGGACTCATCAGTGACAATGATGAGTCTGACTATAGGGCACAGGTAATGCACCTAGCTGCATAGCTGCATGGTGTGATGACAATACACACATACAAAACACAAAACACGTTCTCTGAGATGAAGATCACCAGGAATTTGGAGTTGGGGACACGTTCAACAGCTTAGCAGAGTTATAATTTGACAAATAAAGCCTGAGCCAAAAATATAAAGTTGCAATGAGCAAACAACAGTAACTCTGTCCTTTACTCGTGTTAGAACTCCGTGACGAACAATGGGTCCAAGGCACACAAAAAGCATCATGGATATTATGGAGATGTTTGGAGATAGCCAATGGGAGAGCAACCCGCATATTGTTTGAATTTGTGAGATGGTGTGTTTCGTAACGTGAATTTTTTTTTTGTATCCAGAGACGGAAATTTTAGGTAAATGCGTTTCGTAACTTGGATTTTTCGTTTGTTGGGTCTAGTGTAAGGTGAGGTACCACTGTGTATATACAGTGAGTCGTCGACTTACGACCTATGTGAGTTATGTCTGATCGACTTTACGACCGCATAAGTCGTGAAGCATGATTCATGGCAGTGCAGTGCGAGTGTTGCGTACGACAGTTGTTTGCGCTGCCAGCAGCGCCAGCATCTTAAAAGGCCAAGCAGGAGATAATATAGCTTCACTTTCTAACTGCTCAAAGCTCAGAGCAAATTTATTTATCTACTTTCAATGCTACATCACTGTGGTGCGAAGCGGAGAGCCAATCCTTTCTGTGTGTGCGGGTCCGATACCTTGAAACTCTAATTTTTTACAGTGTTTATGTGACAGGAAGCGTGTCCCAAGTTTTGGCAATCAGCTGGTCTGCGGGTTGAAGTTTTTCCATGTCTGTCCATTTATGTTTGCTTGCCAGCTGTGCTTGGCTTCGTGGAAATGAGCTGATCAAAACGAGGGAAATTTATCTCTTTACTCAAAATCAACACGCGCAGTCTGTGGCTGTTGTTATAATTCAATAAAATTGGATTTTGAAGCTATTGGACCCGCCCACACAGTGGAGTACAGAAAGGATTGGCTCTCCACTGCGTGTCACAGTGACGTGGAATTGAAAATAGATGTATAGATTTAAATGCGTGGGATTTAGTCATCTGTTTTTGTTTGGCATGAGTGTATTTGGATGGAAAGTCGACATACGACCAGATCGATTTACGACTGCCGGAAACAAAAGCATATATATATATATATATATATATATATATATAAATAAAACTTGCTGCTCTCCGCACTTCTGATTGAATGCTAAACTGTATTTTATTACACTGTATTTATACATGTGCTATGAAAATACAGTTGAATCTAATCTAATTTAATCTAATAAGTGGTGAAATTATTATCCCTGACATTGGTGTCTTCAAGAGTCCTTAAAATGATGAGGCTTTTAAGAGCAAAATGAAACTAAAGGAATTTCACATACAAGAGTGATGTGCATTCCAAATGTGAAATGTCATCAGGATTTACATCTTGTTTTATGTTGAAATAAAAGAACCAAGCTGGACATTTAGGGGTGGGTGGGATGATGGAGTGAAACATGTGAATGAAGAGCAAGAAAGCATTTTAAAAACATGTACTCCCCAAGGCACCATATAAGGTTGCTTCAAAGTTGAACTGGGTCAGGTCTCATAGCTAAACTCTGCTCGCTTACAGCAAGGGATCATGTGCTAGTGCCTGGACATGAATAAGGAAACAATGTGGGGTGGAGGTGTTTTGTAGCTGGAAGGGACACATCTGAGCAATGACTTATTTTATACCCAGAACCTCAAGTAAGCAGACACCCAACAGCGACCCTGGAGCTCACAGCTAATGTGAGGCTAACGCTGAGATCCCGCTGTGGACAGCAACTTTACTGGTGCATCGACACAAAGATTTCCACCCATTAGATACAATAAAAAAAGACCACTGAGCCCAGATGGAGCTCAAGAGCACTTGGATTATCATTATGTGGATTCCAAATGCATCACTGGAATACTAATTTTGCCTGCTGTATGTGAATATGTTTCTCAAGCTCATTACTCATGATATTTGTGGAGTTATACTCAAGAACTATTATTCAGCAGAGTGCTACTTCATCCTAAATTAAAGAAAGAACTAGGGTAAATTTTGGTGCTTTTTATTGGCCATATATTCAAACATTTCCCCAACCTGCATATGCATTTCACTAACGATAATAATCTTACTTGTCACAGGCCAACAGGTATATTTAGACTTTAGGTTCTCATTGTTGATCCATCCATCATGGCTGATCAATAGTGAAACGTCAGCCATTTCCTTGACCAAATCATTAACTTCTTACATTTATTGCAACAGTGATTTTGCTTGAAGCAGGCGCTGTCAAGACACCATCAACATGTGTCTGAGTGTACATTAGTGTACATTACGCCTATGCACTGATTTGCAGCATGGGAAACCGTGCTTTAACTATTCACTACCAAAATCAGAGATTCAAATTAGGATGGCACATGATCCCAGTCAAAGTGCCCTGACATCCACTTGTCCATCAGCACGTCTTTGAGGCTGTCACACAGGATAATGGAGAGCAAAGTGGAAAAAGGTCTTTTTGCTGTACGATATTGAGTAGCTGTCCTTCTTGAGCCACTACTGAGACAAGCGTTTTTGTCAGCAAATTTCATAAAAATAGATAAATGAATAAATAAATAAATAAATAAATAAACCTAAGAATTATTCCATATTTTACACTTTACACAACACAGCCCAAAGTAAACAAAATGAACCTGTCACATATCAGAAAATCAATAAACTGGAGGATTAAGCTTGTCACAGTGCACCATTTTCATCATCACACTGAAGCATACATCACTCTTGTTATGTACCTTCAGTGACTATAAGATATGGTCTGCTGATTTCTGATGTTTCTGAACATAACAAACCCTCATCAACATGACACAAATTAATTTCTATATTTATTGCTGAAAAGCGATTATGCCAGTTGGTCAATAAAACACGCCATGCAATTATAATTTGTCATTAAGATGGAAAAACATGGTCATCTATCACTGCTATTTACCTCAAATACAGAAATACCCCAAACAATGATGCTAATTCTCTTTATACACAGCTCTCCGTGACCAGGGTTAGATAGGTGATGACCGGGACAAGCTACTATTTGAAGAAAGGCTGAGGACTGATTGTGAAAACTCTGCTGTTGTCATGATTGATAATGGGTCACCACAAGGTCAGATTCCTGACATTTAACAATGAACACTTGAGACCAACGCAGAGATCTAAAGTTTCAACTTTAACGGACAATAGAAATTAGTACATACTACACAGAAACTGTGCAATCTGATCGGTGTGCTATCTCGGAATTAAAAAAAAAAAAAACATTATTGCAACTGGATGATATTGCACCAAACAGACACAACTCTTCACAAGACTTGGTCACACAGTCACATATTTAACATATGAAGTTCGAATTATGAGCTCCATGAGCTTTATTTTTAAAAAACTGAAAAATGTACTGTATTTGAAAGCTGCCAGAATTTTTTTTAAAGCTGAAGATTTTTAACATTTTTTTGCTAAAGCTCATTCATCTGCTTTTCATTTTATTCATTTTCTGAACCACTTAATCCTAATTAGGGTCATGGGGAGGCTGGCACCCATCTCAGCCAACTCTGGGCGAGGGCAGAGTACACCCTGGACAGCTCACCAGGCCATCTGACAGGTGTGCAGCCACTCTTTACGAAAGTCAGCAATGGTTCTTTTACATGCCTCTCAATATAGACAATGAGAGATGTGGCCAGACTTTGATAACCCAGTTAGCTGCACTGGGGGCAATGACAACCTGTTGAGAGTGGGGCTTGAACCCCCAACCTTGGGCTGAGTGATCTATTACCTTACCACTGCCCTATTGGTAAAGCTACTTTTAAAAATAGTGTCATAACCAATACA
Organism: Plotosus lineatus; assembly: GCA_024760905.1. Taxonomy (NCBI): domain Eukaryota; kingdom Metazoa; phylum Chordata; class Actinopteri; order Siluriformes; family Plotosidae; genus Plotosus; species Plotosus lineatus. The sequence goes on along the minus strand of CM045735.1, from coordinate 22,466,637 downwards.
ATTGAACTTATCTGTTTTTGCAGACAAACGACATATATGAAAAGTATATTGTGTCTTCAGAGTTTAGTACATATCGACTGTATTGGAGCTCTATAACGATGTATTTGCGCATTAAGTCATCATTTTAGTAGATTTTAGCACACTGTATACAAGGAAATACAAGAAGGTCCTGGGTTCGATTCCCAGCTTGGGTGTTTCTGTGTGGAGTTTGCATGTTCTGCTCATGCTTGAGTGGATTTCCTCTGAGTACTCCGGTTTCCTCCTATGGTCCAAAAACATGCATGGCTGTTCCAAATCGTCCTTAGGTGTGAGTGTGAGTATGAATGGTTGTGTGAGTGTTGGCCCTGAGATGGCCCAGCGAGCTGTCCCGGGTGTACCCCACCCTCATCCAGAGTCAGCTGAGATGGGCGCCAGCCTCCCCTAATTTGGATTAAGTGGTTCAGAAAATGAATGAATGAATAATATGTTAAAATATACTAAAAGTATGAATGGGGCAGTGGTGGTCTAGTGGTATAGGGCACTGGATCGCTGATCCAAAGGTTGGGGGTTCGAGTCCCACTCTCCACAGGGTTGTCACTGTCCCCCCCAGTGCAGCTAACTGGGTTATCAAAGGCGGGCCATGTCTCTCACTGTCTATGGTGAGAGGCATGTAAAAGAACCATTGCTGACTTTCGTAAAGAGTAGGCTGATAAGTCGTCAGCGTGTTTCTGTCCCTTGCTAAAAAGGGTTGTGACAGGAAGGGCATCCGACGTAAAAACCTCTGCCAAATCAAAACGTGCGAATCAGATGATTCGCTGTGGCGACTCCCGAGTAAAAGGGAAAAAGCCGAAAGGAAGACAGACAATACTAAAAGTATGACTTAGTGTGCAAATACACACATAATATATACAGTGGTACCTCACCTTACGAAAACTCACCAAATGAAAAATGCAGGTTACGAAAAGCATTTTCCTAACATTTTTGTCTCAGGATACGAAACAAGTTCACGTTACGAAAGCACCATCTTAAAAATTCAAACACAACATTCAAACATTAAAACGTGCCATTCAAACAATGCATGAGCTGCTCTCCCATCAATGACGTTCAAACATCCCGCCCCGCTGGCCTCCCATTGGCTAACAACTGAGCTGTCGTTTATGTCACCTTCGCTCAAGCGCCATCTTGGACAGGTCCACCTGACTCCATCTTGGACAGGGATCCCATTGCCGAGGAGGAATGACGCAACTACCTCCCATTGCCTATTATGGAGCTGAATCCACCATGATGCTTTTCGTGTAAAGGACAGAGTTACAGTTGTTTTGTGCTTTATTTCTTGAGTCAGGCTTTTAACCGCCCATAAACATCTGTAAGATTATAACTCTGCTAAGAAGACATGGTCAACACACACACACACACACACACACACACACACACACACACACACACACACACACACACACACGCGCGAGAAGAAGAAACGGGCTCGAGTGATATCACAAAGGAATATGGCCAAACCTGTCTACCACCGGTACGATATTGAAGCAGAAGGAGGCCTTAAAAGGTATGCTTTTATAATTTTTAAAGGATTTAGGGGGTAGTATTGGGAGCCTTGGAACGAATCACACTTTTTACATGTAAAATGCTTACGAAACTTACGAAAAATTCTGGTTACGAAAAAAACTCTGTAACGGCTTAATTTCGTAAGGTGAGGTACTACTGTTCTAAGCACTGAATGAATAAGCACAAAACACTCTTAGTTATGCAGCACTATTAGCTCAACTCAAAGCAGACTCTGCTGACCAGTCTCAGTAATGGACAAAAAAATGTAAATAAAAACTATATCAATCATGTTTTAGCTTGCGTTTTCACATAATGCTACTAAACCTTGAGAAGGTGCTAAAGGGACACTGTTACACAGCTCATAGGCTCTCAAACCTTCACTGGTGGTTCATTTGCATATGGCATTAGTTAAAATAATTAAAATAAAAAATAAAAATGCTATATTACTTTCTTTTGGGTTCTGTTCCCACATATACTAAAACAATTATGCAGCTCATGTTCGCTGGATGACTCTGTATTAAATAGTCTTGTGATATCCACCTTCCCTTTGTTACATAATTGTTAATTATATTAGACATTTAAAAGCATATTGTAATATGCAAAATTGCATACGATTGTACTGTAACAGCAGCACATACTTATGCTGAGCATTTTCAGTTACTGTGACCCAAATTTGAAGTCAAATTATTCATTCATTGTTCAATGAATTGAAATACAGAAAAAGTAAGAAATTAAGTGAGGGAAGTGCTTAAGTTTGGAAAAGAAGTAGTACAGTACAAGTAATATACATGTTATAACATTTCAGACCCTGCCATAATAAGAGAAAGGCAGAAAGGAAAAATTCAGATCATCACCAAGCAATCTGTGATACAGCTGAGATGAGAGCTGAATGTTCAGACCTTTAGCCCACCTGCTCTCACTCAATAAGCGCTTAATCTCTCAATCCTCCAGAGGGAGCTCTTTAGATGATTACTGACGGTGCTCCCTTGGGCACAGGTCAGTAAAGCCTTTGGCCTGGTGGCCCTTTCAGAACCACAGATGGAGTGCTGCCATCTCATATTACAGCTCCCTGAGCAGGCCTAGAGCGATCTCGCACAGTTGGCCTATCATTCACCCAGTGGACGCACCAGCACATCTTCCAGCGCTTCACATATCACTCATCCTCTGCTTCCAAACAAATGTCTGTCCAGAAGCATTAACGTTACACCCACACAATAGTCTGCCAGAGCTCCGTGCTGGGCGTACTTGGCAAAAGCCTCAAAAGGCAGATGAAGGTGGAGGGGGAAACATGAATAAGTAAGACTGCTGCCTTGTTCTGTGCATTTCCCATGGAACAAAGACTCATTCTTGGAATTCTATGCACATAGACAAGAAATATTGCTCTTTACATGAAAAACACATTGATGTGTCTCCATGTAAATTATGGAAAAAAAAACTACATCAGAGAATGGATAAATCTTTTGTGACTGTCTGACAGAGATAGGGAAAAGAAAGACGTATGACATTAACATTATTTTATTTGGAAAACGCTTTTATTCAAACTGACATTGAGCTTAGGCAGAATACAAACCATGAAAAGTGGCTCAGGGTCCAACAATGGCTTTCACGCAATTCTGATACTCAAAATAACAACTAAAAAAATGAACAGTGGCAATCCTTTGGTTTAAAGGCATGACCTTAGTTGGGGCAGTGACTCTGTGGGAGTTCTGGGATTTTAATTTACAGTTTCAAGAGCCAATAGATCTTTAGCTGTCACAGTATCACCTTTGACCTCACACTTTCTACTTGCTAGCACAGAACCACGAAGTTCTCAGTCTTAGTGAGACTGGTGTTATACATTTACAGTACAGGGATGGTATTCTGGAAAGTGTGTTCAAAGCTTACAGTACCCATGTTACCATGATTAGCGATGAGTGCGTGCCATAGCATGGCGAGTGTCTCTTATCGCCTTACCACCCAGCAGGACTCCCATCTTGGCTAACCCTCAGGGCTGACAACCGACACACGCCAACCAATGCCACTCTGATGGTTGACCTTCTCAAACAGTTTCCATGGTGCTGTCTCACAGTGTTAAGCCCACAATGAAGCTCTTCACAGTCCACATACTTTCAGTCATTTTCCCCCCTATAGCCTGGTTCCCTGATATGAAATAATGCACTGCACACAAAAAAAAAGAAAAGAAAAGAAAAACAAACACAAAAAAACCCCTCATTATCTAGAGTGGCACAATATGTGCAAGAAGCAGCTCAGTGCTCTAATCAATCTTCCATAACTAGATTGATGAGGAAGTGTGCCTGTCACAAAGTACACTCCGGTGAGACTGATGCACATAGTCTCCTGTGAGGTCAGAAACAAAGTTCATGGGGTCATGGAGTGCTTATTATTTTAATGGGGGCTCTATTATTCAGCGGCGGCTAAAAAGGGTGACCCATGTGTTGTCCATCTTTGGTGTGTCTAAAAAGGTTATGCACTTTACTAAGATACGGGAAGTGTGATTAATTCAGTGAAAAGCTACATCTCCTGGCCTGACACATGTGAACAGATTATTCTTTAAGCAAAATAAATAAGCATCATGAGCTAAAAAGTGAGACCAAATGTAACTTAATGGTAAAAGTCCCTAAAACTGATGATCTTTCCTCGGCCAGAGGCAAGGCTGCGGGGACACACACACACACACACAAACACACAAACACACACACACACACACACACACACACACACACACACACACACACACACACACACACACACTTGTCGAGTCAATGGCAAATTAATTATAGCTCACCATAAACCCTGGATTCCTACCAATAAGCCATACTAATTTTCATCGGTGTTCAGACAGCCATTTATGGGCAATTTGAAAAACTGTCAACAGTGCAATATGTATTTAAAAATGCCATGCTGAAGTGATTTTAAAAAGTCCAGTCTGGATTGATCGGCTGAGGTTGATGTATGCTGTCTATTCGGGCAGAGCCAAAAAGAGCATATGAAGAGTGAGAGGGTGGTCTACATGCTGGCTTGCAGACCATTTTATCTTCAACAAATTCTACAGCTACAGATAAACATTGCATGTAACGTAATGTAACAGCTAAACTTAGTGTCCTCAGAGTGCTAAACATGCCCAAGCCCCAGACACCTGGTGCCCTCGATCTCTTCGTGCCTGCCCAGGGTTTCCCTCTAGAGCCTGTCAATCCCTTCTTCATCAGCTGGCCTGCTGGTCCACAGGGCCTTGATCCAGCTCACACACATGACCACATGCCTGTAACCATGCACACATATTTCTCAGAGGTCACTCAGCAACGTTTATGAAAATCAATATATCAGACATATCTTACAGAAGTATATAATGGTCTGATATACTGATGAGCATATTTAATTCTTGTCTATTCTCATTAATCTGGCCACTCTGCCACAGACATAAAGATAAAGATTTTTTTTTTTTTTTTTTTTTCCAAGATGGCGCCGGGTGACCTGCAGCCAGTTACAGGAGCTCTTCAGTTTATTTTTCTTTTTTTTCTCCTTTCTATTGTATATAGGCGTGTTTCTTTATCTTTTTTCAAATTTTCCTTTTTCTTTCTTCAATCCTGCATCTGGAAAACATACTTTCATGATGCTTTTGTTTTTCTGTGCACTTTTATTTTCACTTTTTGGATCGGCGTATTTTTTTTTTTCTGTCTATAAAGTTACTCCATTCTTTTCTTTTATTGTTTATTAATTTATACTATTTATGTATCTATTTATTTATTTACTTATATAATATATATGTACGTGTGTATGTTTGTACTTGTATCTATTTTTGCACCCCCTACTGATGGTACCTCAAGAGCCTGTAACAGTGAATTTCTCCATTGTGAGATTAATAAAGCTGTATCTTATCTTATCTCTTATCTTATAAGAGCCTTGTGACTGGTCAGGGCATATTAACTTTTTTTCCGGATAAATATCATATATCCCAGATATGTCAAATGAGGAGAATTTCAGCCAAAGTGCATTGAAAACCTACCAATTATTAATTTCTTGTCCTGTGCATTGCAAGTCTAGTTTTGGCCTAATTAGAAAGCCTTAGAGAGGTTTAATGGAGCAATTTCTGGAGCATTCGTATATTCGTTCATCTTCTTATGCTTTATGTTATCCTTTATCTATTTTCAAGATTTCTGGATGCGGTGAAGGCGGACATGAAGGTCGTTGGAGTAAGAGTGGAAGATGCAGAGGATAGGGAGAGATGGAGGCAGATCATTTGCTGTGGCGACCCCTGAAGGGAACAGCCGAAAGGAAAAGAAGAAGACTTCTTATGCTTTATCTTTTATTGGGGTCATGGGGAAGACTAGACCCCATCCCACTCTAGAAAAGAGTGAGCTACGTTGTAAAGAGCTTTCCAGCCTATCACAGGGCCAAGGTAAAAGTTGAGTCTGTTGGGTTTTTACACCCAAGCCTTGTGGCTCATCAGGCCGGTGCTTATCCCCGGTTTCCATAGCGTGAAGCGACGAGGAGTTCAACTCCCCCTGGATGGGACGCTAGTCCATCACATGTTACCTTCCCAGTATGTTTTTACTGGTACCCATTTATACTGCTGGGTGAACAGAGGCACACTTGTGGTTGAGACCTTTCCCAGGGGTCTTAGCACAGTGAGGGTCTCAGTGGGATTCGAACTCACAACCTCCCGATCATGAGCGCAGCACCCTAACCACTACACCACTGGCCCCACATCACAGGGCCAACACAGACACACAATTATTCATACTCATGCTCACAACCAGGGGCAACTGAGAATATCCAATCAGATGCCAATCAGATCATGCTTGCGTTTGCACTCTGGGGGGAAACCAGAGTATCCAGAGAATGCACAGGCTGGGCATGAAAACTTCACACAGAAACACCCTTACTGGGTCGGAGGCTCAATCCCAAGAACTCCTGATGTGAGGTTTAAATGCCAACCACTGCATCCTCGTGGCACCTGCAGTCATATATTTACATATTAAATTCAGCAACTACGCACTATAAGTTTGGAAACTTAGTCAGTCATTCATATATACATATACAGGTGGTCCTCACTTAACAACGGACTCGGTTAAGGACGATTCAGAGTTACGACGGCCTGCTAAAAATGGTCAAATTATCAAAAGTATACTTTTCCTCACAGCAGAAACAAAGAAGCTGAGTTGTGAGTGTGTGTATATGTTCGCGCATACCCAGTGTCAGCAGCATCTCCCATCCCGCCACCCTACCCACACTCACGCACACCCACACGTGCGCACGCACACACACGCTCACTACTCAGTCGAAAGTCTACCACGCTGCTACGTAAGAGAGTTCAAGCGATTGCTAGCAGTTATGGCTTCTCGCATTCAACGGTCTATATGTATGCAATACAGTAGCCTACTGTACGAATACAAACCAAGCAAAATGTCTACTAAAGTGGGGTCCATTTAACAACAGAATCGCTTAACGACGGGTTCTTCAGTGCATTGCGGTGTTTTTTTTTTTTAATATTCATCAAATTATAAAATTAGGAAATTAAGGAAGAATAGGGGGGAAATGAAGGAAAATGCCGCAAAAACAAGGCCAATTATGCAAAAAAACAAACAAACAAACAAACAAACAAAAATACCCTAAACAAACATGAAACAAAAAAAAAACAAGTCTGCATCTGCATGCTCGCGCGCGTGCACATCTGTAGGTGTGTTTATTTATATTTATTTACATCTTATGCATTATTTTTTAATGTTTAATTGTTATTATAAGCATTTATAGCATTAAATATGTATGTATGGACATTATATATACACATATACATGCACGTATACATCAGTCGGGGGTGGTGGGGGGTGACCCTACTTTGCAGAATTCAGAGGTCGCGGGGAAAATCGGATTCAATTAACTGCGGAAGGTGAAGGATCCCTGTGTGTGTGTGTGTGTGTGTGTGTGTGTGTGTGTGTATATATATATATATATATATATATATATATATATATGTATATATATATATATATACAGTAAAACCTCCGCTGACGAACGCTTAAGCTCACGAACTTTTTGCCTCAAGAACATTAAATTTGCGAGCATATAGTCTCTGCTGACGAACTAGTTTTCGGTGAACGAACCAAGCCACGCGGTCGAACAGCGCCACGGTGGCGGCCACGAGAAGCTGACGCACGCTCACGGCGTCACAGTTCATCACCCCCTTTCTTTGAGTGCGGAAGTGGTTTGTGTTTGATAGACATTTTGGACCATATTGAGTGGACTTTTGCTATTATGGGACCGAAAAAGACCCACCACAGGCGGAGATCATTGAAAAACACGAACGAGGTGTGCGTTTGTGTGACTTAGCGTCCCAGTACCAGTACGCTAAGTCTACCATTGCTCCCATCCTTAAGAACAAGGAAGCTATTAAGGGTGCGTGTGTGGCTAAGGGTGTTTCCAAACAGTAGGCGTTTCCAAACTCTCCTTCCAAACAGTAAGTCCCTCCCTCCCGCCTCCTCCCACTCCATTCCATCAAGCCATCAACTACCATCACAAAGGTAAATAAAACGACTTTATTATACAGTACAGTTTATTTCTTTAATTACAATACAATAGCACATTTATTATACATAAAATAAGGTATATTTTTGTGTAGTTTTAAGGCTTATTTAGTAGAAAATTGTGTTTTATGGGGACCTGGGAACGGATTATTCTCATTTTAATGGTTTCTTATGGGAAATAAATGTTCGGAAGACAAACTTTTCGCCTTACACACACTTTCTGGGAACCAATTATGTTCGTGAGCAGAGGTATCACTGTATATCACATTTTAACTAATTAATTTCCAGATTTCTCACTATATGTCTCAGATAATGGGATAGAATTACTAAAACATTACTGCACAGAAAACAGGAAGGGAATTATTATTTATTTATTTATTTATTTTGGCTTTGCAAATATTTCAGTAAGCTGAAGACATGGATTCAGACAGATGTTGCTAGAAATGATCAGCTTCTACTGTTTCTTCTGGAACAACACTAATCTCAACCAGACTTTCTCTCAGATTGCTCAGGATAGACAACACGAACAAACTGTAGTCTGGCAGCTGACACTAGTGCTTCGAGCCCAGTCCACTCCTTCCCACCTCTCATAAACACAAGGATTTAACATCTCCATCTGATGACAGGTGATAAAGCAGAGCACCTGCCAATAAATCAGGTTCCTCTGCTTCTGTCCTATTTTTTTTTCCAAGCAAAGCACTGCCTAACAGATGGAGACAACTGCAAAAAGAAGAGCGGCTACTAGGGCTGCTGGATTCCTATAAAAATTATAACAATAATTGAATGAAATTTAGTGCTGGAAAGTACAGGAAAATTAATTCGTCATAGAGAACACAGTAACAGTGCTTATTGTCGCAGCAGCCTATAACACAGTCTTGTTGAATTCTCTTTTCGTAAAATGCTGATCAATCAACTATTATTCATTGAAGGTGAGATGGATATCACTGAATAGTCCCTGACATGAAGAGTTGATTCTGAGCTGAATAAACTTTATAATTTTTAACATAGAGATACACAAAACACAAACTAAGTTTTAGGATATTTTATCCGTTTCAGTGTCAGGTGAGTTTTGTGAGTTTCGAAGACATAAATGCTTCATAACAGCATCTTTTTTACATTCATTGAAAGTTTTAGTATACACTGCATGGAAATACAATGAAAATAAAACTTAAAAAAAACTTTTTATAGTTAATTTTTACATATTTTAGAGGGAAATAAACACGGCATGTGCCGCAAGCAGAGAATAAGTGCCCCCAAATTGGAACATTTTGAAGATGTTCAAAGCTTTAGTATAGACTGCATGGAAACATAAAAGCAAACTGAAGTATCCCTACTTGGGTTAATGTATATGATCCTCAGATCACAAACTACTCAGGTGCATTCTGGTATAGTATACTCACTGCCAATGAAAACGTAACACCATTTTATTTGAAATATTTTTGGAACCATCCTTTCTGAGCATGAGTCCTGGTGTTTCAATGACCCTAAACACCTCAATGACTCATTTCCAGTTGCAGCACTCATAGCACGCTTCACTGAGCCTGGATCGAGACTCCAACTGCTCCAATTTTGTTTTGGGGTCTCAATAATCAGAAATGACTGCATTGAATGAGTGATCATCTTCCCTACAAAAAGCTCAGCAAGCAAGCATAGGATTCTGCAGTGAAATCTTGACCATGCCTCGACTGTCACATGATGATCAATCATCTGCAGCAGCGTGCATTTAATTTCCTTCCCTGGCCTGTGTATTCCCATGACTTTTGACCCATTAAACATTTGTGGAATCAGCTTGGATGCTGAGCATCAGGTTGAGTACCAGCACCACAGAACAGACAAGAACTGGTCGTGGCAGGAGTGGAGAGATGTCCCACAGAACGACATATGGAGGCTCGTCAGATCCATGCACAAAAAAAAAATGACTACCTGTATAAACCCAAATGAAGGTCATATTCCAAATTGAACTTTATGTTTGGGATGGACATTTTGTTGTGATTTTGAAAAAAAAAAAAGTGCCTCGGTTTTGTTTCAAGTTGCGATATTTTACATAAAGATTTCCGGTTGCTACTGATTGATACTGTTCAAATTATGTATGATAAAGGAATCACATGTTTGTACAGTATCACTGCACTCATTGTTATTTTAAAAGTTCTATAACAACAGAGTAATCTCACAGATGGCCAATCAGGTAGCTAGCTATGAACACTTCATTCATTCATTCATGGCCCAAGTTGAGGCGTTTAAGTATCTTGGGGTCTTGTTCACAAGTGAGGGAAGAATGGAGCGGGAGATCGACAGACGGATTTACCAGTCGATCTACATTCCAACCCTCACCTATAGTCATGAGCTTTTGGAAGTGACCAAAAGAACAAGATCGCGGCTACAAGCGGCTGAAATGAGCTTCCTTCGCCAAGTGGCGGGGTTCTCCCTTAGAGATAAGGTGAGAAGCTCTACCATCCGGGGAGAGCTCGGAATAGAACCGCTGCTCCTCCACATTGAGAGGGGCCAGTTGAGGCGGCTCAGGCATCTGGGCAGAATGCCTCCTGAACACCTCCCTGGTGTGGTGTTTCGGGCATGTCCAACCGGGAAGAGAGCCCGGGGTCAACCTAGAACACGCTGGAGGGACTATGTCTCTCGGCTTGTCTGGGAACGCTTCGGTGTCGCCCTGAAAGAGCTGGAGGAAGTGGCTGGGGAGAGGGATGTCTGGACCTCTTTGCTTAGGTTGCTGCCCCCACGACTCGACCCCGGATTAAGTGGAAGATGAGATGAGATGAGGATGGCAGAGAGGCTGGCACCCATCTCTGCTGACTCTGGGTGAGGGCAGCTTGCTAGACCATCGCAGGTCTATAAACACTTTAAAAACAGTCAATTCCACATTGGAATAATATTTTATACAGTGTCATATCAAACCCTTGAAAAACTGAAATAAAGTAAAGTCTTGTTTTTTGTTTTTTTTTCCCCCCACTATGTTCACTCCTGGTCTGAACATAGTGTGTTCTTTAAAGATGGAGGTAATTTTTTGCACAATTCCACAAACCCTGCTCTCATATCTACATTCTGACCTGAGGGCTCCAAGTTCAGCAAGCACTTGTGAGAAAATATTTTGCATGGGCCACAGTTGCATGATTGACACAGTAAGATCCAGCACCAAAGACTGCAATTGCTGAGGTATTTTTTTGAAGTATTCAATTGCAGCCTGTAATAGAAACATATTAAATCTACAGTTGAGCTATTTTTGTTTAATGAAGACGAAGGACATTTATACCCCCATTTCACTGGAGCACGGCAGACTAGTGGAAGCAAAAATGTTGTCATCCTCCAATGTTCCTCAGTCAATTCATCTTCCGTGTCCTTCCGTATGATTCCGAATGTATTCTTCAGCTTCCATCAGGCCAAACTCTTCCACGGACGTGCTTTTGAACATGTTCATGTTCATGTCAGAAGATTTTTTCCGTGAACGTGCTTTTGAACATGTTCAAAAGCACGTTCACGGAAAAAATCTTCTGACAGTGTTCCCTTAGGTTCCTCAGTCATTCCGCAAACGTTCCGTCATTTCCTCAAATGTTCCGTGATCATTCCTTTTATTCCGCCAGCATTCCTTGACCGTTCCGTGGGCCTTCCCCCCTCTTTCGGGTGGTCAAAAGCGGCCACAGAATCCCCACAGAATACTCACAGAAGGTTTGCGGAATACATACAGAACGTTTGTGGAATGGTTGTGGACAACACGGAAGACTTGCGGAACACTCAAGGAAGTCACCTCCACTATAAATTATTCCAGTTCATTCACTTTATTTTTTCTGTTTTCCTGTTCATGTAATAAAGTTTGAAACTTATAATCACTGTGGTTTGAACTTGTGTGCGTGGCTTTTAGTCTTAAAGGATTTATTGAGGTGCAAATAAAAGGAACATATTGACATTATTGATATTAAACATATTATCATATGTTCATTTTCTGTAACCGCTTCATCCTAATTAGGGTCGCGGGGAGGCTGGTGCCCATCCCAGCCAACTCAGGGCGAGGGCAGAGTACACCCTGGACAGCTCGCCAGGCCATCGCAGGGCGGAAACACGCTGACGGCTTTGCAGCCTACTCTTGTCGAAAGTCAGCAATGGTTCTTTTACATGCCTCACGCCATAGACAGTGAGAGACATGGCCGGCCTTTGATAACCCAGTTAGCTGCACTGGGGGGGGGGACAGTGACAACCTTGTGGAGAGTGGGACTCGAACCCCCAACCTTTGGCTCAGCGATCCGGTGACTTATACCACTAGACCACCACTGCGCCTTATTATCATATGTTAAATTTTAAATCTATTGTCATTATAAACATATTAGAAATTATAAACATATGGTATGAATGAGAGAATGAGCTTCCTCGGTTGAATCCACGTATTTATAGGCGGAATCAGATGCAAATCTTTTGATCTTTGCCGATTTTTCCTCGTTGAAATGTGGTTACATCGGGTATTCCTCAGTCATTCCTTAGTCATTCCGTGTTGAACGTGAACGTTCCGCCTTCATTCCGCCTGTTCCACAATCATTCCGTAGCTCTTCCTTCTAAAAAGGAGTAGAACATTCCGTGAACGTTCAGAAGGTCCAATTTTCCATAGGTTTTTGACCCATTTTTTCGTGTAAAAATGCCGAAGTTCCTCCGTAGAGTGCGTTCTGTGCCTTTCCGCCACAATCATTGCATTCCGCGCTCCAGTGAAATGGGGTTATTAGCAAGCATATTATGATCATGGTTTTGCTTGATTAGCTTGTTAGATATGAATCTGAGTTCAGCTGCACATCAATACAGGGCTGTAATTCTTCTGATATGCAGTTATTTATTTAGCATCCAGACTAAAGTACATACTCAGTAAACTGCACATCACCACATTTACCCCTTTATCTCAGTGAAGTGTTATTGCTGTGTAGTGGTTATCAGTCTATTGTTAGCCCACAAATTCTTTGGCTGTTCTCACTTTAATGGACTTACAGTGTGGCTTCGCCCTGCAGGCAGAACAGCAACAGAGCAGAGTGATAAGCTAGCAACACACACACACACACACACACACACACACACACACACACACACACACACACACACACACACACAAACGACTTTGTGTATTAATACACAGTCCAGTCAAGAAATAGGCATGGCAGGGCCTCACCCAGCCCACGCACAGGGAAAAAAATGGAGATATGACAGTTGTGTTATAGGCTCTGAGCATCAGCACTTCTTACTTATTATATTACTTATCGTGTATCGCTAAGTCTTTCCATTATAACATTAATGTTGTCCCTGGCTTGTCTAATCAAATGCAGGCACATTTCTACTCAATAAGTGTTTGGCAATAGCTGATTTATTTATGCTTTCAGGAAAAAAATAACAACAACAACAACAACAACAACAACAAAATCGCTTAACTCTGCAGTGTATGTGGCACTGGTAAAGTCGCAGAGGAAAAAGGATAGAATGTATTGGCAAAGGAAAGGAAAGGGAAGAAAAGGAAAAGGGATGCTACTTAGCAATAAATTCCTTTAACAATGTACCAATAAGGTATGAATCAACCACCAAATACACACACAATTCAAAACTACATCCAGTGTGTCAAACCAACTGAATCTTCATTGGGCAGCTCGAATGTTATGTGGACTCAGCTTTATGATTCTGAAGCAAAATTGTCAATGCTGTTCAATGCATCTGGCTCTTACTGACATAAAAGCTCTAGCTCTATTTTTGTCCAAAGGGAAAAAAAAAGGCTGTAGCTCTATTTTTGTCCCAAGGACAAAATAAAGTAATTTTGGATTCCTGAAATTAAAAGCTAGCTATCTATTATAAAGACTAATAAATATATATATATATATATATATATATATATATATATATATATATATATATATATATATATATATATATATATATATATATATATATATATATATATATATATATATATAGTCAGCCCACAATTTACGGAATTAATCCGTTCCAGAGCACTTTTCGTATTGCGGGGATTTTGTAAGTAGGGGTCGCATCATACATGTTAAAAGCCTAATTCGTTCCAAGTCTCCAGTCTTTGGACTGGATAAACCCCATAAACCCTTTAAAAGTGATAAAAGTACACCATATAAAAAGTATACACAAAGTATACATACACAAAGTATACATATATATATATATATATATATATATATATATATATATATATATATATATATATATATATATATATATATATATATATATATATGGATGAGGGCTGATACAGTGGTGTCTGATTAGCATTTCTGTCTCAGTAAAAAAAAATCCTGGCTTCAAGCCTTGTGACCAGCAAGGGTGTTTCTACATTTGCATGTTTTCTGCCGGCGAGGGTTTCCTCAAGATACACATGTTTTCTTCCTACAGTCCAAAGATTTGCACATTAAGCCATTTTATACAGTATTTAAAATTGCCCCTAGGTGTAACTGAAAGTGATGGGCATGTGTGTATTTTTCTTGCGATTGTCTGGCGAGGTGAGATGGGTGGGATGGGCTCCAGCCTACCCATGGTCCTAATTAAAAATAAAGAGGTTCAGAAAAAGTGATGCTTAAAATGAATAAACAAACAAATGAATAAATAAATAATCATATCACTTTACTGAAGCAACCACTTCAATGGCTCATAAGTGATTTTAAGCGAGCTTATAAGTGAATCGTAAAATCAATACATTGTTAAGTGGAAAAATGAAACAATCCAGCAAGCTTGAGGTTTCTGCTGCTGAAAGAGTCCCAGCCTATGCCTGAATGACAAACCTTGACCTAACACAAATAATCTATGCGTATTCATTTTGCAGCAGAATGACTTCCAGGCCTATAAAGAAAGACAGAATACAACCTCGGCTCTGGCTCTGCGTTTAGAGTCAGGGCAGATAACCGCATGTTAGCGTCAGGTTGAATTTCCTTTCTCTGACAAAATAAAATGCAAAGGGCTTATTCGTACAGCATGTGGCAAAATTAGTTCCTTATTCTCTTTATTATTAGATTCATATGCCTAAATTTGAATATCATTTCAGGTTAATTTGATGCTGATGGTTAGAGGTAGGTGACAATAAAAAAATAATAATGAAAAGATCCTTCAATGACACAAAGACTTAGTGGTTAATGCAATTGGTTAATACAATGGGTCACTATTCTGAAGGACAGCGGTTCAATCTCCACTGTCACCACTGTTGGGCCCTTGAGCAAGGCACTTAACCCTTAATTGCTCAAGTTGTATAAAAATGATAATTGTAAGTCGTTCTGGATAGGAGCATCTGCCAAATGCTGCAAATATAAATAATATCTTATAATTAATGATGTACATGTTTTTAACAAATGTGTGGTGTTACATTAAAAAAAAAAAAAAAAACACTAGGGATTCTGCTGGATCTGTATTTTTAGACAAATGCCCATCTTTGGCCCTACAGTGGCCTGGTGAGCTGTCCAAAGTGTACTTTGCCCTTGCCCAGAGGTGGCTGAGATAGGCACCAGCCTCCCTACATCCCTGATTAGGATTAAACGGTTCAGAAAATGAATTAAATGAACAAATGTACCTATCTTTGTTCAAAAGCTCCAGACTGTTTCAGTATTACCTTTTTTGTTTGTTTATTTAAGGATTTTCTGTTAAGCAGCTATTATAAAAATTAATACATTCATTTAAAAGCTTTTTTGTGTATTGTATTACTATGCAATGCATAATTTATCATTACAAAGAAATATCTAAAATGCAATCATGAATAGAAAGCTATACAAAGTGTTTTTAATTGCACATAAGAGACATGGGTTGTGTTAGAAATCATTCACTCATTCACTACTCTCCACTCACTATACATACAAAGAATTAATGCAGTGCACTATAAAGAGGGAACACTTCTGGACACTACTTTCCACGGCACATACATTTTTACTTTACTCAGCAAATTAATAATTACAGTGACAGGTCAAAATCAACTGAGCTGGTGAACCATCCACCCTCCAGTAATTCATGATGGTGTGTAATGCTTGGGTAATGAACATTGGTTGGACACTACTTTTCACAGTGCATTATGGGGTATATTGAGTCAATTATTCAATTATTCATTCATTCATTTTCCAAGCAGCATAATCTTAATTAGGGTCATGGAGAGGCTGGTGACCATCTGTTGCCGAATGTGGGGTACAACCTGAATCGTTAACATAGGAAGAACATGCAAACTCCACACAAAAACACCTGAAGACTAGGAATCAATCACAGGACTCTCTTGCTGTGAGGCAAACATGTTAACACTGTACCACTGTGCCACCTGAGTCAATAAATAATTATAATTTTACAATAAATAATTTCCATTTTCTCACTAAACATTCCGACAACACTACGAACTAGTGAACTTACTTAATATAGTGCGTTAGTATACTAACTAATATAGGGCAGTGGTGGCCTGGTGGTAAAGGGCGCTGGATCGCTGATCCTAAGGTTGGGGGTTCGAGTCCTACTCTCCACAAAGTTATCACTGCCCCCCCCCCCCCCCCCCCCAGTGCACCTAACTGGGTTATCAAAGGACGGCCATGTCTCTCACTGCCTATGGTGAGAGGTTCATGTAAAAGAACCATTGCTGACTTTAGTAAAGAGTAGCCTCATAGCCGTCAGCATCGGTATCGGCAAGAATGAAAGGAACAATGTACAAGACGGTGTTGAGGCCAACGATGTTGTATGGTTTAGAAACAGTGGCACTGGGGAAAAGACAGGAGGCAGAGCTGGAGGTAGCAGAGATGAAAATGTTGAGGTTCTCTTTGGGAGTAACGAGGATGAATAGGATCAGGAATGAGCACATCAGAGGGACAGTACATATAAGACGTTTTGGAGACAAAGTCAGAGAGGCTAGATTGAGATGGTTTGGACATGTACAGAGGAGGGATAGTGAGTATATTGGTAATAGGATGCTGAGGCTGGAACTACCAGGTAAAAGGCCTAGAGGAAGACCAAAGAGACGATTCATGGATGTGGTGAAGGAGGACATGAAGGTCGTTGGTGTAAGAGAAGAAGATGCAAAGGATAGGGTGAGATGGAGGCGGATGATTCGCTGTGGCGACCCCTGAAGGGAAAAGCCGAAAGGAAAAGAAGAAGAAGCCTCATAGCCGTCAGCGTATTTCTGTCCCTTGCTAAAGGGTTGAGTAAGGAAGAGCATCCGACGTAAAAACCTATGCCAAATCAAACGTGCGAATCAGATGATTCACTGTGACGACCCCTGCAAAAAACGTGAAAAGCCGAAAGGAAAGAATGAAGTATACTAACTACTATATAGTGAGTAGTAAGTAATTTCTGATGCAGTGCTGGATCTCGCTAAATACTTTTTTGGAACCAGTAAATATTTTTTTAATAATGTCTAATGCAGTGAAAGAAGCAGGGTCATTGATGAAAGAGTTATTTATTTATTTATTTTTTAGCTTTGTGAGTATGCCACTGTACCAGAGATGCAAATAAGGAGAAAAAAATGTTCAGGCACTACATAAACGCATTTACCAAAAATTTCCGTCTCTGGATACAAAACAAATTCACGATACGAAACACGCCATCTCAAAAATTCAAACAATGCGCGAGTTGCTCTCCCACTGGCTAGCTCCCAACATCCCGCATCCCGCTGGCCTCCCATTGGCTATCTCCCAACATCCCGCCCCACTGACCTCCCATTGGCTATCTCCCAACATCCCGCCACGCTGGCATCCCATTGGCGAGGAGGGAGCTGCATCTCCATTATACCCATTACGCAATCCCTCCCATTGGCTATTATGGAGCTGCATCTACATAATAGCCATGATGCTTTTCGTATGCCTTCAACCCATTGTTCGTAACGGAGTTCTAAAATGTGTAAATAACAGAGTTTCTGTTGTTTCGTGACTTTTTTTGAGTGTGCTCATTGCAACTTTATTTTTTGGCTCACACTTTTAACCTTGCATAAACATTTGTAACATTATAACTCTGCTAACAAGACATGGTCAACACATGAGTGCACACACACACACACACACACACATGCACGCGCGCACACACACACACATGCTCGCACATGTGATTCCCGGTGAAAGTGATTCCCTGTGCGAGTGAAAAAAAGAAGCAGGCTTATGGCATGCGGTTGAGTGATATCGCAAAGGAATACAGTCAAACCTCGGCTGACGAACGCTTAAGCTCACGAACTTTTCGCCTCAAGAACTTTAAATTCGCGAAAATATAGTCTCGGCTGACGAACTACTTTTCGGCGGACGAACCAAACCACGCGGTCGAACAGCGCCACGGTGGCGGCCACGAGAAGCTGACGCCAGCTCACGGGCGTCACAGTTCGTCACCCCTTTCTTTGAATGCGGAAGTGGTTTGTGTTTGCTAGACATTTTGGACCATATTGAGTGTACTTTTGCTATTATGGGACCGAAAAAGACCCCACCACAGGCGGAGATCATTGAAAAACACGAACGAGGTGTGCGTTTGTGTGACTCAGCGTCCCAGTACCAGTACGCTAAGTCTATCACCATCCTTAAGAACAAGGAAGCTATTAAGGGTGCGTGTGTGGCTATGCGTGTTTCCAAACAGTAGGCGTTTCCAAACTCTCCTTCCAAACAGTAAGTCCCTCCCTCCCTCCTCCTCCCACTCCATTCCATCAAGCCGTCAACTACCATCACAAAGGTAAATAAAACCACTTTATTATACAGTACAGTTTATTTCTTTAATTACAATACAATAGACATTTATTATACATAAAATAATGTATATTTTTGTGTAGTTTTAAGGCTTATTTAGTAGAAAATTATGTTTTATGGGGACCTGGGAACGGCTTATTCTCATTTTAATGGTTTCTTATGGGAAATAAATGTTCGGAAGACGAACTTTTCGCCTCACACACACTTTCTAGGAACCAATTATGTTCGTGAGCAGAGGTATCACTGTATGGCCAAACCCGTCTACCACTGGTACGATATTGAAGCAGAAGGTGGCCTTAAAAGGTATAATTTTATAATTTTAAAGGGTTTAGGGGTAGTATTGGGGGCCTTGGAACGAATCAGGCCTTTTACATGTAAAATGCGGCTCAATTTACGAAAAAAATCAGATCACGAACACTCTCTGGAAGTGATTAATTTTGTAAAGTGCGATATCACTGCAATTGTTCCGAGAGAAGCATGGACATGTCAATATGATGTGCCGGAATGGGTATTTATGAAGAATTGTAATGTTTTTATTATGGTTTCTGAGTGCCACTGAAGAGGGCAGTGGTGGCCTGGTGGTATAGGGCGCTGGATCGCTGATCCTAAGGTTGGGGGTTCGAGTCCCACTCTCCACAAGGTTGTTACTGTCCTCCTAGTGCAGCTAACTGGGTTATCAAAGGCCGGCTATGGCTCTCACTGTCTATGGTGAGAGGTTCATGTAGAAGAATCATTGCTGACTTTCGACAAGAGTTAGCTGCAAAGCCGTCAGTGTGTTTCTGTCCCTTGCTAAAGGGTTGTGTCAGGAAGGGCATCCGACGTAAAAACCTATGCCAAATCAAACATGCGAATCATTCACTGTGGCAACCCCTGAAAATGGGAGAAAGCCAAAAAGAAATCTCATCACAGAGTGCCACTGAAGGTAAAAGTAAATAACATGATAGTTTTAGAATCATTTTATTAATTTGAGATATGAAATGAGCATGATGTTCTGAGACCCTGTGCTTAAAAAGTAAGGACTCAAGTTAAAAAAGCCCAAGGATACAGGTTAGGCAGCCAGTGATTTTGATTAAAATAATTTATGCAAATCATTTCTTTGTTGTTGTTGTTGTTGTTGTTCAATTTTAATATTTTTTTTCTGTCGTTGTTTTCATTTGTAAATATTTCAAGCTTTTCTTTATTTGTGTTATAACCTTTGAAAAGCACAATTCTGCATGGGTGCTTTTGTATATATCTGAAATTTGCCCAAGGTTAAGTTTCAGGTGTTTGTCGATGCAGTCAGAGGACCACTGATTATTATTATTATTATTTTTTTACTTTCTCAAATTCTCTTTCAGTGGTAAAGAGAAGTTGGTGAGCCTTGATTCAGCACAAAGAGATCCCACACATGCTAAAAGCAAGATGTAAAATCCTTACTGTGAGCCTGACACAAGCATATACTTGGACTGATAAATCACAGAAAAAATAACTCGAACAATGCAGTTCAGGAAACCATTCGATGTTCTTTCACAATGGTGGGGAAACTTGAACTGGCCACATGACTATCGTTAAAAGCTCTGAGTGATCAGGATCTGCACAAAGAATCCTGGAATACAAACCCACATAAACAAACACAACAATAAATAACATGCCCAGGAAAAAAAAAAAAAAAAAAAAAAAAGAAGCTGGGCCCACATTCAGTGCTGCCATGCAGAACATTCATCTGTGCCTGCTGGCTCTTGTCCCTTCACACTTGTCACTCTGAAATTCAGCCACTCAAATGTTTTCAAGTCATCTGAAGAGCCTCTTATGGGGTTGTTAGTACGGGGGAAGTGTCAGGTGACAAAGCCTCGAGGGGCACCTCTCCAATCCCCAGGCACTTCAGCTTGTTTTCTACACAATGGCTAATTGGAAAAATACTATGGAGTTCGAAAATCTGAGGTTTAATCAGTATTTAGCACCATCTGGATGTGGGCTGCCGGCCTCCTTCTGCTTCTCTTTATTCAAGACTTCCTGCTAAGGCCCAGGACTGTCAAACCTTTCTACAAAAATGGAAACGGGACGAGAAGAGAGAGGTGCGCATGCTGTAAAACATTGATGTCTTTTTTTGTTTTTTAAACAAAGATTGATCTTTATAAATGCTGAGCAGATGTGCATCAGGTTTCTATTAGGTTAGCCATCTTTATCCCATGGTACAGTAAATTCTGTGTTCAAAATCCAATATGCATGCAGGTGGCTACAACTTGTGTTTCAATGCAAAGTCATTGTGTCCTTCAATCTCTCATCCCTTTGCTCTGGATCTTTCAACGAGAAAGCTGTTGCCTCAGCAGAAGAGAACAGTAGTCCCTAATGAGTCTTTCACAGCGCTGCAGTGTTAACAGCAGGTCTTTCACACTGCTGCATTGGAAGCGGCGTTGGTTGCCAAGATTTTCTTCCATCGACAGGTCATGCGGAGGCATTTAGTGTGTTTTAGAGTGAACTTGTCACACAAAAACCACACAATGCATTCAAAGATTTGGTTATTCTCTCTACAAATCCAAGTGCAAATACAGCAGAAAGAGAGAGGGGCTTAGTGGATTCCAGATTGCTTTACAAAAGGGGATGAAAGCAGCTGCACATGTTTACTAAAGAATGTGAGGATGGTGGCTTGAGAGCCAAAATGTTGTGTTTCCTCTCTACAAAAACGGAACATCCACCCAGAATATGGTGTCACAATATTCACCCATACACCACCTGTCACAATAGTTGTACTTCATGTCCCCAGGTATTGCTGGCTGCCACCATCAGTTCTCACTTGGCAGTGTTGATTCATCATCATCATCATCATCTTCCGCTTAGTCCAGGGTCGGGTCGCGGGGGCAGCAACCTAAGCAAAGAGGTCCAGACGTCCCTCTCCCGAGCCACTTCCTCCAACTCTCCCGGGGGGACACCGAGGCGGTCCCAGACAAGCCGAGAGACATAGTCCCTCCAGCGTGTTCTAGGTTGACCCCGGGGTCTCTTCCCGGTTGGACATGCCCGAAACACCACACCAGGGAGGCGTCCAGGGGGCATTCTGACCAGATGCCCGAGCCACCTCATCTGGCCCCTCTCAATGCGGAGGAGCAGCGGATCTACTCCGAGCTCTCCCCGGATGGCGGCGCTTCTTACCTTATCTCTAAGGGAGAACCCCGCCACTCGACGAAGGAAGCTCATTTCAGCCGCTTGTATCCGTGATCTTGTTCTTTCGGTCATTACCCAAAGCTCGTGACCATAGGGGAGGGTTGGAACGTAGATCGACTGGTAAATTTAGAGCTTTGCCTTGCGGCTCAGCTCCTTCTTCACCACGACGGACCGGTACAGGCACCGCTTAACAGCAGAGGCTGCAGCGATCCGTCTGTCGATCTCTCGCTCCATCCTTCCCTCACTCGTAAACAAGACCCCAAGATACTTAAACTCCACCACTTGGGGCAGGACCTCATTCCCAAAGTGTTGATTCAGCGTCACAAAAATTCTGGAGAAATTAATGAAATCAGAAGTTCCAGAGAGGTTTTAGCTAATTGCTTCTTTAACTTAAGCAAATGGATTTATTATTGATTTTTTTTTCTAATGTCTGATTGATAGACAGGCCACGAACAAATTATTTGCATTCACAAATGAGCTAATTTATTCACTGCTAACATCAGATAAACAATCATTGCATGATTGGCATGTGTGAATGTTACTCCTTATAGATATCATATAAGATTGCCTATTCTCTGCAGAAAACGGCTTGGTCTGTCTATCTGCCATATTGGTTAGTTAGTACAGTTTATAACAGAACATTGAGGGCATAAGCTGTAAAAACCTCTGTATATTTTCTCAATGTTTATGCTGTTGTAAGCTATAGCTGAATATCGAAGAGTAATGACCAAGGTGGCAGCACAAAGATCTACCACCCAAAATTGCTGCCAGTAGTGTGTACCCTATCTATCTTATTTGATATCTATGTTCCTCCTCTCCTCCTCCTCCTCCTCCTCCTCCTCCCGGACAACGCTGGTGGGAAAATGCCTGCTTGCTCTCAAGAAGAGAGGCGTGATCCTTTCAACAAGCTGATAAAGTCATGTCTGGTGGGAAAGTTTCATTCTTAAAACTGAATTGAGAAAAAAACTCTCTGAGGCATCAAATAATTCAATTGTATATTTTATTCCAAATGATCAAAAACCATGTCTAGAATGAATTGGAATTACCCAATAGCATGTGGCACTTGTGGCTGACTCACACCGGATATGATGTGCTCTCCTCCAGACTGAAACTATTCTAAATAAATAATAAAACAATTCTAATTTTTTCTTTTGTTTGTTTTTGTTTTTTATAATACAGACAGTCATAGACTTACGACTGCTTTTGGTTCTGGCAGACCAGTCGTAGAGCGATCTGGTCGTATGTCGACTTTCCATCCAAATACACTCATGCCAAACAAAAACAGATGAATAAATTTCGCACATTTAAATCTATACATCTATTTTCAATTCCACATCACTGTGACGCACAGCGGAGAGCCAATCCTTTCTGTACTCCACTGTGTGGGCGGGTCCGATAGCATCAAACTGTAATTTTATTGGAATATAACAACAGCCACAGACTGCGCGTGTTGTTTTTGAGTAAAGAGATACATTTCTCTCGTTTTGATCAGCTCATTTCCACAAAGCCAAGCACAGCTGGTAATCAAACACAAATGGCCAGACATGGAAAAACTTCAAACCACAGACCAGCTGATTGCCAAAACTTGGGACGCGCTTCCTGTCACATAAACACTGCAGCGTGTGAGTCCAATATAATTAGAGTTTCAAGGTATCGGACCCGCCCACACACAGAAAGGAATGGCTCTCCGCTTCGCGCCACAGTGACATGGCATTGAAAGTAGATGAATAGATTTGCTCTGAGCAGTTAGAAAGTGAAGCTGCATCATCTCCTGCTTGGCCTTTTAAGATGCTGGTGCTGCCGGCAGCACAAACAACTGCCGTACGCAACACTCGTACTGCACTGCCATGAATCATGCTTCACCACTTTTACAGTCGTAAAGAAAATCAAATGTAACTCGCATAGGTTCTAAGTCAACGACTCACTGTATAGGGATACCTGTGATGACCTGATGAGCTGTCCCCGGTGTATCCCGTCCTTGCCAAAACCTGACTGAAATGAGAGCCAGCCTCCCTGTGACCCTAATTTAGATTATGCAATTTAGAAAATGAATGAATGAATGACAGATATGGAGAATTTTTCAGATATTAGAGAGTGAGATTTCCTTTCCGCTTTTTCCCTTTATCACGGGTCGCCACAGCGAATGATTTGCACGTTTGATTTGGCATAGGTTTTTACATCAGATACCCTTCCTGACACAAACCCTTTTGCAAGGGACAGAAACACGGTGACGGATTTGCAGCTACTCTTTACAAAAGTCAGCAATGGTTCTTTTATATGAACCTCTCACCATAGACAGTGAGAGACATCGCCCGCCTTTGATAACCCAGCTAGCTGCACTGGGGGGACAGTGAAAACCTTAGTGGGACTCCTTTAAGTCTTAAATAGTAATGTGATCTCACCAAGATGGCCCCACTTCAGAATTGAAACAGTAATGTCCAATCTAGTTTTTTTTTCCTTTTCTTTTGATGATCAGTGATTGGAGGAAACAGGTGTAAGGTGTGGCTATTGTTTGGTTGAAGTGAAAACCTGCACCCACACAGGCCATTTGCAGATAAGATTGCCCACCCCTGGACTAAACCATGTACAGTAAAACCTCCTCTGACGAACGCTTAAGCTCACGAACTTTTCGCCTCAAGAACATTAAATTTGCGAGCATATAGTCTCTGCTGACGAACTAGTTTTCGGCGGACGAATCAAACCACGCGGTCGAACAGCGCCACGGTGGCGGACGTGGTTTGTATTTGATAGACATTTTGGACCATATTGAGTGTACTTTTGCTATTATGGGACTGAAAAAGACCCCACCACAGGCGGACATCATTGAAAAACACGAACGAGGTGTGCGTTTGTGTGACTTAGCGTCCCAGTACCAGTACGCTAAGTGTACCATTGCTCCCATCCTTAAGAACAAGGAAGCTATTAAGGGTGCGTGTGTGGCTAAGGGTGTTTCCAAACAGTAGGCGTTTCCAAACTCTCCTTCCAAACAGTAAGTCCCTCCCTCCCTCCTCCTCCCACTCCATTCCATCAAGCCATCAACTACCATCACAAAGGTAAATAAAACGACTTTATTATACAGTACAGTTTATTTCTTTAATTACAATACAAGAGCACATTTATTATACATAAAATAAGGTATATTTTTGTGTAGTTTAAAGGCTTATTTAGTAGAAAATTATGTTTTATGGGAACCTGGGAACGGATTATTCTCATTTTAATGGTTTCTTATGGGAAATAAATGTTCGGAAGACAAACTTTTCACCTTACACACACTTTCTGGGAACCAATTATGTTCGTGAGCTGAGGTATCACTGTACTTTTGTCTGGTTGGTGAAACATTTTCCAAAAGCCAGACTAACTTTTTAGTAATACAGGGATCCATCACTACTTCGCGCTTCAATTTATGCGGCTTCAGTGCATCGTGTTTTTTTTGTTTGTTTTTTGTTTTTTTTAATATTATCGAATTAAAAAATAAGGAAATTGCCACAAAAACAAGGTCAAAAAAGGGTTGTGACATGAAGGGCATCCGACGTAAAAACCTATGCCAAATCAAATGTGCGAATCAGATGATTCGCTGTGGCAACTCCCGAGATTGGGAAAAAGCCGAAAGGAAAAGAAGAAGAGCCACAAAAACAAGGTCAATTATGAAAAAAACAACAACCCATAAACAAACACAAAACAAAAAACATCCCAAAACCTCCCAGCAAAACTGGTTACATTGTTGTGAGGTGTGCACCTGGGTGCGTGCACGCGCGCACATGCATCTGTATGTGTGTGTGTGTGTATATTTATATTTTATTTACATCATATGCATTATTTTTGAATGTTTAATTGTTATTATAAGCATTTATAGCATTAAATATTTATTTATTGATATTATATACACATATACATGTACGTATACGTCAGTCGGAGGGGGGTGGGGTGGGGGGTTGGGGTGATCCTACTTCGTGGATTTTGGTGGTCACGGGAGGATCTCAGTCCCAATTAACCATGGAGAGTGAGGGATCCCTGTACTTATTATATTAGGTGAGCAACAATAAAAATTTCCGTTTCTTATCATGCACTTAGCATTTTTTGAAATGCTTCCTCAGTTCTGTGTGAGTACAAAAGTACCAGTGGCTGCACTTACACAACTCTTCGTGTTCTTGCCTTTATTTGAAACGAAGAAGAGTTGTTATATGATATTGGGCACATTACATCAGAAAGTCTTAAGCCAATTAAAAGTGCATAGCTGACTTTCATCATCTCGTCATGTCTTTCCCTCCTCAAGGAATTCCCTGACATTCTGAGGCCGTTTATGTGTGCTGCTGTTTGTAGTAAACATGATCATCTCCATTTCACAGCAATATCGTCTTCCGCATCTAAGAGGATTTGAAATACGAGACGAACAAATCTCTTCCTCTCTGTGAGAGCCAGACGAGTTTTCAAATTCAAACCGTTCTCATCTGATGAGACCTAAGCTCACCTCTTACAAAGAAAGTCTTAGGTTCTGACATCCATAAGTATAAACCTGTCCTAACACAAAGTTTATCATAATCACAGTTATAAATCAGCCCTGAGGGATGAGCACAATAAGGACAGCGAGTGTTTTAGAAGAATACGGAAATAGTTAATAAGAAGGACATTTGTTCATCAATGGGCTTGGCACCCTCCAAGAGATAAAAGCAAGACAGAATACAACAGAGAGAGAGAGAGAGAGAGAGAGAGAGAGAGAGAGAGAGAGAGAGAGAGAGAGAGAGAGAGAGAGTGAGAGAGAGAATTTTACACAATCTTTAATGCAACAGCGGAGCAATGAAATACTGTAACTAATTCAGGTGTGAATATTGCAGATTATTTTTTTAAACCAACTCCAGATTTAGTGTGTTTTGCTTCAGGTAGCTAATTAACAGTGAGATTGGTGGTGACAGGCCAATGTTGGGAAGTGTAGACTCTGTTGCCGGGCTGAGGTTTCAGAGCTTACATCTGAAATTGCAACAAGGAATCCTCGATAATTTGTCAAAATGGCACATTTAGTCAGTCTTGCAAAGATTCATCATCATTAATCGGGAAAGTGGAAATATTGCCAAAGTGGAAATAATAACAGAAAGGAATTCATTCCTTTTCTTGTTACAAATCAATGTTGCCAATTTTCCCAACACATGTCCTTCACCACTTCCACCTAGAAAGGTGTAGCTCTTTGAGGAAGACCAGACATTCACTCCATATAGAGATACTGTCAAATTTTTAGACTCAAAGCCCAACTTCAGATGTTACACTAATGGATCCTGTCCATAGCACATGAAGTTGAGATACCCTTATCTGGGTCAGTACACGCACCACCTCCTTTTCCTGCACACCATGAGCTCTGGTGCTATTGCATGGTAGAGGATGACCGCCTCCCATTCTATCTTTGGAATGTGGGAATTTAATCTGTGGAACACTCTGGACCTGAGAGAAGAACCTTTAGCGTTGACAGTGGGCCTCTTCAGTCAGACACCTCTGGTTGGTCAGAAATTCCAAGAACTGATTAGTGCAGGATCAGACTCTGGGATCTCCCTGCACTTACCCATCCCTTACCCTAACCTCCCTTGAGCACTGCTCTTTCGGTCCTGATCGTTGCTCAGTGAGGACCCCAGCCCTGCCCTCTGACTAACTCAGTCTATACCTCACCTCACAGCCAGCAGGGACTGATTAAGCACAGTGTGAGAACAATAGATAAAGGCTTTCGTGATAAGACAATAACATAACAAAGAAATGAGTATATATCAGTAAAATATTTGAAATATGCAACAAACCTCAGGTTCACTCAGATCCCTGATGCTCTATTTATTGTAAATAACTCTGTGATAATGACAGACTTACCTTTAAAATTTCAGTTTACTTCAGGGTTTTTTTTAATTTTAGATGACTTAATGTATTTATGATGAATGTTGTTACAGAACTATACACAGTTCAACATTGAACAATGAAATTGCAATCACATTAGGATTTTGAAGGTTAAAAGTGACAGTTAGCAAGCGCAAACCTCGACCAAGCCAAAAAGAGACAGAATAATGCATAAAATACACGACACCCTTTGCTGGGTCTACTATACCACCTCACTTCCAGAAAATTGTCTATCATACAATGTTAAAGAATCCTTTAAGAAATGGCTTAATTCAGTATTTTGAATTAGTCCATGTCCAAAATCTAACTGAGTGTTACTCCAAAGTCCCACCTCAAAAATGTACTGAAAATCCACACAGGTAAGGTTTTTGTCTAAGCCTGCTCACAAAAACACAAACAAGCCATTCTAGCAAACACAGAAATTTAACCAAAAGAGTTGAAAAGCACCTCTTATTCTAACAGATGATGCAAAGCTATCCAGAGGGACACATACTTTAATGTCATGTAGGTGGTACTTCTCACAACCTTCCAAAGCTCCTTAATCCACTAACAAAATACAGAGGAGGAATTAATGACACACTTCATCACTGCACTGCCTAGACCTCAGTTGTGTCCTTAAATAATGTCCAGAGGTGAGGGAGGGATGAGCGGTTCATCAGGTATACACTGTAGACTCTATCTCATGCTGTACACCTCACTTAATTCTTACTCTTACTCCCTTGCACTTTCTCAAACTCAGTTCAGGAAGGGCAAGTGGTGGATCTGCTTGATGAATGAGCCATGAGAGATTTGTTTTGTGTCTTAGTTTCTATCTCTCTTTTTCTCTACCCCCGGTACTCCGCTAATGAGTGTGCCACTTGCCGGCGCACGGTGGCTGGTCATCAATATCCTTCCATCTGGCAGGTACAGAGGAAGAGAACGGATGAGCCCCCGGCATTTCTACATCTGCTTAAACATCCATGCTCTGTTGATGGTCTCTTTCCCCACACACACCTACATACATGGTAAAGGTTGACATGCTAATACAACAAACCTTGTTAGTGTGCACTGTTGAACAGCTTATTTATTACACTCCTCCCACTTGTTTTCAGTGAATGTGTAATGTGCCACAGATGGCTGCCATGAGCATTTGCACTTTGGTAAATATCAGTTGCATGAAACATGCTAGTACATGTTGTGCTGGCATGTGATAGATTTCAGAATTTGATAGCTCAGATAGACACAAATTCTTTTTTAGGCTCCTAAAGATGCTTTACTCTGGTCCCACAACATTCATTCATTTTCTGAACCACTTAATCCTAATTACGGTCACAGGAAGGCTGGCGTCCATCTCAGCCGACTCCAGGCAAGGGTGGGGTACAACCTGTACAGCTCTCCAGGCTATCACAGTCCCACAACATCCAATTCCAATTATATAAACAAAGTATGTTAGTAGTGGCTCGGTCTTCTACCTGAGCCAAAGGCATTCATAAATGATGGAATGATAGAGATTAGGGAGACAGAAAAAAGAAAAAAAGGCAATGGAAAACCAAAAAGAAAGAAAAACAGTAGAAGGAAAAGCACGGACTTCATTGGCTTAAATGCTTTCTATTAGATGATTCAGCCACAGCTGTTTGGGTAGCAGAACATTTAAAACAGTCGTTATTTAATTGAATTGGCAGAAGGCAGACTTGGCCATCACAGTATTTCCCTTCATATACAGATGTACAATCGATGAATATAAAAAGAAATAATTTTTTTAAGACTGCACTGCAGTGAAACATAAATCTATATATAAAATTGTACTAATACTATTTTATCTAAGATACCGTATTAGACGTAATAAGCACCCTTCTCCAAACCCCCCCCCCAATGTTTTTGATCTTACGTCTAATAACTGCCCATGTGTACTGGGAGCAAAATCGTCGATCAATGCTACCAATTTTATTCGATCAGTCTGTGTAAGTGTAAGGGGTAGTGGTGGTCGAGTGGCTAGGGCGCTGGATCGCTGATCCTAAGGTTGGGGGTTCGAGTCCCCACAGGGTTGTCACTGTCCCCCCAGTGTAGCTAACTGGGTTATCAAAGGCTGGCCATGTCTCTCACTGCATATGGTTTGAGGCATGTAAAAGAACCATTGCTGACTTTCATAAAGAGTAGCTGCAAAGCCGTCAGCGTGTTTCTGTCCCTTGCTAAAGGGTTGTGACAGGAAGGGCATCCGACGTAAAAACCTCTGCCAAATCAAATGTGCGAATCAGATGATTTGCAGTGGCGACTCCCGAGAAAGGGAAAAAGCCGAAAGGAAAAGAAGAAGAAGTCTGTGTAAGTGTAAAATGAGGCGTTCACTGCCTGTAAAAGTGAGTTTACACGGTATTTCACGACCCTCTGCCACTGGGGAATATCTACAATGTTCATCAGTCACAACACATTTGATTGTTCCGCCGTACTTTAAAAAACAGGAAAATATTTTGCTGTGTTCTCTTGGTAAATGTCCAACAACCAATGAACCATTAGAAACTGCTACAGCAAAACTATCGGATGCTCTGAATGCATGGAGCAATTAGCTAGATATGGAGTAATCAGAAAGTGATGACGAGGATTTTTCACCCGATTCTCCTGCTCACTAACTTCATAAATTTAAGGACGTTCCTGGCCATGTGCTTTTGTTTATGTTCCTGTTGATTGGTTCAATGTGCCATGTGCTACAGTTCACATTCGTGTTGATCGGCTCGGTTCTACTTCCGGGAAAATGTTTAAAGGAAATGTTTAAAGGAACAGCACCGGGAGGGACAAGTAAGGGGTCTTTTTATTAAAAATTATGCTGTTTTCTGTTTATTTTCAGCTTTCATGTAAGTAGTTTGGTTGATACCACAAAATGAATAACACAAATACCAGAAAAATATTTTATTGTTCTGTTATTATTCATGTATTCCACCTCAATGGTAATAAGCATCACTCCGCTGGTAACATTTTAATAAGCGCACACCTACTCCAATTTTTAAAGCACTCTGGGCACTTATCACGTCGAATACGGTACTTTTTGAAATGTTGGCTGAAACTTAAGCAAATCATTGTCAATTATATTTATATATTTGTCAATTATACAAAGCTGTCCTTTGCATGTGTGGTTTCCAGAATAGAGATTTAAACATCTAACTGATAAACAGGTATAGAATAAAGCACATGGTTACATATGCGGGCATATGTACGGGGCAGCCATAGCCTAAAAGTAAGAGAAGTGGCTTTGGGACTGAAAGGTCGCTGGTTCAATTTCCGAATCAGCAGGAAAAATATGTGCAGTGGGAGATTGAGCTGCACCTTCCATTCCTCAACATTCATAGCTGAGGTGGCCTTATGCAAGGCACCTAACCCCAAACTGCTCTCTGGGTGCCCCCAATCTGTGTGGCAGCCCACTGCTCTGAGTGTGTGTGCTCACTTTGGATGGGTTGAATGCAGAAGCAATAATTTCCCTTGTGGGATTAATAGCAAAATACAAATAATAATAATAACAATAATAATAATAATAATAATAATAATAATAATAATAATAATAAGTAGAATTAATTTAAAAAAAGTGGTTTTCAGAATAGTGCTTTAAACATCTAACTGATAAATAAGTACAGCACGTATAGAATAAAGCACAGGGTTATGTGAAAGTAGATGAACAAGAGTTACTATATAGGTCCTTCTCAAAAAATTAGCATATTGTGATAAAGTTCATTATTTTCTGTAATGTACTGATAAACATTAGACTTTCATATATTTTAGATTCATTACACACAATTGAAGTAGTTCAAGCCTTTTATTGTTTTAATATTGATAATTTTGGCAAAAAAGAAAAACCAAAAATCCCTATCTCAAAAAATTAGCATATTTCATCTGACCAATGAAAAAAAAGTGTTTTTAATACAAAAAAGTCAACTTTCAAATAATTATGTTCAGTTATGCACTCAATACTTGGTCGGGAATCCTTTTGCGGAGATGACTGCTTCAATGCGGCGTGGCATGGAGGCAATCAGCCTGTGGCACTGCTGAGGTGTTACGGAGGCCCAGGATGCTTCGATAGCGGCCTTAAGCTCATCCACAGTGTTGGGTCTGGTGTCTCTCAACTTTCTCTTCACAATATCCCACAGATTCTCTATGGGGTTCAGCTCAGGAGAGTTGGCAGGCCAATTGAGCACAGTAATAGCATGGTCAGTAAACCAGTTACCAGTGGTTTTGGCACTGTGAGCAGGTGCCAGGTCGTGCTGAAAAATGAAAATCTTCATCTCCATAAAGCATTTCAGCAGATGGAAGCATGAAGTGCTCCAAAATCTCCTGATAGCTAACTGCATTGACCCTGCCCTTGATAAAACACAGTGGACCAACACCAGCAGCTGACATGGCACCCCAGACCATCACTGACTGTGGGTACTTGGCACTGGACTTCAGGCATTTTGGCATTTCCTTCTTCCCAGTCTTCCTCCAGACTCTGGCACCTTGATTTCCGAATGACATGCAAAATTTGCTTTCATCCGAAAAAAGTACTTTGGACCACTGAGCAACAGTCCAGTGCTGCTTCTCTGTAGCCCAGGTCAGGCGCTTCTGCCGCTGTTTCTGGTACAAAAGTGGCTTGACCTGGGGAATGTGGCACCTGTAGCACATTTCCTGCACACGCCTGTGCACGTTGGCTCTGGATGTTTCTATTCCAGACTCAGTCCACTGCTTCCACAGGTCCCCCAAGGTCTGGAATCGGCACTTCTCCACAATCTTCCTCAGGGTTCGGTCACCTCTTCTGGTTGTGCAGCGTTTTCTGACACACTTTCTTTCTGTGTCTTACCCTCTTGCTTGAGGGTGTCAATGATGGCCTTCTGGACAGCAGTCAGGTCGGCAGTCTTACCAATGATTGCGGTTTTGAGTAATGAACCAGGCTGGGAGTTTTTAAAAGCCTCAGGAATCTTTTGCAGGTGTTTAGAGTTAATTGGTTGATTCAGATGATTAGGTTAATAGCTCGTTAGAGTACCTTTTCATGATATTCTAATTTTTTGAGATAGGAATTTTGGGTTTTCATGAGCTGTATGCCAAAATCATCAGTATTAAAACAATAAAAGACCTGAAATATTTCAGTTGGTGTGCAATGAATCTAAAATATATGAAAGTTTAATTTTTATCAATACATTACAGAAAATAATGAACTTTATCACAATATGCTAATTTTTTGAGAAGGACCTGTAATGTCCTATAACTGTATTATAGTTCCTATATCTGCAAATACAACAACCCACATTTTATCTTTTAGTCTTAACAACTATTTACATCTATTTAACAGTTGTTCCACAAGGATTTAGCTCAGTAAGCTCTTAGTCATACTACATGAGTTTATTTGGATTGTAAAAAAGGTATAGCATTCACATTCGGATATAATTCTTGTCTATAGACAGCTATTATTAGCAGGAAGGGCAGAATGAAGAAAGACACTCATGGAGTCACCCTGCACTTCCATCCCCAGTAAAATCCAATATGAGCTTGTGACACTTGACTCAGCAAGAGCAGTTAACGACACCCAGCCATTAGCCAAATGGAGTACTTAAGCAGAATTGATCAAGACCTCTAGCCATTTGGTTTTGCATTCTTCTATTTTGTAGAAACTAGTCTAATGTGGCAAAGGATAATAAATGTGGTCAAGAGATGACAACATCATGAAGTAGTATCTCTAATGGTGAACTGACAGGCACTAGGCTCCTCTGCTGCCTGCTTCTCCTCTCCGAGTGAGTGATTAATGTGCGCCGGGCTGCTTTTGATATCACCATAAAGCACTGTCGTAACCTTGTGGTAACCAAATGTGCACCTCAGGTCCAGAGTGGTCGGTGATCCATTCACTCTGTAGAGTTTTCCCATCTTTGCTATTCATTTTTACACTCAAATAGGCACCATTAAGATCAGACAGAAGAATATGACTCGAAAATACAAGAGTAAGAGCTAATGGAAAAGGTCATCATCTATGGCTGTACTTGGCCTGAATTCATGTCGCTATGTTTGAGTGAGAGGGGATTTATTTAACTGAGAAAATGTATTTTTCATGAAAGGAATTGGGCTTACATTTCACATTATATTACATGCTCACCTGGTTTAGCCTTCCACATTTTCAGTAAGAGATTTCCTTTCGGATTTTTTCCCTTTATCAGGGGTCGCCACAGAGAATGATTCGCACGTTTGATTTGGCATAGGTTTTTAAGTCGGATGCCCTTCCTGACACAACTCTTTAGCAAAGGACAGAAACACGCTGACGGCGTTGCGGCCTACTCTTTACGAAAGTCAGCAATGGTTCTTTTTCATGAACCTCTCACCATAGACAGTGAGAGACATGGCCGGCCTTTGATAACCCAGCTAGCTGCACTGGGGGTATTTAATATATTTAAATCTGTTCCCATTTCTGATACATTATTTGGCCAGTATGGTCCTTTCATAAAGACAGAAATGCTGGCAAAATTTTCCATTTAAGACTTTATTATTAACTCATGTAATCAAGTCCTGGTGTGTCTTAATACATATCCTTTTGGGCTCTATATTTAGTTTAACATCTTGCTCGCAACCTCAATCGTGAACAAGATGTCTTTTCTACATCCTCTAGAGATGTGTTAAAATATTTTACTGTAACTGAAATGTAGACGTCCCATAAAAATGAGGCAAAGAGGTCTTTATGCACAGTGGGACGCCGGACGTCTAGCTCTACACTACAGGAGTGCTAACAACTCACTGTCTGAAGCTGCTTTTATTCCTGCAGAGTTCAGTCGTGTACTCTTATCGTTATTATAAAGCCACTGCCTGCCACCATTACGATGACAGCTGACGGGTGGAGAGACATGCAATCCCTGAAAAAGACATGCTGGCCCCTCACCAATGTGCTATTGGGCAACCAAGATTAAAAGCATATCCTTATGAAATATTGATCTTTTCGCCAGTGGTTCGCAGATCTCGGATAACAAGGAGTCAATCGAGCTGCTTCCTGGTTCTGGTAGGGCTGACAAAGTATACCAGAGGGGGTAAAGTCATGCCCCGATGAGCTCATAGCTCCCTGTCCTGCTCCCTGAACATAATGCACAGATAACAATGTGCATGTAGCTTTGGGAAAATGCACATGGAATGTTACAGAGCTAAATCAATTTTCCTTCTCAGGCCCTACCTCTTTCTCAGGACATGGAATCAATGGATGGTGTGGTGTTAGCTTTGCTAACCCAAGGTGCTGTTTCAGGATTTATCTTGGCCTCCAAAGATTCATGCTTGCCTGAATTATTTTTATCTGCATTTATATGTGCCCAGAAGAAGTTGCCCTGAGGCAACTTGCTCAACATTTTAAGGAACATATTGCTCCAGGTGCAATTTGTCATCTGAACATAATACGTGTTAAGTTGGAGGAAAACAAACAAGAAATTGTTTCTGATTACTGAGTTGTGCATGCATGCTTACATGCTGACCCACTAGCTTCCAACTTGCCACCAATTTGAAAATCATTGCGTAAACACACGCAAAACAGTTTAAAATCTGTTCTGCGTGAAAGATGTTTCAGGGGCAGCTTGTTCCCACTGACCATGTAAAAGCAGCTTTTGTCTGTTATCATGTGGACTCAGCTGTGTTAGCACATATGCAAGAACACCCTCATTCTTCCAAGCAAATATAACCTAAGCAAACCCACAACACACACTTTGGATTAGTAATTGGTCTCACTGTAACTGGCAGCACATGACTCAGAATACCAGTCTGTTGTGTTTATGAAC
Organism: Plotosus lineatus; assembly: GCA_024760905.1. NCBI lineage: Eukaryota > Metazoa > Chordata > Actinopteri > Siluriformes > Plotosidae > Plotosus > Plotosus lineatus. Next base: position 22,431,171 of record CM045735.1, on the reverse strand, counting down.
TTACACCTACTATACGCCTACTGTGGTGCTGGCAAAGAATTCAGTCATCTGATATTGATGCCATCAGGTTGAAGAAAAGAGAGCTTTGCTGAGGTGACATCAAGGGATACAAACAAACAGATACTGTGATACCACCGTATGACCCAAGTTCTCACACTATTAACAAAGGGGGCTGCACATAAAAACCCCAGGCTGCTCATATGGTGCCAACATTGTGTTGTACATGATAATTATCTCAGTCAGAAACTGGCAGGAGAACAATTGGCTTTTCAGAGTAGCTCTAAAGAAGAATGAGCGAGAAGGGACAGTGCTATGTACCATGTATTCCCTTTCCTCCAAGAATGAAGGCTCAGCTCAATCTACCCATGCTGAGGGAAACAAGTAGGAAGTACCAATGTAATTGTTTTTGTATGTGAAGAAGTGGGGCCTGACATTCACACTATGTGGTGCAAGATGGGACTTGCGGCTGTCGCGCTGCAATGAATGGCATTTGACTCCTGGCAGACTCCAGCAGAGGAAAGGTCAGCATGGTAGTTGGCACAGTCTCTCGGGACACTACTATAAACCTACAAATCCCTCCGCTGATTAGGCCTGAGCCAGTCATTTGCACGTGATGCCGAGTGGTTGCATTGCATTAGCCTCTAACAAACACTGGGGATCCAGAGTGACAGTGTAGTGAGTGGATCAAATGCCATGGCACAAAGGGTACACATTATCAATGCTATTGAATATAAAATCTAACAGAAATTCAGCAAAAAAAAACAAAAACAAATAATAATGCAGGACATTAAATAAAACAAAAAGCTTTCAAAGTCTTGTGATGTAGGCTTTTAAGATAAAAAACAAAGTACTACCACTGGTGTCATGTGACTTTTTTTATTACTAATGCTTACTATCTATATTAATATCAAAGGCCACCAGTATCCTCCCTGCATTATTAGGATAAGCTGTTAACTATTGATATATTAATTAGTTCTCTGCAAAACAAATACTAAGTACAAATTGTAGCTGTCAGAAATAAAACCCTTCCATTTATAAACATTGGTTTTCTAACTGAGTGACCGTTTGTTGAATGGAAACATTTGGACTAATTTATAATAATGGATTAATATTTCAGAATAATGTACCGCCTAATCTTATAATAATTATAATGTATTCAAGAGAACTTTCGACTGAAATAAGTCTCGACACTTCCAAAGCCAAATATGTTTGCTGATCTCTCTTTATTGTACTAAAGCTCTTCTATATGGGCAGCTAGTCAACACCCAATTTAACAATTATTGTCATTAGTAAAGCATAGCATTGACTGTATATTTTTAAGGAAATGTGACCCCTTTCCAGCATAATTCAGATTACGTCACAAGGTAGTATTTTGAATAAAAGCCAAAGTACAGTAAATTGAAAATGGCTTACCTGAACAAAAATGCAATATTGCCAAAAATAAATCCTTCAAAGTGTAATCCTCAACATGACCAACTTCAAATATCCATAGTCACAATCTATTCATGCTAAAATGTTTGTTTAAGAAAGAGTTCCATGTCCACATTCATTAATTCATTCATTTTCTGAACTACTGTACTTCGACCTAATTAGAATCGTGCGGAGGCTGGTGCCCATCTGAGCTAACTCTGGGCTACGCTGCAGTCCATTTTTGAATAGCATATATATATATATATATATATATATATATATATATATATATATATATATATATATATATATATATATATATATATATATATATATATAAAACGATGCAGCTCAGTGAACGCAAAGGCTCAGTGGTCAAAAGATGTGAAAATGACGTCTTAGTCAGATATCCATGGGATGTCTCAATTTTCTTTTTCTTTATCTACCAAAAAAGATATACAGCATCTATGTACAGGGATCCCTCGCTATTTCGCGCTTCAATTCATGCGGCTTCAGTGCATCGCACTTTTTTCTCTGTATTCAAAACAAGTTCTCCTTACGAAACGCACTAAACGCGCCATTCAAACATTCAAACAATGCACGAGCTGCTCGCCCATCAATGACGTTCAACCATCCCGCCCTGCTGGCCTCCCATTGGTTAGGAGGGATGATGCAGCTCCCTCCCATTGACTATTATGGAGCTGAATCTCCCATAATGATTTTCGTGTAAAGGACAGAGTTACTGTTGTTTCATGAGTTTCTTGCTTTATTTGTTGACTCAGGCTTTTAACCTTCCATAAACATTTGTAAGATTATAACTCTGCTATGAAGACATGGTCAACACATGTGCGCGCACACACACACACACACACACACACACACACACACACACACACACACACACACACACATATACACACACACACACACACATGCGCGTGTGATTTCCGGTGCAAGTGAAAAGAAGAAACAGGCTCATGGCATGCGGTTGAGTGATATGGCAAAGGAATATGGCCAAACCCCTTCTACCATCAGTATGATATTGAAGCTGAAGGAGGTCTCAAAAGGGATGTTTTTATCATTTTCAAAGGGTTTAGGGGGTAGTATTGGGGGCCTTGGGATGAATCACACGTTTTACATGTAAAATGCGGTTCAATTTACAAAAAATCCAGCTTAAGAAAAAAAGATCTGAAACGGATTCATTTCGTAAGGTGAGGTACCACTGTACTTACATTTTTTATGTGAGGTGTGCATCTGTGTCTGTATGTGTGTGTATTTATATTTTATTTACATCTTATGCATTATTTTTGAATGTTCAATTGTTATTATAAGCATTTATAGTGTTGAATATGTATTTATTGATATTATATACATGTATGTATAAGTCAGTCAGGGGGGGGGGTTGATCCTACTTTGCGGAATTCCGTGGTCGCGGGGGGGATCTTGGTCCCAATTAACCACGAAAAGTGAGGGATCCCTGTATATGATGTGAAGTTTGTCAGCCTGTGCTTACTGTCATAAAGGCCTGCGACATTCAGTGGTCTCTGCACTTTGATTTTAATCAGCACTGCATGTGTCCCTTTTAGAAAAAAACACACTAAAATGTAACGTAAACACCTCAGTAAAAATATTTTAAAACAAATCTGTGCGTGACACAGTGGCATGATGGCCACCTTACTTTTCTGCCTGGAGCTTGCATGCTCTCCGTGAGTTTCTGTAGGTTTCCTCCAGGTATTTTGATTTCCTCCCACAGTCTACAGATATTCACATTAGGTGAATTAATTACTCCTCGGTGTGAGTGCTGAGGGTGTTCTCTGCCTTCGTTCATATTTGGTCAAGAGAGGCTCTCGCCTCCTGTGATAGTGGGAGGATTAAGCGGCTCATCAAATGAATGAATTAATGTAAGTCTGAGTAAAATTTCTGATTAAAGAAGGTGAATTAATGTTCTTGTGATAATCTGTTTAATAGAAACATCACACAGTTCAGATGATTACAGATTCCAAGCTATGTAAATATTAATGACAGAAATTGATGAAAAATAAAAAAAGAGAGCATATTTATACTTATTTGTACTTATTATTGCTGTAAACGGGTTTTAAGGCACAATAAAGCAGCATTAGAAGTTAAAGATCTACTCGTATTTGCTTCACTATGCACAATGTATGAATTTTGTTACTTAAAAGAACTAGTGCATCGCTGCCCCAGAATATTGGTCAAATATATACCGTATACGATGTGATAAGTGCCCAGGGCGCTTATACAAATTGGAGTGGGTGGGCGCTCATTAAAATGGTTACCAGCAGAGTTGAAATGTATGTGCTTATTCCCATCAAGGTGGAAAACATGAATAATAACAGAACAATAAAAGAGTTTTACTGGTATTTGTGTTATTCAATTTGTAGTATCAACCAAACTACTTAAATGAAAGCTGAAAATAAACAGGAAATAACATAATTAAAAAAAAAAAGACTTTTCCTTCCTTTACTTTTCCCTCCTGGGGCTTTTCCTTTAAACATTTCCTTTAAACATTTCCTTTAAACATTTTCCCGAGTAAAATGAGCCAATCAACACGAATGTCAACTTTAGCAAATGGCAAGTTGAACCAATCAACATGAACATAAACAAAAGCACATGGCCAGAAACTTGCTTAAATTTATAAAGATAGTGAGCAGGACAATCGGGTGAAAAATACTCGTCATCACTTTCTGATTGGTCCATATCTGGCTCATCACTCCATTCATTCAGCACATCCCATAGTTTTGCTGTAGCAGTTTCTAATGGTTGATCACTTGTGGACATTTACCAAGAGAACACAGCAAAATATTTTCCTGTTTTTAAAGCAAGGCGGAACAATCAAATGTGTTGTTACTGATGAACATTATAGACATTCCCCAGTGGCAGTGGGTCTTCAAATACCATGTAAACTCACTTTTACAGGCAGTAAACACCTCATTTTACGCTTACAGAGACTGATCGAATAAAATTGGTAAGTTTGATCTACCATTTTGCTTCCAATACACATGGGCGGTTATTAGACGTAACATTTTTTTTTTTTGGGGGGGCTATTAGAGCAGGACGCTTATTACTTCGAATGCGGTAATAACTGTTCTCATTTCTCCTGAGGGTTCAGGAATGTATGTGGGCAGCCATAACCTACTGGTAAGAGAAGCAGCGTTGGGAGCGAAAAGATGCACACTTTTCTTGTTGAGTTGGTCATGTTGATATTAAACCTAACTCAATGCATGTGCATAATTTTTTATTATAATACGTGTAACATGCAAATATATATATATATATATATATATATATATATATATATATATATATATTCTTCTATAATCACCTGAAGAGAGAGAGGATGGTTTCACCACCCCTCGAAACAGATCTGTAGTGATAAATGGAGTTTCAATAGAAAGTCTTTGTCCTGTCCTTTTATTTTTGTTTATATATATATATATATATAGATTTTCCCCTTCGTTTGAAATTTACAACTAAAATAACTTAATTGAGTTTGGTGAAAATGTTTGTGCAAAAATACTCCCATTGACACTGAAATCTGGACTTGTGATGAGAATGTTAATCAAGTCAGTCCATGAAGATAAGTATAAGATTTAAAAACTAGAGATAATGACACCTCATCTATCTGAAAATGAGATGTTTACTTTATGGACCGAGTCACAGACAAAGACAATAGGGTTATGATAAGACACACTTTAAAAGAAAGCACATGTTTGGCCTCACATGAGAGGCAACTGTCAGGGAAACCGGGAGGCTGAGAGACGCCGGGATTCGTCTGGGATAATTCCACTGATCCTCAATCCGACCATTAAGACAGACATAATACAGTCACTTTAATGCTGACACACAGGGAATGTTTTAGATGTTCCACAGAAAAAAAAAATGAGAAAAAAAAGCCATAAAATATTGCCAATATATTTTATCTGATGAGACCATTTACACTGGCTTGCTTAGACACAGCTTCTAGAACAACTCTGCTTTTGCAGAAACAATCATCATGAAACTGCTCAGAAACCCCCACAGCTTCAAAGAAAACCCACACAGCCCAATACTACAGTAACACAGCAAAAATGTGTGAATGAGCTCCTAGAAATGTGCGTGTGTGTGTGTATTTTATTTGTGTGCAAAATCCTGTCAATGTCACAAAGGTCACGCTGTCTCAAGATAACCTGGAGAGATTGCCATGAGAGCCTGGGATTTTCAGCCCATTATTTTGTGATTAGGTGTCACCCGAGTTTCTTTGGTGTCACAATGAAGCCTTTCATGCTGTGGGTTCTTGCGGCTGAACAGCCACCTTGTATTTATATTCAGCACGAATCAAAAACAGGAGAAGCGGTCAGTTCACAATGCTTATTCAAGCTCGAATTATACATACACAAACTCATTTATAGCTAAGGAGGAATTCCTTTTTTGTTTGGACGCATGTGTACTTTCCACAGGAACTGTGGTATTGTATGCTTTTGTTTTGTTGTTGTTTTTTAGTTTTGGGGGGTCGGTGATGGCCTGGTGGTAAAGGGTGCTGGTTCGCTGATCCTAGGGTTGGGGGTTCAAGTACCACTTTCCACAAGGTTGTCACTGCCCCCCCACCACCACCACCACCCCAGTAAGCTAACTGGGTTATCAAAGGTCGGCCATGTCTCTCACTGTCTATGGTGAGAGGTTCATGTAAAAGAACCATTGCTGACTTTCGTCAACAGTAACTGCAAAGCCTTCAGCATCTTTCTGTCCATTGCTAAAGGGTTGTGTCAGGAAGGGCATCCGACGTAAAAACCTATGCCAAATCAAACATGCAATGATTTGCTGTGGCGACCCCTAAAGAAAAAAAAAGGAAAGGGAAAAGAAGAAGAAGAAGTTTTATTTTGTTTTGTTTTGTTTTGTTTAATTTAATGGACATTACTCAATTTTTGTGGTAAAACTTCAGGTGAGTCCAAGTTCTGAGAATGTGGAAAGTCAGCAGTTGGAATCAACATTGCAAAGGAAAGCATATTAGACAAACCTGTGTAAACACACCCTGACCACAAGTCAAAGAAGTAACTGTTTATTGGAGCATAGGGAGGACATGCTTATTTTACTGAAACACAGTATTAGTATTTTCGAACTTAATACACACATCTTAATTAGCAAATATAATTAGCCTGTCAGTTTTATTTTTCAAATATATCAGCTTTTAATAATCTGTCACTCTGACTGTCTGATATGGGTTTATTATTTCATTTTTAAAAATATTTTAAGTGGTAACCTCAAAAGCCAGAGATGCAACACTGTGTGAATGAAATTGTTGTTTTACATAAGAAATTAAAAATTATTTGCTATGCTGTTGAAACGTTGAAAACTGTGGAAATGGTGCGATGAAGCAGAGTTACTTTTACAACCAGAATGCCTTTGTGTTGTTTTTTTTTTTTTTTTCCATTTATACCTTGATGCAAATTTGCCAATGATTACATATTAGATGACGTGAAATGTCACTACAAAAAAAAAGCAAAAAACAAACAACAAACAAAAAAATGGTTGTGGCCTGCTCTAAAGTTAGCTAAAAGCTATAGTGCTAAGTATATATAGTTTTTATTTAACACAGTTAGACGGTTTTGCACCACAAAACACATCTTTATCAACTTCCTGCAAGAAACAGGCCTTTAATCTTTGGTATGGCTGTATGGTGATGGTGGTATTTAGAGGAGACCACAACATACCTGTTGTGAGCCAGCTGGAAGTACCACTACCTACTCAGAATGGTAATCTGCTAACACCAGTTCCTTCATTTGAGACTAATTTCATAAAATGCACCAAAATGTGAAATTATAATATTTGATTATAAGAATCCATCGCTCACTTTCCACAATTAATAGGAATCGAGACCCCACCCCATGACTGCGGATTTCCGCAAAGTACCATTGACCACCCTGACTGGCGTATACGTACATGTATACCGTATTTTCCGGACTATACGTCGCTCCGGAGTACAAGTCGCATTGGCCAAAAAAAGCATAATAAAGAAGAAAAAACATATATAAGTCACACTTCACTTTAAGTCGCAAACTCATGGAAACTGTCTACCTTGGCTTGGAAATCTACTGGCAGTTTATGTGACGTTGTGGTCCTTGCTCTCATAGAGAGACAGTTGCATTGCATGAAGCGGTAACACCAAGAAAGTCCTCACGCAAAGTCATTTATATTAATCTCCTTGAAAACTACGTGGACATGGAGACGCAACTGCACTGTTGACAGGCCTCTCCCCTGATGCATGCTGTTCAAATCACCATGTGCGAGCTCGTTCCTCTAGCTGTGGCCATCTATCTTTTAACCCACGATTAGCTTTACGCCCCACTTAGCTTTTAGCACACGATTAGTTTTTTGTTTGTTTGTTTGTTTTCTTCATTGCAGTAATAATAATCTCCACTTTTCTGCCCTCTTGTTGCCTTCTTGCAGTTGTGAGTGTAAAAGTAAACATTTGAAATTATGTTCATTATTATTATTATGGTGAAAATAATTATATTTAATAATTTCACGACCTGGACATGGAGATGCAAATTCACTGTTCACAAACCCTTCCCTGCAGTACGTTGCTCAAGCACCCATTCACAAGCTTGTTCCTCTCGCTGTGGCCATCTAGCTTTTAGCCCGAGATTAGCTTTTTTTAGTTTTCGTCATTGCAGTAATAATAATCTTCATTTTTCTCCAGTCCCTCACAAGTTTCTCTTTCACTCCAAATGTTCTTTTTGCTGCTCAATTACCATTTTCTCCTGCATATGTCAATATTTACAAATAAAAAATAAAAAATTCCACTACTTGCAGCTTGTAATCCGCAGGATATGATTTTCTGTTTAGGGCCATTTCTTCAGTGGTGGAAGAGCAGGTAATGGTACCCAAGCCTAGAGTGCCCTCTTGTGGTTGCAAGTATAAAAATAAAAAAAGTGAAATTTTGTCTTATTGTTATGGCGAACAGAATTATATGTAATGATTTCACATATAAGTCGCTCTGGAGTATAAGTCGCATTTTCAGCCAAAGTATGAAAAAGTGCGACTTATAGTCCCGAAAATACGGTATGTGTATATAATACCAATCGGTACATATTATGACAAAAGCTATAAATGATTATAATTACAATTAAACATTCAAAAAAATGTATAAGATGTAAATAAAATATAAATACACATATAGATGTGAGTGCGCGCACACACACACACACACACACACACACACACACACACACACACACACACACACACACACACACACAGATCCGCATGCGCACACACTCAGATGCGCACCTCACACAAAAAGTAGTTTTGTTGGGTTGTTTTCTTGTTTTTGTTTGTTTGTGTGTGTGTGGGGGGTTGTTGCACAATTGGCCTTGTTTTGCAACATTTTTCTTAACATTTTCCCTACTTTTTTTTTTTAATTTTCAAGATATTGAATACAGCAATAAACATGCAATATTTTTACAACACAGTGGATAGAGTCAAACAGTTATTCCACTGGTGCTCTCCAGATATGGTTAATAGTCAGCTCAGCTAACACTGTGGCAGTGTAAGGCTCACATCAGTGGCAGATTACACACAGCCAAAAGGCTTACAATGCATTTGCATTCTTGTGCATACAAACTGAAGTACTACTGTAGTGTGATTTAGGGCAAGTCCTGAGGGAAGGGGTGTGAACCTTTTGGGGAGATGCAGCCAGACATAAAATGGATAAGAATCACTAAAGTAGGGAACATAATCAAGAATAAAAAGAATGAGTAGGCATTAAGAAATTATAAAGTTTTAATCAAAAAGAAATCAGTAAAAGGAAAGGAACTTTTCAGATCATGCACCAGAAAACCATGATATTGTAAATCCTGAAACCTAAAATATCGAATTGATGATGTAGTATGCTTCTGTCAGGCTGCTGCACAACAGACTGATGGGGTAATGTAAATACTCTGAATGTGCTGAATGCTATTCCAGGATGATATGAGACAAGTTTTCTGAAGTTGGTGTTGGATCTTCTGTGCTGGGATCAGTGTGAGCTACTTTGTTAAGGTGATGGAGGTCTCATAGATGTCGTGGTGAGCAACAAAAGCTGTGCTTGTATCATTCATGCAGGGTGAACTCAGCAAAATGGCCCTGCCTACTGATTTTCTACACAGGAAATTGCCAACAAAGGCCTTTTTAGGCACACACAATTAGATGGGCACTCAAGGGGCATGTGTGAGTACTTACACACACACACACTCATGGATGCATGCACCAATGCACACCTAAGCACTTCTCAAGGTTTTCGAGTGAAAAATCCATCCGAGTCAAAGCAAAATGGGATTAGCCAATAGTGTGGCGAGCAGAACACATGAGAATACAGCAGCAAGTAATATATGAAAAGAGAGGGCATTGAGCCGATCAAATAAGGTTTAGCATGGCTCTAGGTGGCCTCAGCAACAAGGAAGAAAAAGGGAACACGCTGGTGCGCAAAAACATTGATAATGTTGATGGTCACACAATTGACAAGCAGTTTCCATAATGCTGAGCGAAAAGAAAGCACACACACACACACACACACACACACACACACACACACACACACACACACACACACACATTTACACATTTGCCATACTCACACCATTCAGGTAAGCTTTAATTGATATAATTAAAAAAAAAAATAAATATATATATATATATATATATATATATATATATATATATATATATATATATATATATATATATATATATATATATATATATATATATATATAGTCTGTCTTGCTTTCGGCTTTTTCCCTTTTACTCGGGAGTCGCCACAGCGAATCATCTGATTCGCACGCTTGATTTGGCAGAGGTTTTTATGTCGGATGCCCTTCCTGTCACAACCCTTTTTAGCAAGGGACAGAAACACGCTGATGACTTTGAAGCCTACTCTTTACGAAAGTCAGCAATGGTTCTTTTACATGCCTCTCACCATAGACAGTGAGAGACATGGCCCGCCTTTGATAACCCAGTTAGCTGCACTGGGGGGGGGGGCAGTGACAACCTTGTAGAGAGTGGGACTCGAACCCCCAACCTTTGGATCAGCGATCCAGTGTCCTATACCACTAGACCACCACTGTCCCTATGTATATATACTAGTATATATATATATATATATTTTTTTTTTTTCTTCTTTTCCTTTCGGCTGTTCCCTTCAGGGGTTGCCACAGCAAACCATCCTCCTCCATCTCGCCCTGTCCTTTGCATCTTCTTCTCTTACTCCAATGACCTTCATCTCTTCCTTCACCGCATCCATAAATCTCTTCTTTGGTCTTCCTCGAGGCCTTCTGCCTGGTACTTCCAACCTCAGCATCCTACTGCCAATATACTCACTATCTGTACATGTCCAAACCATCTCAATCTAGCCTCTCTGACTTTGTCTCCAAAACATGTTACACGGGCTGTCCCTCTGATGTACTCATTTCTGATCCTATCCATCCTCGTTACTCCCAGAGAGAACCTCAACATTTTCATCTCTGCTACCTCCAGCTCTGCCCCCTGCCTTTTCCTCAGTGCCACTGTTTCTGGACCATACAACATCGCTGGCCTCACCACCGTCTTGTACACTTTTCCTTTCATTCTTGCTGACACGCTCCTATCGCACATCATACTGGACACTTTTCTCCAACCATTCCAGCCTGCCTGAACACGCTTCTTTTCCACACTCTCCATTGCTCTGGATTGTTGAGCCTAAGTACTTAAAATCCTCAACCTTCGTTATCTCTGCTCCCTGTAACATCACCGTTCCTCCTGGGTCCTTCTCATTCACACACATGTATTCTGATTTTCTGAGGCTAACGTTCATTCCCCTCCTTTCCAGGGCATACCTCCACCTCTCTAGATTTTCCTCCACTTGTTCTCTGCTCTCACTACAGATCACAATGTCATCTGCAAACATCATAGTCCATGGAGATTCTTGCCTAACCTCGTCTGTCAGCCTGTCCATCACCATCGCAAACAAGAAGGGGCTCAGAGCTGATCCTTGATGCAGTCCCACCTCCACCTTGAATTTGTCGGTCACGCCGACAGCACACACCACTGTCTTACATCTCTCATACATGTCCTGCGCCACTCTGACATACTTCTGTGCCACTCCAGACTTCCTCATGCAATACCACAGTTCTTCTCTTGGCACCCTGTCATATGCTTTTCCAGATCCACAAAGGCACAATGCAGTTCCCTCTGATCTTCTCTGTACTTCTCTATTAACATCCTCAAAGCAAACATTGCATCTGTGGTGCTCTTTCTTGGCATGAAACCAAACTGTTGCTCACAAATGCTGACCTCTGCCCTTAGTCTAGCTTCCACTATTCTTTCCCATAACTTCATCGTATGGCTCATCAACTTTATCCCTCTATAGTTGCCGCAACTCTGCACGTCTCCCTTGTTCTTAAAAATGGGCACCAGCACACTTCTCCTCCATTCTTCCGGCATCTGCTCACTCTCTTAAGACCTTGTTGAATGTTCTTGTCAGAAAATCTACAGCCACCTCTCCTAGACACTTCCATACCTCCACAGGTATATCATCAGAACCAACTGATGAATATTCTTCTAAGATTCTTCTATAATCACCTGAAGAGAGAGGATGGTTTCACCACCCCTCGAAACAGATCTGTAGTGATAAATGGAGTTTCAATAGAAAGTCTTTGTCCTGTCCTTTTATTATTTTTATTGTTATTTGCGCTACCAAAAAGTATTGAGCACTCTCCTACGGAAGGATCTACTCAGAAAATCATATACATATATATATATACACACACACACACTTCTAATATGAAAACTTAATTCTTGGGTGCCAGGATGACTTGTGTTTAGCAAGTCTTCCTCACTGCAAAAAGGTCCAGTCCCATTGGAGTTCCAGGCTTGGCAAAAGCATTTCTAGATAGAGCTTAATCTGGGTACTCCAGTTACCTTCAAATTGCACAGTTCCAAAATGACTATGGGTCACTCTCAGGGTGAATGGCTGTTTGATTTTACACTGCAACTGGTAAGCTGTTAAAGGTGTACACTGCCTTTGCCCAGAGTCAGCTGAGATAGGCTCCAGCTTCCTCATGTTCCTAGTAGGATTTGTTTGGCAAAGAATGAATGAACGAATACTCAATTCTTATTCGTCAATTATGGAATTCAGCAGCCTGTTATTTCTTTACAGAACTACTATAAGTAGTTAAAAGTATAACAAGTAAGTGAGGAGTCCACTTGCCAAATCTTCAAAGTCAAGTTGGTCAGTTTTTAAGAAAAATCTGAATCTTCTATAGACATAGAATTTACCTAACAACATTTTGCTCCTTCTGCTACAATTTATAACACAAGCTAATGTTGAAATAAACTGTGAAAATAAACCCCTCCGTGGCTTTCTTTACATTATCCCTACTATACATACTAATAAAGCAAATTTTATTCTGAGGTTCGCACAAGGTCAGAACTGACATCCCTTCACAGGGAGATATGGTAGACACACACACACACTCTCTCTCTCTCTCTCTCTCTCTCTCTCTCTCTCTCTCTCACACACACACACACACACACACACACACACACACACACACACACACACTACACACTGGAGGGTGGTGTCAGTCCCAGACCATAATCAGTGGCAAAGTTTGTGTTTATATACTTGCTTGCACAATGCAAACGCCTTGCTGTGAAGTTTATTTTAGCTGCTAATGGCCCAAAAGCACCAGAAGTTTGGGTCTCTTGATCTAAAACGAACACACTGAAATGAACACTCTTTTTGTGTTTATCAGTGTGTATACTGTTCTCATATAAAATGTTTAATGACCAACTACACAGTGAGAAATGAACCAAACTTTTTCCATTTACATTAAGCTCAACCAGAAAACTCGTGCATGGACCAGAGAGATATGTCAGATGTTATTTGTATGCTTGCTCTTGCCTAAATCACTCCATATTGCTCACTGTGTGGGTGATCCTGACTTGACCAAAATATCATTGAATTTCCATGTATAAATACACTTGATCACCATACGAAATTAATCCATTCCAGAAGTGGTTTCGTAACCTGATTTTTTCGTACGTTGAGCCGCATTTTACATGTAAAAGGCTTGATTTGTTCCAAGGCTCGCAATACTACCCCTAAACCCTTTAAAATTATAAAAGTAGGCCTTTTAAGACTTCCTTCTGCTTCAATATCATACCTATGGGAGACGGGTTTGGCCATATTCCTTTGCGATGTCACTCAACCGCATGCCATGAGCCCGCTTCTTCTTTTCACTCGCACCGGGAATCACTTTCACTGGGAATCACACACGCATGCGTGTGTGTGTGTGTGTGTGTGTGTGTGTGTGTGTGTGTGTGTGTGTGTGTGTGTGTGTGTGTGTGTGTGTGTGTGTGTGTGTGTGAGAGAGTGCGTGTGTGTGTGTGTGTGTGTGTGTGTGTGTGTGTGTGTGTGTGTGTGTGTGTGTGTGTGTGCGCGCACATGTGTTGACCATGTCTTCTTAGCAAAGTTATAATCTTAAAAATGTTTCTGCGAGGTTAAAAGCCTGAGCCAAAAAATAAAGTTTCAATGAACAAACTCAAAAACCTCACAAAACAACAGTAACTCTGTCCTTTACTCGTGTTAGTACTCCGTGGCGAACAATGGGTCAAAGGCACACGAAAAGCACCATGGGTATTATGGAGATGCAGCTACTTAATAGCCAATGGGAGGGAGCTGCATCATGGGTATTATGGAGATGCAGCTCCCTCCTAACCAATGGGAGGCCAGCGGGGCAAGATGTTGGGAGAAATCCAATAGGAGAATAACTCACGCATTGTTTGAATTTTTGAGATGACGTGGTTTGTAACGTGAATTTGTTTCATATCCAGAAAAGGGAATTTTAGGTAAATGCGTTTCGTAACCTGGATTTTTCATTTCTTGGGTCTTTCGTAAGGTGAGGTACCACTGTATAATCAATTAACATACAAACTCCACACAAATGCACTCTGGTCGAGCCCAGGACCTTTCTTGCTGTGAGAAGGATGTGCTAACCCCAATGCCTGCCATCCATCCATCCATCCATCCATCCATCCCTCCATCCATCCATCCATCTATCCATCCATCTATATCTATCTATCTATCTATCTATCTATCTATCTATCTATCTATCTATCTAGACTGCCACTCAAAATTTTGGACACATCTTCTACTTCAGTTCAAATAAATAGGTGGGTTCTGACTTTTCTTTTTTTCGTCCTTCTTTTTTCTCTTTTTGATTTCCCCCTATTTTCTCATCAATTTAGTCATATTTAGCCAATTCCCACCCACCGAGTATTGCTTTCCCTATCACACAACCACTACCGACCAAGTAGGGGCAAAAGCATGCACACCCTGTGACGTGCAATGCTTGCCACCCACTTCTTTTTTCGAACTGTGGCACATGCGTATTCGAAGGGAAAGTGCTGCCCACCCCCACATATGAATGAGCTCACAGATGCCCGTGGTTGGCTGGTGATCGCTGTGAGTGACAGTGAAGTGAGCGTATGCCGTCCCTCCCTCCCATGAGAATTTGGCCAATTAGCTCTCATGGATTCCCGGACGGCTATGCCATTAAACCAGATTGTGTCCTGACTTTTGAATGGCACTGCATGCTATAGCAGCAGTTACAAACATTGTTCCCTTATCAGGCTAATGTTTTCTTTCTCCTGAAATTAAGCTCTTATCCACAGTAGCCATAACTCTGAAAACCTTTTGCAGTCAAAGCTGTAATGAGAGTGCAGAGAGAGCGGTCATTCAACTTGGAATTTGGGAAATCAGGAAGTTGGGCAATATCCAACTTGTCTAATATTATTCCACTGATTTAAACCAAGCTAATATAAATTAAGTAATGTAGATATAAAACAATATGCATTTATAAGTATCACATTTAACTCTGTTCATAAAAAGAAAGAAAAAAAAGAAATTATATGCAACTATTTCAGTGTGCAAGTTCTGATACAGTGACTACCCTTATTTATAAGAACAAATTTTACAGGTAGTCCATCCATCTATCCATCCATCTATATCTATCTATCTATCTATCTATCTATCTATCTATCTATCTATCTATCTATCTATCTATCTATCTATCTATCTATCGATCTATGAAACTATCTGTCAAAAATAAATGAAACCTGCAACCTTATTTTCAATGGCTTGTATGTCTGATGGACTGTCTGGTTAAGTATGGGCCATTTTACTGAAGAAGCCATAAACATAATGTGAGCATTTAAGAGTTGACAGATAAAGAATATGGAAAGAAAACATGGAAATGCATCAGCAACAAATTAGAATTATTTTATATTAAGAAAAATATATTTTTTTGTCTCAAGTCAATGACAGGAGTCTTTTTGCCTGGAAAGACATGCATTTGCCCCCAGTGCAGCTAACTAGGTTATCCAAGGCTGGCCATGTCTCTCACTGTCTATGGTATGAGGTTCATGTAAAAGAACAATTGTTGACGGGGGCAGTGGTGGTCTCGTGGTATAAGGCGCCGGATTGCTGATCCAAAGGTTGGCGGTTCGAGTCCCACTCTCCACAAGGTTGTCACTGTCCCCCCCCAGTGCAGCTAACTGGGTTATCAAAGGCCGGCCATGTCTCTCACTGTCTATGGTGTGAGGCATGTAAAAGAACCATTGCTGACTTTCGACAAGAGTAGGCTGCAAAGCCGTAAGCGTGTTTCCGCCCTGCAATGGACTGGCGAGCTGTCCAGGGTGTACTCTGCCCTCGCCCTGAGTTGGCTGGGATGGGTACCAGCCTCCCCGCGACCCTAATTAGGATGAAGCGGTTACAGAAAATGAACTGAATTGAACAATTGTTGACTTTCGACAAGAGTAGCTGCAAGGCCATCAGCGTGTGTCCGCCCTGCAATGGCCTCGCGAGCTGTCCATAGTGTACTTTGCCCTCACCCTGGTATTCGGCTGGGATGGGTGCCAAACTCCCCGCAACCCTAATTAGATTTAAGTGGTTACAGAAAATGAACTGATGAACTGATATGCATCTGTACCTGGCTTAACAGATCTACAAATTCTGATCATATAATCCTTGTATCTGTAAGAGGAAGTATTTCTTACAAACATTCTTTCATTCATTTTCTGATCCCCTTTATCCTAATTAGGGTTGCCAGGAGGCTGGCGGCCGTCTCAGCCAAATCTGGGTGTGGGCAAACTTGCAGCCGACTCTTGACAAAAGTCTTTCTGGCAACAATGAATTTTAAAACTTCTACTGTTCTTGCAGGAAAACATTGGTGTGATCATTAAGTGGGAAAACTGACTATGGGAAACTCCACTGTCAGGCAGTGTCCAAATTAATATATTATCTTCTTCTTCTTCTTCTTCTTCTTCTTTTCTTCTTCTTTTCCTTTCGGCTGTTCCCTTCAGGGGTCGCCACAGCAAATGATCTGCCTCCATCTCTCCCTATCCTCTGCATCTTCTACTCTTACTCCAACGACCTTCATGTACGCCTTCACCGCATCCATAAATCTTCTCTTTGGTCTTCCTCTGGGCCTTTTGCCTGGTAGTTCCAACCTCAGCATCCTACGACCAATATACTCACTATCCCTCCTCTGTACATGTCCAAACAATCTCAATCTAGCCTCTCTGACTTTGTCTCCAAAATTAATATATTATCTGTGATGATTTTAATGTGTGTAATGTGTTTAACAAATTTCTATATATATATATTTTTTTTAAAGGACCGATGCATCCCTAGGGCTTTTTATTCTCTTTATTTTACAACTGAGGTATGTTCCAAAGTAGCGCTAGATGTATTTTTCACTTTACATGCACAACAAACCAAAAACCCTGAACAAAGAACAACAAATACCAAAAAAGAGGTCGATCATGGACGACAGGTCAAAAGTAGAACTGTCAATGTTTGCATCAATCTACATTTGGTTAAGTGGCTAAGTGGAGTTGCACCACAAACACTTTAGCAGGACACACACATTTAATTTGAAGAGCCTCAGGAGAGCACAGCACATGATTCACTCTCAGGATATCAGATATCACACAGTTAGCACTTTTTCACTGAAAACACCACCGGCATGACTTGTAAAAATGCCTGTGGGTTTTATTCGGTCATGGATATGAGTAAGCTCCTCCTTTTTTCTATTTTCTTGTTTCTCCCCCCCTCAATTGCACAGATTTTTTTTTGACGAACACAGCAATTCAATTAGCACCTGGAAAGAACAGATTCCTCAGGGATAATTTAGGCCATGTTTTTGTGCTCTCTTGGGTGGTTTTGGGATGAGTCGAGCGTTGAGCATGCCCTTCATCAGCACCTGTGTGACAGATTTTCCATTCTTACTTTGTTTCTAGGCTTCCTTGGCAGTGACTACGTGCAGCAGGTTTGGAAATGTACAAAGTGTGGATTAAGACTAGGTTGGATGTGCTGGCCTTCATTAATGACGTTCAGAAAAAAAAGTGTTTAAAAAACAGCATTTGTGATGCTTCACCTAGTGTGCTGAAGTTTTCTGGCAGCTTAAAGTTTCAGATAATGAGGGATGCAATGCGCAAACTAGAATTTTATCAATAAAAAATAAAGAACAGCAGTAATATCGAGGATATAAATTGGCCACAGCATGCAAGCCACTGGGGTGAAATTTTTCAGAGTTCATTGACTGCTTAAAACAGATCTGACTTCTTTCTGACACTGCTGATCTCTCTGCCATGCACGGTTATTCAAGGAGCACCAGCAGTCAACAGTGCTGAAGAGTGGCCTGGGTTATCAACACACACACACACACACACACACACACACACACACACACCTTTTTATTAAAAAAATACACCCAACATGACCTCATAATAAAAGGTAACACTGGGCAGGAGGTAGAGTTCTTTGCCCAGACAAATTTAATTCACATTTAACCCCTTTAGACCTGAAGTTACTCCAATTGTCTCTGTTTAACTATGAATTGGCTAATATGAATCCAGTAATAAACAAACAAACAAATAAATAAATGAATAAAGTAATACAGTGGTACCTCACTTTATGAAATTAATCCGTTTCAGAGCCTTTTTCGTAATCTGCATTTTTCGTAAATTGAACCGCATTTTACATGTAAAACGCGTGATTTGTTCCAAGGCTCCAAATATTACCCCATACACCCTTAAAAATTACGACAGCATACCTTTTAAGACTTCCTTCTGCTTCAATGTCGTACCGATGGTAGACAGGTTTGGCCATATTGCTTTGTGATATCACTCAAGCCTTCTTCTCTTCTTCTCACTCGTACCAGAAATCACACGTGTGTGTGTGTGTGTGTGTGTGTGTGTGTGTGTGTGTGTGTGTGTGTGTGTGTGTGTGTGTGTGTGTGTGTTTGTTATGTTGACTATGTCTTCTTAGCAGAGTTATAATCTTACAAATGGTATGGAAGGTTAAAAGCCTGAGTCAAGAAATAAAGCATAAAACAACAGTAACTCTGTCCTTTACACGAAAAGCATCATGGTAGATTCAGCTTCATAATAGGCAATGGGAGGTAGCTGTGTCATCCCTCCTAGCCAATGGGATCCCTGTCCATAATGGCTTCAGGTGGACCTGTTCGAGATGGCGCTCGAGTGAAGGCGACATGAACGACAGCTCAGTTGTTAGCCAATGGGAGGCCAGTGGAGCGGGATGTTTGAACGTCATTGATGGGAGAGCAGCTCGTGCATTGTTTGAATGTTTGAATGGCGCGTTTTAATGTTTGAATTGCGTGTTTGAATTTTTAAGATGGAGCTTCCGTAACGTGAACTCGTTTCGTATACAGAGAGAAAAATTTTACGAAAATGTGTTTCGTAACCTGCATTTTTCATTTGGTGAGACTTTCGTAAAGAACAGTATTTCCCACTTACATTTGGACCATCCAATAATGTAAGGAAAATCTGGCTTCAAATTTTACGCTGCTGTTATGACATTTAAATGCCTTTATGTTAAAAATGTAACATGCTGTCCTGCAAAGTTTCCGTTAACTAACTACACTGTGTGCTATGAACTTTCACAGATACCACAGGAAGGCAAACAAGCCAAAAACCACCTGGTATGTAGAATCAGGACACCTATGATGGACGAGCAGTTTATTGTGGACTGGTGATCCAAGAGATAAAGTAAATGAAACCCAAGCTGAAACGTGGTAGCATATCATATAAGTGGCTAAATAAGTGCAAATAGCAGAACAATACCACCAGACAGAAAATATCAAGAACATGGATTATATATTAACTATGCTATACCAAGTAAACATATATACAGTCGGACTCCTACTTACGGAACCCCCTGGGTATGAAAACTCTGGGTTACGAAAAACATTTTCCTAAGTTTTCATCCTCTGTATACGAAAACAACCCCCTCTTACAAAAAAAAGCTCCAAACACACCATTCAAAATTCAAGTACGCCAATAAAAATTTCACACGATGCGCGAGTTGCTCTCTCATTGGCTGTCTCCCAACATCCCGCCCCGCTGGCCTCCCATTGGCCAGGAGGCAGCTGAATGGAACCCATACTTCCTGTACCCATACTTTCTGTTTGTCACACGCGTGACGGAGAGTTGACTGTTGGCTTGTTTTGAGATCATTGCAGCGTTATATTTCGTTAGCACCAAAACCCCTCTACAATCGGGACGATATTGAAGCAGAAGGAGACCTCAAAGCGGAAATACTTTTTGACGGAAGCGATTATTTCGGCACGATATTGAAGCAGAAGGAGCATGAAAACAGAGTGCTCTATGGAACAAGACCTCCGATCTCACAAGGAAGCAAGTAAATATTGAATCAGGACCTCTGATCTTTCAAACAGGGACTGTAATTCTGCTTTAAATACAACATCCCGTCCATTTAAACATTTAAATAGAATTGTTCTGTCATCTGCGCGTTGCGTGTGGGCAGAGCCCACATTCAGCAAAACACACCATAGAGACAGAGTTTTGTGTGTGTGTGTGTGTGTGTGTGTGTGTGTGTGTGTGTGTGTGTGTGTGTGTGTGTGTCTGTGAGAGGGAGAGAGAGAGAGGGAGAGAGAGAGAGAGAGAGAGAGAGAAAGAGAGAGAGAGAGAGAGAGAGAGAGAGACTGCCTACAGAGTCAGTCAGAGATGAAAGGAGGGTTAACTCTCTTTCAAGAGAGCACATTAGAGCTTCAAGTTGTTTAATTTAGTAAATGTTTAATAAATGTAGCGCGCTCCGCTGAACATGAGCAAAACGTGGCTCTTCTGGACCTCCAATCCCTCAAGGAATCAAGTTAAAGTTGAGTTTGGACCTCCAATCTGTCAAGCAGGGAATGAGCTTTGAATTCCCCATCTTAAAACGCTCTCACGTCCAGCGTGTGGGTGGACCCCACTTTCAGCGGAGCAAGACACAATAAACACTTAATGTGTATACAATTCACATTTAATGTGTATTGTGTGTGTGTGTGTGTGTGTGTGTGTGTGTGTGTGTGTGTGTGTGTGTGTGTGTGTGTATGTGTGTGTGTGTGTGTGTGTGTGTGTGTGTGTGTGTGTGTGTGTGTGTGTGTGTGTGTGTGTGTGTGATAGAGAGAGAGACAGAGAGAAATAGAGAGAGACAGTGCTGTGTATGTGTGTATGTGCATTAATAAAAAATGTTTAATAATGGTTTAATTAATAAATATGTTAATAAAATGGTTTAATATGCTCATAAAATGTCTAAATGGTTTAATAAATTATTTTATTTTACTTTTAACACATATTTCATACAAAATTGGTGTACTTTAATCATTTTTCAAGGGTTTATGGGGTAGCCTTGCAACGAATCAGGCATTTTACATGTAAAATGCACCTCTGCTTACGAAACTTCCACGTTACGAAAAAGGCGCTGGAATGGATTAATTTCGTAAGTAGGGGACTGACTGTATAAAATATGTATATATATATATATGTATATATATATATATGTATATCTATACAAACACACACACACACACACACACACACACACACACACACACACACACACACACACACAAACACGCACAGGGATCCCTTGCTACTTAGCGCTTCAATTCATGTGGCTTCAGTGCATCGCATTTTAAAAATAAATAAATAAATAAATATTCATAAAATAAAAAAATAAGGAAGGGGAAAAAGTTAAGGAAAATGCCACAAAAACAAGGCCAATTATGCTAAAAAAATTTTTAAAAAAACCTAAACTGACACAAAACAAAAAACAACCAAAAATCTCCCATCAAAACTACTCTGTTGCATCTGGGTGTGCATGTGCATCTGCACGGGTATGTATGTGTATCGTCTTCTTCTCATGCAATACCATCTGTATATGTGTGTGTATTTATATTTTATTTACATCTTGTTATTTTTTGAATGTTTAATTGTTATTATAAGCATTTATAGCATTGAATATGCATTTATTGATATTATATACACATATACATGTACGTATACATTAGTCAGGGTGGGGGGGTGATCCTACTTCACGGATTTCGATGGTCGCGTGGGAATCTTGGTCCCAATTAACCGCGGAAAGTGAAGGATGCCTGTATACTGAAAAACTAGCACACAACTAACTTCATTCCATTAATTGACACCTTCCCTTATCGCTTTCTCTCACTCTGTCTCTTTCTTGTTCTCTTTACTCTCTTCTCCTCTAATGTATAATTATTATCCCCCCCCTCTATGTCTCTCTCTCCATTTCAGCCTGTCCTCATGAATCTCTCTTTATTTTTATTCCTGTGCATTCTTCTTTCTTGTTGCTCTATTTTCCTCTCGTTCTTCTCCTCTTTTATTGAAATCTCATCAGAATAATTACCTAAAAAAGTAAATGCTCTACATGTCAGCAATGTAAGGAGCGAGCTAAAATCCACTTCTTGATTGCGCTCGATAATGCCGTCCCACTAGGAAATACAATTCACCAACAAATCAAACATGGATGAAGACTTCTTACTCTGAAATGGGCAATTAACAGCCCTTAACCTTCAAGCGACCAGCAGGGGTCATTTATGACCCCAGGTGTATTTTGTTGTGTTTATCTTTAATGGTATCAAAGAGAAACTTCTATTTTTTTTATGTATTTGTATGTTGATGTGTGACCTAAAGTTGTATGGCTTTGTTTGTGATTTTTAGGTCAAGGCTAGCTTCAGATAAAATGAATTTCTCAGAAGTCATTAATGACTCCATAAAATACCGGATTAATGTTGGGAAAGGTGTTAAATCCTGCATGCTATTAGGACACGTAATTAATATTTTGTTTAAGGATGATAATGGCAGGTAGATCTTAGCAAGGTTTGGTGTAGCTGGGGCATTGAGACTTGAAGTTTTGTATGTTAAGTTCGAAGTTCAACAGTCAACTGCTTTTCAAGACAGACTGTAGTATTAAGCATTGAACAACTTCAGTTGTTATTGTGTGCAGTTACCCATACCCATATTAATGATGTTGTTATATTGTAGTTCTCTTCAAAGTGTTGAAATTAATAAAGTGCAAAAATAATACAAAAGTAATCTTTATATATTCATAATAAAGTGCATTCAATTACATTGAATATAACATTGGCTGATGCCATTATTTGAGATAAGCTGTTGCATGTTTCACGCTGGGGACAAAAATGACCCTGACTGGTCATTAAGGTATGTAAAATATGTTGGTCACTTGAAGGTTAAAGCAAATTAAATCCAAGTAAGAATCGTAAAACCACGGGCTCTGTACACATAAAAACTACGAACTGAGATTTCTACGTGCATTCCTCACACTCAGTTAATTAGCAGTTTTAATATTATAAAGAAAATCAGTGTTGACGTGTTTCAAGATTTTCCTCTTGTGCATTCTATAACAAAGCAATTTGCAGACATTAACATTTTAAAAATAGATTAAATAAACAACATTTTCTTCATCTATTTATAGTTAACAAGTTATTTCTATTCATCAATTCCTTCATATATATATATATATATATATATATATATATATATATATATATATATATATATATATATATATATATATATATATATATATATATATATGTGTCATGTTGCATTGTCATGCAACTGATACTGAGGAACTTCATAATATGGAAGTATGCTGGGATGCAAACTATGTTATTCACCAGTATTAACCTACATAAACGTATATAGTAAAAAAAAAAATACAGATTTCCATACTTGATAGACTTTAGTTTTGTGTTTTAATACAAACAAGTGAAAGGCATCAAAATAGGATTTAAGTATCTGCTAGACCTCATCGCATTTCATCAGGTATGATGAATAGATTTTAAGTATTTTTGTAGGATTGACTTATAATAGAACCACTGAAATGTCATCTCATAATTATTGTTACTTCAGCACGAATGCACTAAAATAAATGCTCTGTCCTCTAATAAAGATGGCAGGTAACAACTTATCTGTAAACGTAATACATAAACAGCTCAGCATTCTGTCTGTTCTTCTACCATTTTCCCTGAAAGAAATGATGTTCCAGATTAGCAAACTGGTGTACCCTGGTCAACCCAGTACCTCTAGTTTTACTAACATAAATCATCTGAGCAACAGCGCTCTACAACATGGAATTTTCAGAAATAAGATATAAATTGTACCCTTAAAAAAAATTGCAGCAACAAAAAGTAGCTTCACTTTGCAAGTTCAGTGTACCGTCGCCTGAACCAAAAGAGCAAGAATCAATGTGAATTATTACTTCAGGATAATCAGATAGATTTTGTGCACATGCTCCAAGAGACATAAAACATTCTAAATGCATCATAAACATCTCGCAATGGAGCAGAGATTACCTCAGAGCCTCTTCACTTGTGGGGGGTTAATGCACTACTGCACGGTATGGGGCAGGAACTCGAAGCAATATGAATGTGACCCTGGATCATAAACCACTGAATATAGCATTGCACCACCACCATGGTGTCCGCTTCTGTTTCTTTTTACTTTCTCACAAACAGAATTTTTTTACTATGTTGTTGTAAAGGAAGCCAGCAATAATAGGTCCCAAGATCATCTGAATTCTAGTGTGTAGTTACGAACTATAGTGGACTGTACTCAGAGCCTTATAAGTCGGTACCCAGTTTTCTCTGAGCTCTGAGAGTGGTGCAAATTTATAATAATTCAGTTTATACTAAGATTCTTATTCACATGGATCTCTATGGCAGTTGTTAAACAAAATCCAGGAATAATTAGTAGGTTTTAATTAAATTAAATAAAATTGCTAATTGAAAAAAAAAGCTAAATGAAGAAACACATCTAATTAACAATTATCCACTGAAGTCGAGGTAGATGTTTTAAAATAGTACCTCAGATGGAACGTATGGGAGCCTATTCAATTTTGAGACATCCACTGATCCTGAAGTGCATAACTGTTTTAGTACATACTACATGAGAACATGAGCAAAAAATAAATAAATAAATAAATAAAGATTTTTTATGAACCATTTTTCACTCTTTTTTTATGACGATGGATGCTGGCGAGCTTGAGAGCATGCATGTGTCTGTTAAACTCTCTTCACAATATTTCAAGAGCTTAATGATATACTAAGTAGAAATAATGAAAAGCAAGCCAAAACAAAATTTATATAGTTTATATTTACATATTTTAAAAATGGCCCAAAGTTGAGCTATTTGCTTCTGGTTTAGTCAGTGCTTTAGCTAACAGAGTCTGTCCCAGTTTGTCCATCCTACAATTCAAAAAGAAAAGTAATAAAACAAATGTTTCCAGGACAAATTGTGATTGTCTGCCCTTTGGTTATAAGCATTATCCTCACAGATAAATCATAACGATTTTAAATCCTGAGGTGGTGGACCAATCAGACTGTGCTGTTCCTATGAAGTATACCCATCCATCCATCCATTTTCTGAACCACTTAATCGGCCGACTCTGGACGAGAGCAGGGTACACTCGCCGGGCCATTACAGGGCCAACAGTCACACAATCATTCATACTCACACTCACACCTAGGGGAGATGTGGAACAACCAATTAACATATTGTGCATGTTTTTGAAACCGGAGTACCTGAGAGAAACTCACGCAAGCATGGGAAGAACATGCAAACTCCACACAGAAACACCCGAGCTGGGAATTGAACCCCAGAGCTTCTTGCTGTGAGGAGGACATGTTAACACTTCGCCACCAGGCCGCCCCAAGAAGTATACACAAAGCTTTACTATAACATTTCATAACTTCAAGCAAGGGAAATAGAGACTGGTGAAGAAATGACTGTGTACAGCTGCTTTAAAATGCAAACTTATTTTGTAATTGTCCCATAACTATAAATGAGAAGTAAAACATTTTTAAAATACCATATCCAATAAGCCCCCCCTGTTTTTTTTTTTGTTGTTGTTGTTTTTTTTCTTTTTCTTTTTCTTATGTCTAATAAACGCCCATGTGTACTGAGAGCAAAATGGTCAATAAAACGTAACAATTTTATTCGATTAGTCTCTGTAACGGTAAAATGAGGTGTTCAATGCCTGTAAAAGTGAGTTTATACGGTATTTGAAGACCCCCTGCCACTGGGGAATGTCTATAATGTTCATCAGTAACAACGCATTTAATTGTTCCGCCATGCTTTAAAAACAGGAAAATATTTTGCTGTGTTCTCTTGGTAAATGTCCAACAACCACTGAACCATTAGAAACTGCTACAGCAAAACTATGGGATGCTCTGAATGACTGGAGCGATGAGCCAGATATGGACCTATCAGAAAGTGATGATGAGTATTATTCACCCGATTCTCCTGTTCACTAACTTCATAAATTTAAAGACGTTCCTGACTATGTGCTTTTGTTTATGTTCGTGTTGATTGATTCAATGCGCCATGTGCTAACGTTGACATTCGTGCTGATTGGCTCGATTTTACTTCTGGGAAAATGTTTAAAGAAGCAGCACCGGGAGGGAGAAGTAAGGGGTCTTTTTTTTTTTTTTTTTTTTTTTTTTTAATTATGCTGTTTTCTGTTTATTTTCAGCTTTCATGTAAGTAATTTGGTTGATACCACAAAGTGAACAACACAAATACCAGTAAATCTCTTTTATTGTTCTGTTATTATTCATGTTTTCCACCTCGATGGTAATAAGCACTCAACGTTCCACTACATTTTAATAAGCGCCCACCCATTCCTTTTTTTTTTTTTTTTTTTTTTTTTTTTACACGCCCTGGGTGCTTATCACATTGAATACGGTAAATGTAAAAGTGAATTAACTCAGAATAAGACGACATAAATAAATTACGCATAAACAGATCATGACATGCTATTAGTTTAGATCGAAAAAATAATGAACTTAAGGCTGGTAACAGTAACTTCATGACAGTGTTTTATTATTAATCATTTACTATGAGTAATATGAGTGAATATGCTTTTTGTTACATAGGAGTCAACAAATAAAAGTAGTCGCTTCCTTTGCATATGAGATATTAACCCACATTTTCCATCTTATATACAATAATAGACAGTTGTGTTAGAGTAGTTAGCAAAAACCTTACTTGTGCACACCCCTGACACTAAACACCCCTCGTGTACATTAGGTTCGATAGACAAACTCAAAGTTTGAGTTTGACTGATGTCTTTACATAGACTATGAGTAATTTGAATTAAATGTCTCTGCTAATTAGGCCTTGCTGTGAATATAGTTTCCAGCTTTTTCTAGTATCTGTTCATGTATACTTTACACTGCAACACTGTTTTTGTGTTCCCAGCTGTTACTCCTGGCACATTCAGGAGTCCAATAACCAACATTAATCAAAAGAATATCTACAATCCCATGACAATTGATGGAATACATCCAATTCAGACAGTTCTTGCACAAAATTCCTGTTCAGCACATTGTGTTGCATGGTATAACATAAACAATGTTTTGTTTCTTCACTATGCAGGTTCTATTTCTTAATCCTCAACCAAGGAAGCGTTGCATACATAAGCGCCACCGTTCAAATGTACACAATTTAAACTGGTGATTTGTAAAGTTAAACATTTTTGTATCGCTTTCTTGAGGTTACTTGCGGCTCAGTCGTCTGCTCTGTCAGTCATTGTGCTGAGACAAAAAGGAAAACCTGAACCACTCGTGTCTTTCATAGCTGCGGTCGCTACAGTAGAGCTGTTCCTAATAGAGGCAGTAAATATTTCTCAACCAAAGACAGTGCCTAAGGACAACTGGCCAGTTCCTTTTGTTTAATTTTGTATTTTGACACGTTATACAACTTATTCATAATTAGAAATTGGGGAGAGATCAGTCATGGTATAGCACTTGCATAGCTCACTTTCAAGCAGTCTCCATTGCTGTGGATTTTTAATAACATTTTGGCTATCAAGAGTATATTAATCTGATTTGGTCAAGTTTTTCAACTACCCTAATTGTATCAGTTCATATGGGTAATTGTGCACTCTGATTGGCTCCTGCACTACTGCAATATCAGTTCATATACCATAAAACTAAAAAAAGTAACACATTTTGGAATGAAGTTATTTGATTGTAAGAACATGTATTTTAAAATTTTCATAAATTAATACTACTGAATTTTTCAATGTACTGAATAAATTGTTGGTCTCTACTATTTTTAATGGTTATTATTTAGCTTTAATTTAAAGAAAATGATAATTAATGCTTAAATTCTCACAATCCAGTGGATCTGGATATGAAAAAAGATTTAATCTACTAAATTTCATAATACATGTCTCACAATGCAGTGCTATGTGCTGCATCGTCTATCAGCTCATGTAGGACGATTTCATGAGAATGACTGTTAAACATGTTGTAATACTGATTATGTCTAATTTAGCTAGCTGTGCAGTATTCTATACAGTATTCGGGCAGTGGTGGCCTAATGGTATAGGGCGCTGGATCGCTGATCCTAAGGTTGGGGGTTCGAGTCCCACTCTCCACAAGGTTGTCACTGCCCTCCAAGTGCAGCTAACTGGGTTATCAAAGGCGGGCCATGTCTCTCACTGTCTATGGTGAGAGGTTCATGTAAAAGAAACATTGCTGACTTTCGTAAAGAGTAGCTGCAGAGCCAACATCGTGTTTCTGTCCCTTGCTAAAGAGTTGTGTCAGGAAGGGCATCCGACGTAAAAACCTATGCCAAATCAAATGTGCTGCAGCAACCCCTGAAAAAGGGAAAAAGCCGAGAAGAAAAGCTAGCTATACAGTATTCATCTGATACAATGTCATTTGGCTTTATATAGCTCTTGATTTTAGGTG
Organism: Plotosus lineatus; assembly: GCA_024760905.1. NCBI lineage: Eukaryota > Metazoa > Chordata > Actinopteri > Siluriformes > Plotosidae > Plotosus > Plotosus lineatus. The sequence continues at coordinate 22,402,636 of CM045735.1, read as the reverse complement.
TTTGCATGTGTGAGAAATAGTTGCTTTACTCTAAAACTAGAATATCATTTTAACTACACTACAATAATAAACTTGTTTCATTTATTATTGGAAAAAGTAGCAATTATTTAGCCAGTAAATGAGGATTAATGACGAGCATGCCTTTTAGTTATTTATGGGCTGGAATGCAGTATAATTATGGATAACAGGGTTTATTGAGCAGCACCTCAAGAACTGTGCTTGTACTGAACCTGAAGATCTGTAATCATACAAAACACAAGGCAACGCAGAAGCAAAAGAATTTTCTGGATAGCAGAAAGGGTTAAATGCTTACAAGCAGAGACAGATGTGCCACATCTGATAAGTGTAATAGCACAGCAACATGTACTGTTAGCAGTGTTAGCTGTGGCGTCTCCACCCTGTCTGCTCCCACATTTCCACCACAAATAAAATAAGCGACTGTGTGAGAGTGGGAACTCAAACTGAAATCATGCTCTGCCTCGATATCATCTGACGAGCATTTGGCTCACTGATGATCTCTGTGCTGTCGCAACATCACACAGGAAGTGATGACAAAAAACAAGACAGCAGTAACCGGAATTGCAAAACCGAGGAAAGCAAAGTGATATAATTAAAAATATATAAGATTCATGGGGAGCACCGAGTATAGTGGTGTGCATGCAGAGGCTGCTGGAGAAAAACAGCACAAGCATAGATGAGAGATTATGATCAGTTCAGCAGGGTTACCCGAGGACGGAAATTCGATATCTGATTTCATTTTAAATAAATTGCTCTCATACTTTATATCCCTATGCACTGGACGTGACTGTAGATCATCTTCATCACTGCCACACTGTATTTATTACCATGTCTATTGTAACTCATATATTATACTTAATGATATGTGTGCTCAATGGTATTTCTCTGATTTGTTTGTGTAACTGCAGTCTGCAGTACATCACATGCTTTATGTTGATTTAAAAAAAAAAAAAAAAAAACAGAATCAGACAAAAATATGCTTTATTTTACAATAGAATGCCATAATGCTATGGAACACAACAACAAGATTGTCAAAATATATTATAAGGATCTGTATATATTTATTTTTAATGTATTTATATTATTTAGAGATAAAGATATTTATTTACTATTAATTTATTTCTAACCGCCATATAACAGAGTCAGTGGCCATAATGGTGACAGAAATGAAACCGACTTCTAATAGGACTGATACATCATAGCCACAACTGAGCCATTTGCTGCTAAACTGAGGGCATTTTCATAATATATTAATTCAGACACTGTCTAAAGCCAGCGTTCTCCCTAATGTCTTTGTTGTGTTAATTTATAATGCTCTGCATAGACAGGTTTCAGCATCATTGACAACGATCATCATGCAACCCAGTGATACCCAACAGCCAACCAGAAACAATTTAGTGGCACACACATATGGGACAACAATTCAAAATTTAGTCAACGGGACACACAAACAGGGGACAAACACAGGATGGGCATAAGATAAACATCCAAGCCATATTGCATGAGTATGGCGCTTTACGGCACTCCAATATAATCACTGTTTAAATAATGGTGGGTATTTTGCCTCCTCTGTAATATTTTTTCTGTAGATGCCAAAACTGTGACAAAGGACAGACCTCAATAAATGTGCTCAAAACTAAACGCGAAAAAGAAAAAAAAAAAAATTCAAACTAGTTCTTATACAATCAGCAGTGCTGATTTCATGTTGCTTGTATTCTAGTGTCTGAGTACATTTGGGAAAATGTAAAAAAATGAATGCATAAACCAAAAGAGTACCGGTAGGTTATCTTGGGCTGCATAGTGACGCAGTGGTTAGCATGTCCGTTTAACAGCAAACAGGTTTGGTTCCCAGGATCAGGGCGTTTCTGTGCGGAGTTTGTATGTTCTCTCTGTGCTTGTGTGGGTTTCCGCTGGGCACTTCTGTTTCCTCACACAGTCCAAAAGCATGCACAGTAAGCTAACTCGGTGCTCCAAATTGTCCTAGGTGTGAATGTGTGTGGATGGTTTGTATGCGTTTTAGCCCTGCAATGGTCTGCCGAGTTGTTCACAGTGTACTCCGCCCTTGCCCAGAGACGGCTGACATGAGCGATAGCCTCCCCATCACCCAAAGTAGGAATAAGCAGGTTAGAAAATGAATGAACGGAGAGAAGGTTATCAGCTGTATATATCCCTCAGCTATTTTTTTTAATGTCTTTTAAATTGTTTAAATATGTGCAGTTTGAAATCAAACCAAATAAACCAGAAGAATTGGACTTTGTGAATATGCATGAAAGTACAGTACATTGTTTTGGTTCCTGCCTCAAACTGCTGCAGTTTGGGACCAAGATCTGGGGAGGACAGTTATTTGCATCCTTGTTTTGTGAAGATAATGACTCAAGTAAGTTATTTGCATGACTGGTATTCAAAAAGATTGTTGTGGTTAAGAAAAAAAAAAGAAAAGAAAATGTATCTCACCTGAAAATTAATCACTCACAGGAACACTCGTTTTGACTCGTCTCACACTCACAAAGGAAAAAAAAAACCTTTCTGGTGTGTAATTACTGTATATAAGCTGTATTTTTCACAAACTCCCACTGGAAATGAGGGGATTTTTTTCTTAACAGCTTTACCGGTTCCTTAAACCCACACATACTCTGTGCTGGTGGAAATGATGTGGCCAAAGAGTCCAAGAGAATAAAGATACACACTTATTCTCGAACTCTTCTCAACAATTAAATATGAACTCAGTAATAGCCTCCAGTTTCTACATTTATTAAAAAAAATACAAAAAAAAAAAAAAAAATTCAAGCAATAGTGGACTCTATATTCGTTCCCTAAAAATCTGATTGGTCACTCAACATCTGCAGAGGCCATGTCTGTGCATCTATTGGTTGACATTTCTGACCCCTCCCACTGATTTCCCCATTTGTGTGACCTACTTCGAGAAACGGTGCTCACTCATTGTACGATAGTAACGAAGCTGCTATTCCAACATCCAGGAGATTTTCTATAGGATGACAAATATAAAGTTATACAATGCTGACAATTTGTTCAGTAAAGGGCCGAACAAATGACGCAATACTGAAATAAATACCACACTTAATTTTTCATCGGGGTCATTTAAGCAAAGAAGAATAATGTCTGCGTTTTTCCTTTTTTTGGAGGACAATCCTTGAGGTCTGTATAATAAATGCATGTTTCATGTCCCATGTGAATCGCGTGTCTGCTTCTCACAACCCAAGCTCACATCATGTGACTGAAGCCCTGCTCTCACACATTTAGAGCACTATTCCTATTTTTTTTTTCTTTTTTTTTTTTTTTTTTTTTTTTACTTGGGGCTTTGAATCATTACTGATGCTCAGAGGGGGATTCCAGAGGACAAGTGAACAAGTAAGAGTCACGGAAAGGTTACACTTTACCCCTGAGTACCTATACTAAGTGCACAAATACCATGTGCGTCTAACATGTACATTTATTTTACTGTACTTTCATCAGGAGTTATTTAAGACGGAATTCTTGATTCTCAAATTTATCCAGAATAAGAACTCTTATAAATCATCTGTCTCCATACGGTTTGAAATCAAATCTCTTTATTACAGAGTGTTCAAAACCTGCTAAAAATACTGTCTACATAGGAAACCATCCCTTATAATTTGATTATACCTGTATTTTGCATAAATGATTTTCAGCATAAGATAATACTGCAGAGATGATGAGAAAATAAAGCAGGCCGTCTTTAATAAAATATCATTCCAGAAATACAGAATGTGGTAATGATTTTCTATTTGTTTTTTATTTATATAATTCCTTTACATTTTCTTTTTTTTTTCAAATACAGTAAGTGTTTTAAAGGGATTACATAAAACATTGTGATTTTAATTACTGTAGAAGGAATTGCACATTAGGATTTAAAGTCCAGATTGATATTGTGAAATACTGAGAAACTAAACTACACAAACATTTTTCTGGAAGTAATTATGTACTTTAGTATGCAAATATATCACAGCTTTCACAGTCAGTATAAAGTATGTAATAGGCCAGAATTTTCAGGATTTTCAGGATTTTCACATTATTGCAATTAATTTTGTGTTTTCATTGTTTTGTTCTTTTTTTAAATTAGATATAACCTTCTATTCTTATTTCAATTCCCAAATAAAATACCAGCATGTGTACCTTCGATATTGTGCTGTTATACTTATTATTTTAACTAACCTATTTATATACCACAATGTCCCATGAAAAAACAAGAGCACAGATATAATTTTCACTAATATAAAAGGTGTGTGTAGTGGTGTGTGTGTGTGTGTGCATGTGTGTGTGTGTATATGTGTGTGTGTGTGTGTGTGTGTGTGTGTGTGTGTGTGTGTGTGTGTGTGTGTGTGTGTGTGTGTGTGGTGGAGGCATTTGTGTGTGTGTGTGTGTGTGTGTGTGTGTGTGTGTGTGTGTGTGTGTGTGTGTGTGTGTGTGTGTGCGCATATGTGTGTGTGTGTCTTGTAGCGTGTGGTGGAGGCATTTCTCTGTCTGTGTGTGTGTCTCTGTGTGTGTGTGTGTGTGTGTGTGTGTGTGTGTGTGTGTGTGTGTGTGTGTGTGTGTGTGTGTGTGTGTGTGTGTGTGTGTGTGTGTGTGTGTGTGTGTGTGTGTGTGTGTGTGTGTGTGTGTGTGTGTGTGTGTGTGTGTGTGTGTGTGTGTGTGTGTGTGAGTGCATTTCTGTGTGTGTGTGTGTGTGTGTGTGTGTGTGTGTGTGTGTGTGTGTGTGTGTGTGTGTGTGTGTGTGTGTGTGTGTGTGTGTGTGTGTGTGTGTGTGTGTGTGTGTGTGTGTGTGTGTGGAGGGCATGTGTGTGTGTGTGTGTGTGTGTGTGTGTGTGTGTGTGTGTGTGTGTGCAGGGCATTTGTGTGTGTGTGTGTGTGTGTGTGTGTGTGTGTGTGTGTGTGTGTGTGTGTGTGTGTGTGTGTGTGTGTGTGTGTGTGTGTGTGTGTGTGTGCAGGGGCATTTGTGTGTGTGTGTGTGTGTGTGTGTGTGTGTGTGTGTGTGTGTGTGTGTGTGTGTGTGTTTAAAGTTACTTTATTCACATCGATGCTTATGGTTTCTTTATATAGTCTTTGAAATATTCATGCACAGGACAGATGGCATTCTTTACTTTATAGCGCAATCACTTTTGTATCCATGGAAGTTTATTCTCACATTATTTACATCAGTTTATAGTGCATCAACACAAAACAAAGGCACACAAACAATATAACCTAAACTTTTGAAATCTAAATTGTACTTGGAATTTTATGTGATGGTAATGTATTGATCTAATTAGCATGCGTGTTTGGCACATATGAGTGTTTCACACTGTTAACAAAACAGGACTCCTCAAGAGTTCTAGCTTTCCTGAGAGGCTGGATCTTTTGTTTTTGGAAGCTGCACAGACCCTGAAAAACTTTCCCACAGGGGCTTTTTTAAAGACTAGTGCAGTGCAGTATAAAAACTTTTCTGAAAATAATATGTGACTTGCATATAACAAACAACCAAAAAAAAAAAAAAAAACCATTTTTAATTATGTCAAGGTTCAAATGTGTGCATGGCTTCTGATAAAATTCAAATTTAAAAATAAATAAAGGGAAAATATATGTATGAAAGCGAGAGCACAGCGTCGCAGATATTTCAGTTGTTTTCTAAATTACAGTTAATGCGATGTTTTAATCTTGTCTCAAACAGAATTTTAGAGTCTGTTTAATATTAGCCAGGTACAGTTATTACATTACAGCTGCAATTATAAAGTACAAATAAAGTTAAATTATTACAGAAAATCAATTAAATTAAAGTAAAGGTCAATTATAAGCCTTGATTTAACCATCAAATGGGCACTGAGATAAACCTGAAGGTGATGTCATCTTTGTTAATTGTAAAAGATGACTAAAGTTATGTTTATATAAATAATAATTTAATATAAAAGCTACAGATAAATCTGGTTGTTTTTCTTTTGACAAACGTTCATCTAAATATTTTTTTTGCTGTTTTGTAAATGATTTTTTTCTGAATTAGTTGTTGGTGTTTTTCTAGAACAATAAATTCATGTCAAAAAATCTCACTGACTAAAACAAACCCCGCCTTTCACCTTGAAAAAAGGCCTAAATACCAGTGGGCTACTAGAAAATTGTCAGGCCAAATTCAACAAAATAGCCCCAAGGTGTCCCAATCAAGCCCAGAACGGAACAAAAACTTTATTGGCCCGATTGAATCTGAGGTTTTAAGAAATTCAGGGTGTTATCCAGGCTGCTTTGAAGAAGTATAATCCCGCCTAGCTCCTTTCTCGCTCCCATTGTTAATGAGACAAAGCCAGGGTGTTCATTCATTAGCACCTCTTTGTAATGTGACACTGCCGACTCACCTGTACAAAAACCCATTTAACAAAACTCACTTGATGCTTCCCATCACAAAACAGGCATTATTTCTCTCTTTTTATGACAGCTACAGTTCAGTTACTCAGAGAGGAGAATGCTGTTCTGTTCAGTATTGCTCTATGAACAACGCCAGGCTTGAGTAAGTGTATATGCTGACACGTTCCTCCGGCTAAAAGTCAAGACCTGTTACTCCAGATGCCCTTTCCTTGGCTGTGAGTTTGCTGCCCGATGCACGCGATCTCCCTCTCAGCTCTCTGTTCAGCCGTCTTGCCGCTTCGCTGCACCCTCTCATCGCATTACTTATGCTATTCTAACTTTTCCATCAATTATGCACAAGAATAACTGTGGCCAGACTGGCACACAGGCATAAAGGAGGAGTAGGAGGAGGACAAGCGTGCACACTTCCCCTACTAGTGATACCAGTGCCAGAATTCCAGAGCCGAGCATCGTGCTGGAGTTTCTATGACACATGACAGTGCAAAATTTCGCAATTTGGAAAGATTTTACTCGAACATTCAAAGTGATGCAACAACAATATTTCAAGTTTGGCTAACATTGTATGAGCCCTGCGAGCAAAAAAATGTCAAAAATGTTTCCTGATGTGCTTTAAAAAAAAATGCAGCTCGGCACAGGGCACAAAATGGAGGAAAGTTAGGAAATGGCTGCTTGCGTACTTCGCCTCATCTCCACTCTCTGTCCTATAAAATACAATGGTTTGACTCTTGAAGAAAATAAACAAAGTACAGTATTTAATGTGTCGTCATACTGACCGGTATTAATTTTGCATATTTTAATTGCAAAGATTAAATCTAATTCAAACAAGTCTTGAAATGGAACAAAACACGGGTAGAAATTTGAGCCAAATGTAACACCGCACACAGGCAAAATGTCGACCCCAAAATTTCAGTGATGTTACACGTTCTGGACCGATTCTCTGACATTTCACACGAGTTCTTGCTGGCTCGACTTTATTCTGTGATGACAAACTGTTTTTTAATAATAAATTAAGCTTTACTTTAACTTTTATTATGTCACAAGAAAATGCTCTGACTTTTTCCCGAAAACATAATAATCAAAATTAAGCAATTCCTCACACAAAAATAATGACGTAACAGTCCGTTGATTTGTAATTACAGTGTTTTTTTTGTTTTTTTTGTTTTTTTTTAAGTTACTGCTCATTTTTTGCTTCATTAACTTCCATGAAATTGTGAGGGGAAGCAGCAGAAATATCCAGAATGGGTGTTAACAAGAAGGTGAGCTCTTTCTTTCCCTGAAAGCACTGAAAACATTACACAAACAGCAGGGCAGCAGACAGCAGCAGCAGCTTTGATTTTAATGAACCTTTTGATGAAACGACACTACAGTTCCTTCAGCGATGTTTTAATCAATTAATGGCCTGTTCATGAGAATAAAATTTCAGAAATTATGTCAGCATGAAGTTTGCTGTCAACAATAGCTGACTCAGCAGAAGTTCTAATAAAACAGTCTCTTCAAACAACGTTTTGTTGATCATGAAAACAAAGTACAGATACGTAATAATAATCCATGTGGAGATGGAAAACTGTGCTTTACAAGGGATTATTATGTGTATATCATGCACGCATTCATTTTCTGAACCACTTAATCCTAATTAAGGTCGCTCATCTCAGCCGACTCTGGGCGATGGCAGAGTACACCATGGACAGCTCGACAGGGTAGAAACACACTGACGGCGATGCAGCCTACTTTTAACGAATCGGCAATGTTTTTTTTTTTTTACATGCCTCTCACCGCTGACAGTGAGAAACATTTGATAACCCAGTTAGCTGCACTGAGGGGGCAACAGTGGCAGCCATTCACAATGGGGCTTCAACCACCAAATCTTGGGATCGGTAATCCAGCACCTTATCACTGGCCCACCACTGCCTCACCATGCATTGCAAACCAAGTATATTTTTCTTTCTCAAAGCTATTGTAAATAGGCCACCTTCTGAAACTAGTATCTCGCTCTTTATCGACCATTAATTCATGAACCGTTGTTAAAAACAGAAGAATTACTTCATGAACATAATTGTACTTTTATTAGTAACAAACAGGAATATATATCTATATATAACACATAAGTCATATTCATGTAAGTTCACGTACGGCCATAAAATTCATACAATTTGTTTTTGGTAAATAAATGAATTACCGCTAGACTGTCTGTCTTCCTTTCGGCTTTTTTCCCTTTTTTCGCGGGAGTCGCCACAGCGAATCATCTGATTCACACATTTGATTTGGCAGAGGTTTTTACGTCGGATGCCCTTCCTGTCACAACCCTTTTAGCAAGGGACAGAAACACGCTGACGACTTTGCAACTACTCTTTACGAATGTCAGCAATGGTTCTTTTACATGCCATGGACAGTGAGAGACATGGCTCGCCTTTGATAACCCAGTTAGCCGCACTGGGGGGGCAGTGACAACCTTGTGGACAGACTCGAACCCCCAACCTTTGGATCAGCGATCCAGCGCCCTATACCACTAGACCACCACTGCCCCAGAATTACCGCTAGACTATATGCAAAATAAATACTCGCAAAATAAAATCAAAATTAAAAAATCAAAATACAAAATAAATCTCACGCTACTTCGTGTTTCAGTTTCTGCGACTTCGGTGCATTGAAAACATTAATAAATTAAAAAAAAAATTAAATAAGGAAATTAAGGGAAAATAGGTAAAAAGTTAAGGAAAATGCTGCAAAACAAGGCAATTACGCAAAAAAAAAAAAAAAAAAAAAAAAAAAAAAAACAACAACAACAACAACAACCCAACAGAACTACTTACATTTTTATGTGAGGTGTGTATTTGAGTGTGTGCACGCATCTGTATGTGTGTATATTTATATTTTATTTACATCTTATGCATTATTTTTGAATTTTTAATTGTTATAAGCATTTATAGTGTTGAATATGTATTTATTGATATTATATACACATATACATGTACATATACGTTAGTTCGGGGGGGGGGGGTCAATCCTACTTCGTGGAAATCGGCGGTCGCGGGGAGGGGTAGGGTGGGTGTCTCGGTCCCCATGAACCACGGAAAGTGAGGGATCCCTGTACTCTTTTCGAGCTCATATAGTGAACATCATACTATGGAATCTCCCGCCTCACAGGAAAAGGAGATTCGTTCTGTATGTAACACAGCATGGACAGAACTGGTTGTGCACAGAACCATAAACTGATGTACACTTCTTTGTCCACAAAGTAATAAAACAGATATAGTTTTTAATGCAAGATCATTATTGCAAGCTCTACTATTTGCACTTTGAGCTGATACTTTGGAGATAGTATGCAATTTTTTAATATGTTGATGTGAGCACACACAGTGGAAGCAGCGGGCTGCCACTTACACATTGGGGGTGCCTGGAGAACAGTTGGGGATTAGGTGCCTTGCTCATGGGCAGTTCAGCCATTTTATGTGGAGGAAAGGAGGGTGCTGCTCACTCCCCCACTGCCACACTTGGGAATTGAACCAGTAAACTTTTGGTTGCAAAACCACTTCTCTAACCATTCTCTAAGCTGTGTTCCTTTCTCCTGATTGTTTGAGCTCATGTCCCGCCCCTTTTCTCTCATTCGCGCACAAGTTGTCAATGAGCCTCTTATTTTGTGTGTGTTTTAATTACCAGTTAAGCTCTATGATACCACTCAAATGCTATGCGTCTTCTCTGGCTAAACGATACAAAACACTGGATGTCTCTTCTGGAGAAATAAGACTTTCTCCTGAGAAACGACGGTTTTCTCTGAACTGTTGTATTAAAATCTTTTCCAATTATGCTGCCAGTACAGTACCTAAGTTCACGCATAAACATGTCCTTTTACATTGAACTTGGAGTGATGTCTTGGAGTTACGTCTCCAAGATGGCGCTGCCCAGAGGGCGACGTCGCAGAGTTCTCAGAGTCAAATTGTTTTATTTGTTGTTGTGTTTGTTCATGTTTTGCACTATGCTCGTCTACGACCGGTCGACTCTACTACAGCTATAAGATCGGAGTATCTTCGCCGTATAACTAAGCAAGCTCAACTGGGCTGGTTAGCCGGGCTGCGGCTAGCAGAGCTAATATGCTATGGTAGGCAGCTCAATGCGAGCCGCACCCCAGCGGACAAGAAGCCCAGGTGGGAAGGGGCCGAACGACGACTCCGGCGCTTGGGATTGCAGGGGATGAATGCCGTGTAGCCGGCTGGTGCAATCGCCTCAAGCCATGTTTCTCAGAAACAGTCCTGTAGATCCCTCTGCGCGGCAATCTGAGCATGAAGCTAGTCCATCTTGTTTGGCAGGGACTGAACATTTTCAAGCAGTATGGCCGGAAGTGCTAACCAAGACTCTGAGAACTCCGCCTGGGCTTATGCTAGCTGGGGTGCGGTTAGCATTGAGCTTCCATATTAGCGCATGATAGAAGTTGTTAGAAGAAAGAAGCTTAGTTGCCTGAAGCTGAAGCTGCTCATAGCTATAGTAGGGTCGACCGATCATAGACGAGCATAGTGTAAAACATGAACAAACAAATCAAACAAATTAAAACGAACAAAGAAACAATTTGACTCTGAGAACTCTGCGACGTTGCCCTCTAGGCAGCGCCATCTTGGAGACGTCACTTCAAGACGTCACTCTAAGTTCACTGTAAAAGCACATGAAGCGTAATAACGTTTATCTTTTTGGTATCATTTCTTAAACATGCTACAGAACATAAAATCTCACGCACAAACATTAACTAAGGTACTGTACTGGAATAATAATTGAAAAAGACTTTCAAACGAGTGCTTTACAACAGTAGATTCTGTGTAATGTTTATATTTTATCATCAATAAAAATAAGAGTAAAAATTGAAAAGTTTTTTCTTAATCATTATTATATTTTACTACATTAATACTGTATTAATGAGTAAGACTGTCTATAGAATGTGTTTAAGAAGCATACTTTAGCGCATGTAATAGATACATAGTATTTTACTTCCGGCTGTTCATTCGCGCATGTGACGTGATACATGGGATTTTACTTCTGGGTACAGAACTCGCGGATTATCTCGATTCGCGGGAGGGCTCGGAACCGAACCCCCGCGAATGTCAAGGGCCTACTGTACAATAAGTTGATTCCAAAATCCCAAGGTGGTAATTGCCAGTGTATGATGTCAATTGATTCTAAGAAGTCAAAATCTCTTTATTTGTACATTATAATGTATTCTAATTAATTATTTATTTGTTTGTTTGTTGGTACAAATGAAAGTGAAAATCCTAAAACCACAGAAGTCATCTGAATTATTAGGTTTGTTGCCATGGTTACACAATTATTAAGTCCAATAAAATCTAAAATATTTGTTAACATTTCAAATCTAAAATAGAACATTACGATTCCTGCAATGTTTTTTGAAAGTAAAAGCTTGATTTCTGAAACCAAACAGAAAAAAATGTCTATTTCAACCACATGAACTATGTGGAGTTGTTTACTGTTTGCAGTAATTATTCAATATTCCATCTCGGGTTTTCCTATTCCCTGTTTTCTCTGACAGACACAACACAACGACGAGTAGTGATGTCATTCCTTCTGTTAGTTTTTCTTGCCAAGTCGCTTAATTTTTTATTAGCTTAATCTGTTGGACAAATGCCTCTATCATTATTTTCTATTGCAGTTAAATGTGCCGTAATGAAGAACAACAATGAACTCTTACTCTCCGCTTTAGCCTCAGCTGAATGTGCATAGCGGTCGTTAGCGCATGCCATGTTTCCCTACAATGCACATCAAGTAGGTTTAGCCAACTTTAGGATCTTTTCAAAAACTTTATCGGGTTTTTATTGCCCAAGGTTGATGAATATAAATGGCCAGTGAGGTTGTGGCTCAGTGGAGGAGAGACAGAAGGGTGAAGGGGGTTCTGAGGAAGTGTTTTGTGTTGTTCCACAATGGGCCGATGACCTCTTAAGCCCTTTCGAGTCTCTCTGTTAATACCTTCACCAAGACCTTCAAAGGAAGCAGAGAAGCCATTTCAACACTCTCATTTTAACTGAAAGTATGAGTAGTTTACTATAAGTAAATAGCAAAGAATGAAAATTAGAGGATTCCCGAGAGAGATGGATCACTAAGGCAACAAACACATTCTGATTTTTGTTCTTTCAAGTAAAAGTCGCGATGCAACAAAGAGTTTGAAGACAAATTATTTTTCTGTCTCCTTTTTGGGTGTAGATGAATATGGTCTCAGCATTTTAGATCTTTTTTTTTCTTCCATGAAATGACACAGTATTCTCAGTCAGAAGTGAAAAAGCTGCTTGCCACATTTTTTTAACATTCATTAAAGTCCCATCTGGTGAACTGAATTATGGGATTTCCATCATCGTGATGAACACATGCACTACTCATACAAACCTTAAACAGACAGCTGTGTTTTATTCCATTTAATCAAGCCCAGATTTTGAAACATCCACAATGATATTATTGTTAAATATTGTTGTATATTGTATAGCTTATATCTGGAACATGCCTGTTTCTTACAATCCTGTTCAGCCATGACAAAATAAAAGTGAGTTAAGAGGTCAAACAGTCTCTCAGCGTGAGAGGTCACTGAACAGCAGGATTGGTTGGTTTTCCTGCAGGTGAACTCACACTATGCTGGGGTTTTCCGTACAAATTAAATTTACTGTAACTCTTTAAAAACTAAAAGTCAAGTGTTAACTTTGACAAATCTGCCCAATGGGCTCTTCAAGTAGCCCATCTATGAGTAATTGATATCTCTTTTAGAAGAGGTTCCCAGAATACCTTTGTTTGAAACTTTAAACTAAGTAAATAACCCCTGAAGAAGCATTTTATCTAAATCTATATTAAATATATAAATAATAATAAGCACAGTTAACCAAGGTGAAGTTCCTTTACCACAGTAAAATTTATTGTTATGAATGTCCTTTTGTGATTTATTTCTTTTAGGATATACCACACTGTAACAACGTAAGATGATTGTTTTTCTATATGGGGATTAAAAAAGATAATCCACTGGGGAATGTGGATGTAGCTTAATTGAATAGTTTCCTGGATACTCTGTCTTTATAAAAAATAAATACTGGGGAGTATTATAAATGTAATTATGTCACTAAACATTAAGGACAATGCATTGTGTCCTAATTTATTACATTACAGTGGTACCTTGACTTATGAGTGTCCGTTATAACAAATTTTCCATGATACGAGCTTCGATCCAACCAGCAATCTGCCCCATCCAACGAGCAAATTTTTGATTTACAAGCTCTGCTGAGGAAATGGCTTTTCCGGGCCGATTAGCCTTGTATGCTCTGCGCTCGGAGAACGCCTTGTGCAGTGCTTCTCAATTATTTTTTGTGATGCCCCCTCAAGGAAGAAAAAAACCCCAACCATAGCACCCCGCCCATGACTATAATTAGTGTTTATTGCACTTCTTATTGTTTGGTCAGTGCTTTTTCACCTACACCATAGCACAACAATGAGAGTGCCACTGCTAACTACTATAGTGGATGTGCAATTACGCTAAACAGTACAGTATTGCCAAAAAGCATGTTCCCGGAGTTCACCATGAGCCTTTCTTCGCTGGCATTCTTAGCATGCGCACGTGTCATCTTCACCACAGTCAGTGATTGAAAGGTTAGTTGACTTATTGTTTCTTCTTGTTTTATTATTAATTATTACTAATGTTAATGTACATGTATTATTATTATGAAATATTTATTGTTTTTACATGTTTATCGTTAATATATGAAGTCAAATATACGTGTTTGTGGCAGGTTATATGTGTTTGGGAGGGGGTTAGAACCAATTAATTGGTTTTCTGTTATTTCTTATGGGAATAATTGTTTCATCTAGTGGTATAGGGCACTGGATCACTGATCCTAAGGTTGGGGGTTCGAGTCCCACTCTCCACAAATGTTGTCACTGCCACCCCCAGTACAGCTAACTGGGTTATCAAAGGCGGCCATGTTTCTCGCTGTCTATGGTGAGAGGCATGTAAAAGAACCATTGCTGACTTTCGTAAAGAGTAGCTGCAAAGCCGTCATTGTGTTTCTGTCCCTTGCTAAAGGGTTGTGTCAGGAAGAGCATCTGACGTAAAAACCTATGCCAAATCAAAACGTGTGAATCATTCACTGTGGCGACCCCTGAAATAAGGGGAAAAGGCCGAAAGGAAATCTCTCATCTAACAAACTTTTTAGCTTACGAGCCGGCCTTCGGAACGAATGTAATTCGTAAGTCAAGGTACCACTGTATAAATATTGTACAGTTATATTGCCTACCCCTACATAGCATGAATTTTTTTTCTTAATTCAAGTTAATCATAGAAAATAATTGCAATGAATCCCTAATAATTTGTCAACACTAGCCTTGTGTTGCTTGAGAAAGTTCCCGTGCTGGTGATACTGACCGGGCCCCTCACTTCCCTTTTTTCTTTAGTCTAGAGGGGTTGAGCCACTTCCAGACTGTTTTTTATGCCCCTCTGTATGCCTACAAGCCCTGCTGTGCCCTTCCCGTGTGTACAAGCGTGCATACTTCAGACCCTGGCAAAGCTCCACTAAGTTACGAACAATGGCTGCCTTTCACACAGGTTGGGCACTAGCTGGGGCATGGCTGAGCTCCTAAAAGACCGTCAATATTTGGTATTTGGAAGCATGTTTTTGTTTTTTTCTTAAACCCAGCAGAATCCATGCCGCAACAGAGTCAGCAATAGGAAAGAGGAGAAAAAAATGGCAGGTAACTATGATAAACAATGCTCACAAAGTGCCAAACAAAACCAAAGAGCAGCTTCGGAGCACGGAGTTTTCACAAAACACGGGAAAAAATGTGCTTGGTATTTTAATTACAGAAAAAAAAATACATCCAAAAAAAAGAGAGAGGACTTTTGAGAATAATCACATGATGCAGAAAAGCAGCGCTTTAAAAATATTTAATAATATTTCATATTTCTTTTAAGGCCCACTAAACATGCATTGCAAAAAGGGGTCGCCCACTCCCAGGTCATAAATCTGTGAGATTTATAAGAAAAAAGTGTTTCACATCTGTCACTCAGAGCTTCGGAAGGAATTATCCAGGATTAAAACAGCACCGTGGAACGGTTCCGCTCTTCCCGAGATCTTTCTCTCCAGCTGTTGAGTGCTTAGATCTATCTGATTGACCTCTTTGATGGTTGAAGGTATCAGATTCCATGGCACCACATATACAAACACCCTGAAGATTAAGAGTGGAATTTAATACTGATTCTCCCTGATCCCCTGAAGAAATAAATAAACAACTCTCACTGTCAATACTGGATGGTTTCCTTGCAAAAGGAAAACAAAACCCCTGTAGCAATTTGCCTAGCACAATAAATCAATCAAAATCTTAGATTACTTTATGACATTTCTAAGTTATGAAATAGCCACCATTTTTTTTCTAATTGTGGAAGAATTGCATCAGAAAAAAAAATAAGCATTCTTTCTTTCTCAGCATTCTTTCTTTCAACGCGATTGTCAGGCCATATAAAAACGAAGCAAGAGGTTTTAAACAAACAAAAAAACTTGCCAATGTGAACTGACCTAAATTTTGTAACTGCAAGCGGCCCTGATTGCTTTTATAACAGCCCCAGAACCCTGAGAGAGTGTAATGTGGGGAAGCAGGAGGGGGACTCACATGTGAATGGCTGCTTGGAGTCTTCACACACTTTTGCATCAGAAGTAAAAGCAAGAGCTCCTTTTAAAAGTCCCTAAAATTTCAGTACTGGCCATCACCAGACGACACCTTCTATTTTGTACATTTTCTGTCGAAGCTAACACACACTTGGTCACTTGCTACAAAAGCACATTATACTATTCAGTAATACGGTAAGTAAACAAGCATTACATCACATCCTCATGTTACACAATATACATGTGCAGAACAATCAATGCTAGGAATTTTACCACTTTACCACAACTTATAAAAATTATCATGTGTACCAGCCTGTTTGATTTTTATATACTTCCTGATTTTATAACTTTAAAATACTATATTTATGCTTTTTTTATTTAATTATTTATTTTTATCACATTCATTTCAAATGCCTCATTCCATTTTATTCATTCATTCATTCATTCATTTTCTGAACCACTTAATCCTAATTAGGGATTCGGGGAGGCTGATGCCTACCTCAGTCGACTCTGTGCAAGGGCAACCATCACAGCTTTTACCAATTTGATGTATTTTTATTCGTACTATATTTCATCATCATGCTTCTAATCAAAGTACATTGATCCCTCACTTTCCGCGGTAAATTGGGACGGAGATCCCCAGGCAACCATCCAATTCCGCGAAATAGAATCACACCCCCCCCCCAACCCCACAATGGCCATATACATACATGTATATGTGTATATAATATCAATAAATACATATTCAATGCTATAAATGCTCATAAAAACAATTAAACACTCAAAACGTAATGCATAAGATGTAAATGAAATATAAATACACATACACACACAGATGCGCATGCAGATGTGTATGCATGCACTCAGATGCACAACTCACAAAAATGTGACTAGTTTTGATGGGATGTTTTGGGTTATTTTTGTTTTGTGTTTGTGTAGGGTTTTTTTTTTTTTTTTTTTTTTTTTTTTTTTTTTTTTTTTTTTTCATAATTGGCCTTGTTTTTGCAGCATTTTCCTTAACTTTCCCCCCAATTATTCCTTAATTTTTAAAATTCAATAAATATTAAAAAAAAAAACAACAACAAAAAAAAAAACACGATGCACTGAAGCCGCATGAATTGAAGCGTGGAGTAGCGAGGGATCCCAGTATTTCAAATGCCTCATTCCTTTAATTCATTCATTCATTCATTCATTCATCTTCTGAACCGCTTAATCCTAATTAAGGACTCGGGGAAGCTGATGCCCAGCTCAGCTGACTCTGGGCAAGGGCAGAGTACACCCTGGACAGCTTACCAGGCCATCACAGCTTTTACCACTTTAATGTATTTTTATTCATACTATATTTCATCTTCATGCTTTCATGCTTCTAATCAAAGTATAGTTACAGACATTATGTGGAATATCCAAAGTTAGTTATTCTATGTTGTAGCAGCATCAGCCTATTGTTTTCTTCTCTAATAGACAGCTTTTGACGTTGCACCAAATCGGCAAAGCAAAAATCCATCATTTCTGATGACTACACCATGTCAGGAAAAAAAAAAAACTGACAGCTTAATTTCTATTTTGATTTCTGTTTCAAAGCATCAATACTGATAATTCCTTTTCTAAATTCTAAGTAACTATTCTGTACCAAAAAGTTTCTAAAAAGTCTGTATTTAAATTGATGAAATCCACCCACATTACTATTGCTTATATAGACTAAAAACAATTAGTACATCTGTGTCTTTAAAACATCGTTAAGCATAATAAAACAATTTATAAGAGTCTAATTAAAACTCTTGTGATGCACATCATCATATTCAGCCACCAAACAGATGCATTAATATTTCACGGCATGCCTGGCTCAAGCTAGGATTTGATCTCTTGTAGCACTCTTTCTAATGCCTGTAATTTGTGCACATTAATGAGCTACATTCAAAGATGCAGCTGCTACAGATCTGCTAAAGGGTTGGATGGAAGGTGAAAAAGTCATGATACAAGAATGCTCAATAATTAGTGATCAAAACATGGCATCAGACATATTTTCTGAGACTGCATGTTCTCGAGCCGAGTTAAATGGCCTGATAATAGCATGCAGCTTAAGTGTCAGTCAGTCTGGTGAAAATTTTGGAGGAAAGGACGTAACTCCTTTCAGGTGGGGTTATGACTGACGGATGGCCAGATTTGGGGCCCCAAGGTCATGACAGACAGCACTGATACATTATTCAGCACAGTCAGATTTGGATTAGGCCACTGTGTAAGTGCATGAATGCGAATGAGAGACACTCATTTAGTGTAGCTCATTTATTTAACAGAGGGGCCTCATTGTGCCAAGACAAAACACAAACAGGGTGCCACTAACACACACACACACACACACACACACACACACAAAACCACACATACACAGTCAGCACCCCTATTCGTGCACAGCCTCGGAGACAAGGTTTGCCCTGAGGTTGCACCCTAACCAGAGCCCAGGGTTGCTCTGTTGATGGTTAAAACAGATCACACTGCTGTTAATGCTAAATGCATGAGCCCGGCATGCGCCCCTCTCATGAGCAAACCCCCAACCGGGCCACACCACTGCCCAGGGCCACTTTGGGCCTCTGCCTTTGTGTTCGCTCAGCATGGGGTGCAAGGCGCAGGACACTGAAGAAGCCCCATGGCAACTGAGCAAGAAAACCTGGGAATGGGGAAGAGCTCATTTCAGAAACAAACCATGGACTCCTCCAAAGAACTGTGAACACCCCGGCTGGCAGTTTCAAGGCATTCTCAGCACCAATGTTTTATAAAAGGATGAGACAATTAGTTATATATAGTAGGCCCCCGTGATTCGAGATGGATGCGTTCCGCCCCTTCCCGTGGATCCAGAAAATCCACAAATTATTGATGCGTTTTTAAAACCCTATGTGTGATATTACATGCACTAAAATATGCTTCTTGAACACATTCTATAGACAGTCTTACTCATTAATACAGTAATAATGCAGTAAAATATAGTAATGATTCAGTAGAAACTTTTTAATTTTGTACTGTGATAATATTTATGAATAAATAAAGCACTTAGGCTCCTTACCAAAAGCTAGCAAAGATGCAGGGATTTTGAGTGGCCATCATAGGGCTTAAATAATCATTAAAAACACACTAAAAAAACATGAGTTCACAGTTCAAGCATATACGCTGATAACATGTACGCGAAGGAGAAAAAAAAAGGTGTACACATCGTCTGCAACCAATCAGCAGGAGGCAGAAACAAAAGCTCTCAGCCATTGGCTAAATTTGAATCACGTGCCAGTAACTTCCAGGTCTGCCGCTAATCCGCGAGCACGAGCATGCGGGCGCGGGCACAAGCGCTGAACCGCGAATAGGCAAGGGCTTACTGTGATCATTTTACTAACACGAGGTTCACAATTTTTTTTCTTCAAATTGCAAAACAAATTTCACTGATTTTTGACATTTTAAAGTATTATTTCAATGGAAATGATATTTCGACTGTTTATAAGAACACAACTTTTATTCATCAACAATCCACTGATCTAAATTCATTTAGTGGTAGCTTGTTTTTGATTTACAATTTTTTTTTTTTTGACAAATTTGTTAAAATTAACAGACCAGGCAAATATATATATAGAGTAAAACCTCCGCTGACGAACGCTTAAGCTCACGAACTTTTCGCCTCAAGAACATTAAATTTGCGATCATATAGTCTCTGCTGACGAACTAGTTTTCGGCGGACGAATCAAACCACGCGGTCGAACAGCGCCACGGTGGCAGCCACGAGAAGCTGACGCACGCTCATGGCGTCACAGTTCGTCACCCCCTTTCTTTGAGTGCGGAAGTGGTTTGTGTTTGCTAGACATTTTGGACCATATTGAGTGTACTTTTGCTATTATGGGACCGAAAAAGACCCCACCACAGGCGGAGATCATTGAAAAACACGAACGAGGTGTGCGTTTGTGTGACTTAGCGTCCCAGTACCAGTACGCTAAGTCTACCACCATCCTTAAGAACAAGGAAGCTATTAAGGGTGCGTGTGTGGCTAAGGGTGTTTCCAAACAGTAGGCGTTTCCAAACACTCCTTCCAAACAGTAAGTCCCTCCCTCTCTCCTCCGCCCACTCCATGCCATCAAGCCGTCAACTACCATCACAAAGGTAAATAAAACGACTTTATTATACAGTACAGTTTATTTCTTTAATTACAATACAATAGCACATTTATTATACATAAAATAAGGTATATTTTTGTGTAGTTTTAAGGCTTATTTAGTAGAAAATTATGTTTTATGGGGACCTGGGAACGGATTATTCTCATTTTAATGGTTTCTTATGGGAAATAAATGTTCGGAAGACGAACTTTTCGCCTTACACACACACTTTCTGGGAACCAATTATGTTCGTGAGCAGAGGTATCACTGTATATACAAATTAATGAATATTTTAAAATAAGTGACAATTGTCATCACTATAGCTAAACTAATATTCACACTGGCAAGAAACATGGGTCTTACGCATGAACATTCATTCACGGAACGGATTAATCCAACTAGAGTTGTGGGGAAGCTGGAGCCTGTCTCAGCCAACTCTGGGCAAATGTCAGGTTACATCCTGAGCTGCACCCAAGTCCATTGAAGTTCCAAAACCCACAATCATTCACAACCACACTCATACACTCAATTAAAACGGCCAATTACCCGAATGTACATGTCTTTGGACTGTGAGAGTAAACCGCAGCACCTGGGTGAAACCCATGCAAGCACAGGGAGAACATGCAAACTCCACACAGAAACACTGCCGAGCCAGGAATTGGAATCTGTGATATTCTTCCATTGAGGAGGACACGCTAACCGCTACACCATCATACCATCAATATAAGAACATGTCTAATTATCTGTTAATCCCACATACATTTTAGTCACCCTATTAGTATAGATGACCCACACTAGACTCAACAAACACTCATATCCTACAGATTTGTATTAAAAAAAAGCCTGTAGAAATATAATAAATTGCACCGTATGAGAACTGGTACTCTTATTGTTAGATGAAAAAATTTACCTCAAAAAAAAAGTAAAAGTAGCTATATTATTTGTTTAATTAAACATATATTGTAACAATGAGTTTTCATATACGGTACTGTAATATATATATATATATTTGTGTGTGTGTGTGTGTGTGTGTGTGTGTGTGTGTGTGTGTGTGTGTGTGTGTGTGTGTACAGGGATCCCTCGCTACTTCGCGCTTCAATTCATGCGGCTTCAGCGCATCGTGTTTTTTTTTTAAATATTCATCGAATTAAAAAATAAGAAAATTAAGGAAAATGCCATAAAACAAGGCCAATTCTGCAACAACAAAAAAACCCAAACACACAAAAACAAAAAATAACCCAAAACCTCCCATCAAAACTACTTACATTTTAATGTGAGATGCGCATCTGAGTTCGTGCACGTGCATCTGCATGTGTATGTATTTAGATTTTATTTACACCTCATGCATTATTTTTGAATGTTTAATTGTTATTAAAAACATTTATAGCATTGAATATGTATTTATTGATACTATATACACATATACATGTACATATACATCAGTGGGGGGGGGGGTTTGATCGTACTTCGCAGAATTCGGTGGTCGCGGGGGGATCTCGTTCCCAATTAACCACAGAAAGTGAGAGATCCCTGTATGTGTGTGTGTGTGTGTGTGTGTGTGTGTGTGTGTGTGTAAATGATTCATAAATTAATGATAATTAATTAAAGCATACTCAAATAAATTAATATGTCTACTTACTCTTTCTTCGGTAATAGGTTTTGATGAATATTTTAGGCACTTGAACTTGGTTTTATACTAGTGATAGTATCTTACAGGAAGTTTCATGCAGAACAATGGAATTTAAGCTCTCTCTTATTGGAAATCAAAAGAGGAAAAGAAACGATCATTTTAAGTAGTATAACAGCAGAATTAATGATCTGCTACAAAACAGGAGCCGTACATGCAGAATCACCTGAAGTCACAGTTCTGCATAAATATATGGTGTGGCAACCTAAACCATGACAACAAACATTTCTCTGTTTCTACAAATAAATCTGCAAGCTGTTATAAAACACACTCTCTTCCCAGGGTCTAACAGGGTCTAGCACTCCAAGGCTTACAAAGTAGAAAGTCGTCTGCAAGAGCAACCTCAGACTGACCTTTTACAAAGAAGCTATATCAGAGACTTAACCTTGTTTATTACAGTTTAAGCACTTTTGCAATCATAGATGCTAATACTGGCATTATTGTTAATAGATGGTATAATACCATATAAATCAAAATCAGAATACTTTATGAAACTACTCGAAAATTGTATAAAACAATAAAAAACAATACATACATATACATACACACACATATATATATATATATATATATGGGGCAGTGGTGGTCTAGTGGATAGGGTGCAGGATCGCTGATCCTAAGGTTGGGGGTTTGAGTCCCCACAGGGTTGTCACTGTCCCCCCCCCCCAGTGCGGCTAACTGGGTTATCAAAGGTGGGTCATGTCTTTCACTGTCTATGGTGAGAAGCATGTAAAAGAACCATTGCTGACTTTCGTAAAGAGTAGCTGCAAAGCCGTCAGCGTGTTTCTGTCCCTTGCTAAAAGGGTCATGACAGGAAGGGCATCTGACGTAAAAGCCTCTGCCAAATCAAATGAGCGAATCAGATGATTTGCTGTGGCGACTTTCGAGAATGGGAAAAAGCCAAAAAGAAAAGAAGAAAGAAGATATATATATATATATATATATATATATATATATATATATATATATATATATATATATATACACACACACACACACACACACACACACACACACACACACCATATTCAACGTGATAAGCGCCCAGTAACAGTCAAATGTGTTGTTACTGATGAACATTATAGACATTCCCCAGTGGCAGGGGGTCTTGAAATGCCATGTAAACTCACTTTTAAAGGCAGTGAACGCCTCATTTTACTGTTACAGGGACTGATCGAATAAAATTGGTAAGTTTGATCTACCATTTTTCTCCCAGTACACATGGACGGTTATTAGATCAAAAACACGGGGGCATTTATTGGAGCAGAGCGCTAATTACGTCGAATACGATATATATATATATATATATATATATATATATATATATATATATATATATATATATATATATATATATATATATAGGCAGTGGTGGTCTAGTGGTATAGGGCTCTGGATCGATGATCCAAAGGAGGGGGTTGGAGTCCCACTCTCCGCAAGGTTGTCACTGTCCCCCCCAGTGCAGCTAACTGGGTTATCAAAGGCCGGCCATGTCTCTCACTGTCTATGGTGTGAGGCATGTAAAAGAACCATTGCTGACTCTCAAAAAGAGTAGCTACAAAGCCGTCAGCGTGTTTCCGCCCTGCGATGGCCTGGCGAGCTGTCCAGGGTGTACTCTCCCCTCGCCCGGAGTTGGCTGGGATCGGGCCAGCCTCCCCGTAACCCTAATTACGATTAAGCAGTTACAGAAAATGATCAATATATCAACACACATATTGAGAGGGAAGCTATTTCTAAACAAGAAAAAAGTTAAAGTAAGTAAGAAAAAAGAGTTAAATGTATGGGATAGGCTGGGGCAACTGCAACAGGCTGCACGCCGCTTGACACTGGTGCAGTCAAATTAAAATACATTCATAATTAAAATGCGAATGAAAGCATAACATCATTTCAAGCCATTATTTTTAAACCTTAAAATATATTAAGACAATCATTTGCATAAATATTAATATTTATAAAACATATATATTAATAAAACCTCCTAATCTTATTCGAGTATTCAAGCCTCCCATTCAACACTGAACAGCTCACCAGACAGTCAGCGGGGACCACCTGATATGATATCATCATGATATTTCAGTCTTGGTTTGATTTACATTGCAATTGTGTCTATTGTGATTTTAAAAATATCCCAATTTGAGAGTTTTTTTTTTCTACAGATTTTTTTTTTTTTTGGTACAATTTGGTACCTTAAACAATGAAAATATTGATTCACACCTCTAAAGACTTGCACTTTGACAGCTTTATTCCAGAGCTGCCGATCTGAATTAAAACTGACTTATTAAAAGGAAATACTTTTTATAAAAGCGGATACAGTACATATATCACTGCACAAAACTATCATGATAATACACAACTGAATCTTATTTCCTCATCACTGATGAGGAAATGAATGGACATTAGAATTAAGTGTTGTAAAAAATTACAAACACTGATGTTCATAACAGGTTTAGTGGTTATACATTTTATTCCAACTTTATTCATATACTTGTTTTGTGTAAGACAGAAGGACATATTATTTTCTACAATATATAATAACACAAATAAAACCTGTTCGAGAAGCCACAAACGCTGCTCTGTAAAGAAAACTGTCCTGTGCCAGAAGGCTTACTGGAGACCCCTGCCCTAAATACTAAATAACCTCATTCAAAAAAACTGATATATAAATATTGCAATATATCAGGATCTTAAATGAGAGTTACAGAAGCCCCTGAACTAAGAATAATAGCTGATGCTTGAGTACTGATTTAATAATCTTTCCTGTTCATTCCTGCACAGTCAGTGAGTTGACGCCCTCAATGCTATTATTATTATCTTCAGCTAACGAGCTTAAAATGGAAATATTCCTGACTGAGATATTTAACTTTGCATATGGAAAAACTTTGTTAGGTGACATCATACTTGACATCATCAGATTCAAATAAAAAAAGTCAAATCCCATCCAATATACCCAGTGTCTTACTCGTACTTGAGTATATTTTAGTTGGATATCCTTAAATATCTATATTCAGTTACACAAGAAATCAAAATCAAAATAAAAACCATGTTTATCACATCACAGTAAGGACTTTTCAGTTGAACTGGTTTATAAAAACAAAGAGAGCTGTCTTCTTGAAAGAAATCCTCAAATAAAAAATAATATACATAACCAATAATACAACACAGCATAACTATTATAGCACAATGTGTAAGCAAATCAGCTGTGCATTGTTTAAAACCCTCAAAAATGTATGAGTGTATTAATATTTTTATTTCTCATCTCCTAAGTAGGCTATTTAATCTAAAAACAACACTAGTGTTATAGTAAATGGTTTCAGGGTCATTTAGCATCATCACAGTGAAAAAAAGTAAATAAATAGTAAATAGAGAAAACTTCAGAATATATGTTGTGGCATATTTTATATTATTATGCTGACCTGTTGTATAAAGATCCGTGAAAAGGAAGCAGGGATGCATGTTTTGCATCTTTATATAGAGGAACAAAATGGTATATGAATATTGTTAGGCTTGATATCAGTCTTTAATAAACGCTGAATTTTTAAAAGCACATTTGGTTTGTTTGTA
>CM045735.1:22364748-22374748 GCA_024760905.1 Plotosus lineatus | reverse complement strand
ACCTCACGCGCGCAGCTCAGTCCTGACGCGGACACGCGGGACCGGGTTCTGTCCGGGGCTCGAGCGCCAGGTGATCGACAAGCACACCGGCAGCTTAATCACGTGTGAGCTCGCCTTCCACAGGTTTGTGCATCGACGGTTCCCTCCCGCAGCACGTGTGGAGCGTGAACTTGTGGGTTATGAAAGGCCCGCAGCAGCGGCTCGGTGCGGGGAGGAACGATCCGGATCTGATCGGCTCCGATCGGTCTGAAGTCCGGCCGAAGGGGAAGCGTATATCCGGAGGGACAAGAAACAGAAACACACTCAATCAATAAATTCACTCAAATCAACTGATCAACGCTGTTCACAGGTCCGTTCGCAATCCTCTCGGTATCCTCGTTCCTTTAAACACGCGATGAACGATCTGCTCCGCGTGAGAAAAAGCAAAGTTTGGAATGAAAGCGTGTCAGATCCGAGCAGCAGCAGCAACACATCAGGAAAGCTGAGCGCAGTGAGCGGCTCCGGGTCCGGCTGCTCCGCTCCACTTCCAGCGCTGCTGCACCGTTCGCTTCGTCTCTGAACTGAACACACAACCGAGAAAAACCCAAACACAACAGCAACAACACACCCGGCAGCACATCAACAACCACCAACCGCGCCGAGCACCGCGCTGGAAAGAGCCGGAAAAGCCGAAAGGAACTAATGCCTCTGATCAGAGACTACAAAAACACCACACAGCACAGGGGACACAGAGAGAGAGAGAGAGAGAGAGAGAGAGAGAGAGAGATTGGGGGAGAGAAGGGGAGACACAGAAAGAGAGAGGGAGCAAGAGAGACACAGAGAAGGGGGAGAGACACAAAAAGAGAGAGCGAGATGGTGAGAGAGACACACACAGAGGGTGGGAAGGGGTGAGAAAGCCACACAGAGGGGCGAGAGATATGCACAGAGAGAGTGGGGAACAGAGAGAGAGATAGAGGGGGAGAGACAGTGAAAGACAGAGAGAGAGAGAGAGAAGAGAGAGAGAAGAGGCAGAGAGAGACACAGAGACAGAGACACACAGCAAGATAGCGAGAGGGGGAGAGAGGGACACACACAGAGAGAGAGAGAGCTTGGGGAGAGATGGGGAGACACAGAAAGAGAGAGGGAGCGAGAGCGACACAGAGAGGAGGGAGAGACACAAAAAGACACACAGATGGGAGAGAGACATGCACAGAGAGAGTGGGGGACAGAGAGAGAGAGAGAGAGAGACAGAGGGGGGAGAGACACAGTGAACGACAGGGAGAAAGACACAGAGAGAGAGAGAGAGGAGAGAGAGAGAAGGGGCGGAGAGAGCGCGAGACAGAGGGGGAGAGAGAGACACACACAGAGAAAGAGAGAAAGAGATGAGGAGAGACAGAAAGATAGAATGAGAGAGACTCAGAAAGCGAGAGGGAGACACACAGAAAGAGAGAGACACAGAGAAAGACGGGGGGAGAGACACACAGAAAGAGAGATACACACAGAGAGATATTGAGAGGGGAGAGAGAGACAGAGAGAGATTTGGGGAGAGAAGGGAAGACAGAACGAGAGAGGGGGGAAGAGAGAGAGACACAGAGATGGGAAGAGGCACAGAAAGAGAGGAGGGAGAAACACAGAGAGGATGGGAAGGGGGAGAGAGACACAGAGAGAGAGAAACACAGTGAAATACACAGTGAAAGACAGAGAGAGGGGGGGGACACACACAGAAAGAGAGAACCACATGCAGAGAGATAGCGAGAGGTGAGAGAGAGAGAGAGAGAGAGAGAGAGAGAGAGAGAGAGCAAAGCACCCTTTAGGCCTTATTGTTCTGTATTTCGGAATGATCTCGCCATAAGTGTGTGAGCTGCTCAGAACCTACAAAAATACAATCAGTAAATTCATAATGAAGTCAACTTAAAATAAACAAAAAGATAAATTTAAGCCTAATAGTCAAGAATAAATAAGGGGCAGTGGTGGTCTAGTGGTATAGGGCGCTGGATCGCTGATCCAAAGGTTGGGGGTCTGAGTCCCACTCTCCACAAGGTTGTCACTGTCCCCCCTTCACACACAGTGCGGCTAACTGGGTTATCAAAGGTGGGCCATGTCTCTCACTGTCTATGGTGAGACGCATGGAAAAGAACCATTGCTGACTTTCGTAAAGAGTAGCTGCAAAGTCGTCAGCGTGTTTCTGTCCCTTGCTAAAAAGGGTTGTGACAGGAAGGGCATCCGACGTAAAAACCTCTGCCAAATCAAACGTGCGAATCAGATGATTCGCTGTGGCGACTCCCGAGTAAAAGGGAAAAAGCCGAAAGGAAGACAGACAGTCAAGAATAAATAAGTCGTGAGTTTGGCATTAAGTCCCTCGGATAGAACCTTTTTTTTTTTTCTCTTTTTTTACCAGTGGAAGTCCAACATATTTAAATTTCATTCATTCATTCATTCATTTTCTGAACCGCAAAATCCGAATTAGGGTCGAAAGGAAGCTGCTGCCCATCTCAGCTGACTCTGGGCGAGGGCAGAGTGCACCCTGGACAGCTCGCCAGGCATTGCAGGGGGAAAAAACACATGATCAGTAATGCAGCCTACTCTTTACGAAGGTCAGTAATCATTTGTTTATAACATAATCGGTGAGATAACTTTTGATAACCCAGTTAGCTGCACAGGGGGACAGCAGTGACAACATGGCAGCACTGAAGCTTGAGCCACCAAACTTGGGATCAGTAATTCAGTACCCTACCAACGGGCCACCACTTCACCAAATTTAAATTTATGAAACCTAATACCCCCATTTCACTGGAGCGTGGAATGTAATGATCATGCTAGAAAGGCGTAGAACGCACTCTATGGAGGAGCTTTGGCATTTTTAAACAGGAAATGGGCCAAAAACCTACAGAAAATTGTACCCTCGGAACATCTTTGGAACGTTCACGGAATGTGCGGAAAAGACACAGAAAGACCACGGTACAATGTCGGAATACATGCGTAAAAGTGCTCGGATTACCTTCAAAACCAGTGCGGATTGCAAAGGAAGACCTTTGGATAATTTACAGAACGTTCACGGAAAGCAAGGAACACTCAAGGAACGACTACAGCACTACTCCATTTTAGAAGGAAGAGATACGGAATGATTGCAGAACAGGTGGAATGAAGGCGGAACGTTCATGTTCAACACAGAATGACTAAGGAATGACTAAGGAATGACTGAGGAATGACTGAGGAATGACTGAGGAATACCCGGCGTAACCAAGTTTCAACGAGGAAAAATCGTCAAAGATCAAAGGTTTTGCTCCTGATTCCGCCTATAAATACACATATTCGACCAAGGAAGCTCATTCTCTCATTCATACTATATGTTTACAATGTATAATATGTTTATAATGCACAATAAATTTAAAATTTAACATGTGTTTGTAATTTACCATATGTTTCTAATGTGCAATATGTTTATAATTTACAATAAATTAAAAATTAAACATATGTTAATATGTTTAATATCAATAATGCCAAAACCTTCCTTTTATTTGCACCTCAATAAATCATTCCAGACTAAATACCATGCACACAAGTCCAAACCACAGTGATTATAACTTTAAAACTTTATTACATGAACAGGAAAAGAGAAAAAATAAAGTGAATGAACTGGAATAATTTATAGTGGAAGTGACTTCCTTGAGTGTTCCGCAAGTCTTCCGTGTTATCCAGAATCATTCCGCAAACGTTTAGCATGTATTCCGCAAACCTTCCATGAGTTTTCCATGGGGATTCTGTGGCCACTTTTGACCACCCGGAAGAGGGGTGAAGGCTCGAACGATCAAGGAACACTGGCGGAAGAAAAGGAATGATCAAGGAACGTTTGAGGAAATGACGGAACGTTTGCGGAACGACTGAGGAACCCAAGGGAACACTATGGGAAGATTTTTCCGTTTATGGAAGATTTTGGCCTGCCAAAAACGGAGGAATACGTTCGGAATCATATGGAAGGACACGGAAGATGACGGAACAACTGAGGAACGGTGGAGGATGACAACATTTTTGCCTCCGCGAGTTTGCCGTGCTCCAGTGAAATGGGGGTATTAAAAAAGTCAGAATGAAAAATTAAGTGGTAAAAATGTTTTTGCTTCATTGTACAGACTGGTTCCAATTATCTGGCACCTTCGAGACAAAGCAGGTACTGGAAAATCAATTTTGCCGATGTATCAGGACCTTCCCACAAATACATGTAAATTAAATTAAAATTAAATCTAGAGTAAAATCTTAAAGAAACACAAACCCTTTAGCAAGGGACGGAAACACGCTGACGGCTTTGCAGTTACTCTTTACGAAAGTCAGCAATCATTCTTTTACATGAACCTCTCACCATAGACAGTGAGAGACATGGCTCACCTTTGATAACCCAGTCAGGTGCACTGAGGGGGGGACAGTGACAACTCTGTGGGGACTCGAACTCCCAACCTTAGGATCAGCGATCCTGCGCCCTATCCACTAGACCACCACTGTCCCAAAAATAAAATAAGACTGTAAATTATTATTATTTTTTTCAAAAGTTTGTTGCACAATCATGATGACCACTGACATGATGACCACTGACAGGTGAAGTAAATAATATTGATTATCTCATTACAGTGACACCTGCAAAGGAGTCGAATGTGTTAGGCAAAGGAGACCAGTTAATTTTGGAAGTTAATGCATTGGAAGCAGGGAAAATGATTGATATAAGGATCTGAGTGACCTTGACAAGCGTCACATTGGGATGGCTTCAGCTATCTTCGCATTGCTGCCCAAATCCGATTATTTTGCCAATCCAATCACAATACAATCGTTTCTGTCTGTGCAAGTTGTACTGTATACTGCAAGTGATCAGATCTGCTCTGTGTCCATGTTGACATGTTCTCTAATCCACATTGGTTGGTATAGTAATAGGTTATACCTGGAACTGTTGGAACTAAACCAAAATAGAGGGTAGCGAACTACGTTTGCTTTTCTCCCAACAATTTTATGGAGTTACAGTACAGCTGCAAAAAAGCATCAGAGACAAAGAAGGCTACTGTGTTCTGTTTATTTCCCCCTATCTTCTCGTCTCATTTCTGCGCAGTCATTTTGAGATTTGAATCCATCACTTCCATCACTCTAGATTATGAGTTGGTTTTGATTCTGTTGCATTGCGACTAAAACGGAACACTTTAAAATATTATTTGAGCGCTCAGACCATTCAGACAGAATCATAAATGCAAACGGATGTGAATTTGTTCATTGTTGAGAATTTAAAAAAAATCAATGTGGATACAATCTAGATATGCGAAAAATTGGATTTCACTTGATAGTCTCAACATATCTTTAAAGACTGGGTCTGGTCTCTGGTGTTCCTGGTGTGCAGTGGTAAGAAAAGGCGTTCCAAGGAAAGACAAAAAGTGAAATGGGTCCCCAGAGCTTGTGTAGGCAGCAAATGTTAGTATGTCTGGTGCGATCCACAAAAACTGAAATCATTATGCCTCCCAGTCTCTCTGCCTCGGATAAAAACGTGTCACAAAATACAGTGCATTGTAGGTTGCTGCATATGGGGCTGGCCAGCTGCAGACCACTCAAGTGGTTTTAATCATAGATATAAACACAAGACTTTCGCTGTTCAGTATATTGCATGTATTCGGAACATGCCAAAGTTGCTGGCATCTTATTAGAGACTGGTTACACTTGACAATTAGACTTTATACAGTACAGTACATGTAACGCAGCAAGATTGCGAATTTTGCTTCATTTTGTACTTTGCGTTTATTTTGAGTCATGTTGTTATACATGCTAGTGAAATACAATGAGACAAATAAAATTACAGAAATATTTGGCCTTTTGATTTTTTTTTTCTGGAAATGAGTATAGATAACAAAGAATGGAATTATTAAGTAGATATAATATTTCCAAGTGAAATGTTATTCCTTGCATTTTAGAGATACTATTTCACTTACTGGGATGGAGAATTTGAATCTTTGGTAATATAGTGGCCACCAAAGGCACTTCATTGGAAAGTCTTGTCTGGTCTTGTGTTTGTCTATGGTTTAAATTGGAGCCGGTGGTGTAGTGGTTTGAGTGTTGGGTTCATGATTGGGAGGTTGTGAGTTCAAATCCCACTGAGACCCTCACTGTGCCAAGACCCCTGGGCAAGGTCTCAACCACAAGTGTGCCTCTGTTCACCCAGCAGTATAAATGGGTACCAGTAAAAATATACTGGGAAGGTAACCTGAGATGGACTAGCGTCGCATCCAGGAGGAGTTCAACTCCTGATTGCTTCACGCTATGGAAACCGGGGATAAGCACCGGCCTGATGAGCCGCTAGGCTCGGGTGTAAAAACCCAAACAGTTAATGAATCAATCAATTAATGGTTTAAATATATTAAATAGTGACAAAAAAATCTTAACTATGTAAATCCCTACAAAGACTAAGAACAATTAATTATCCAAGGGAATCCTTAAAGGAACAATTCACAATGCAATAAACAGAGACATAATTAACCTAATTTTTACTAATATACCAATATATTTGAAGAAAAATGATAATAGTCCAAATGGCTTTGTTTTGTTATCACAGTCACTATATCATTACGTAAGGTAAAGTCTGTTGGGTTTTTTACACCCGTTGAACTCCTAGTGAAGCGACTAGGAGTTCAACTTCTCCTGGATGGGACGCTAGTCCATCGCAAGTTACCTTCCCAGTATATTTTACTGGTACCCATTGATACTGCTGGGTCAACAGAGCCACACTGGTGGTTAAGACCTTGCCCAGGGGTCTTAGCACAGTGGGGGTCTAACTGGGATTCGAACACACAACCTCCCAATCATGAGCTCAGCACCCTAACCACTACACCACCGGCCCCACATTACATTGGGCATGAAAAGAGATATCATCAACCTAACTGACTAAACTGATGACCTCAGTAATTAGCAAAATTCCAGATTATTGTAAATGTTTTACTCTTGGTCGGCCAACAGTGGTCTCACAACTTGAACAATGCATAGTCCATGCATTATCATTTTCTTTATGTAAGCACAAAATGGAGTGGCATGGTAGTACAACGGAGTGTCAAATCCTTCCCCATATTCCCATAGGACGCCTTTTCTACAGCTAGCACAAAGCATTGACAAATGCAACACATGTCTAGCAACTATGCTGTTTAAGTAGTAAAGGCATCTGCATGCATATAAGCACCCATGGACGTGTTGGTCAGATGCATTGCTGGCACATTACAGTGCTGAGGCAGAGGGATATGATTTCATATTTGACAAACAAAAGTTTGTCAATGATACAGTATTTTACTATTATTTCTAATTCTTATTTCTATTATATCCAATGAAACACACAGGTGCACAAGAAGCATATATTCTGCTTGTCATGCACACCATATGTATACGCATAATATCAATATGATAAACAGTAGAATGTAAATGTAAATGTGTGTTTTCTTTATAGAGACTTTATCTTTATTTCCCTCTTCCTTGTATGTAGCACCTGTGTACACAGTTTCCTCTGGGATAAATAAATTATTCCAATTCTGATTCTGATAATAACGAAAGAAATACAAATTTATTGTAATAAATTTTAACCTTTAATGAAATATGCATGGCCCTGCGATGGCGTGGCCAGCCGTCCAGAGTGTACTCTGCTCTTGCCCAGAGTCGGCTGAGATGGGCACCAGCCTCCACGCGACTCTAATTAGTATTAAGCGGTTCAGAAAATCAAGGAATGAAATATGCATCACATCTTTGTGTAAAGAATTATGATACAGTATGAGGTATAAAACACAATGCATATTCTGAAAATAATTTTCATTTATTTTAAAAAGTGCTAAAGGTACTAAAATAGAAGGAAACATGATGTGTGATTGCAGTACACCACACATCATACATCACACTATGTGGAGAGTCGTGTCATTGCTTCTCTCTTTGGTATTCATTTGATGTCTGTTGTCATTTAAGTGATGAATAATATACTCTTTTGAGTTCATTTGTATTTGTAAATCTGGCTCTAAAAGAGTCGGTGCCTCATCAACTGTCAACCTTACCGCATGTCACTGTATCATATTGCATCAGAAACTGTGGTCTACAGCTGATGGTAACTAACGAAGCAATATATACCATCATGCATTTGATTTATGCATGTGACAAATTCTAGCACAAAAATAAGGGCAGCATATCATAACACAAATGGCTTCACAGAAAGAATGACTGGATTTGATTCCTGGACTTGTGTTTCTGTGTGGCATATGTATGGCCTGCCCATGCTTGTGTGTTTCTTCTACGTACTCAGGTTTCCTCCCACAGTCCAAAAACATACAGAGTAGGCTAATTGGCTGTTTGAATTTGCCCCTCGGTGTGAGTGTGAGTGATTGTACATGTGTTGGCCCTGTGATGGCCAAGTAAACTGTCCAGGATGTACCCTAGCTTCGCCCAGATTTGACTAAGACGAGCACCAGCCACAAACTTAATATTATGAAATTAAAGAAATTGACCCAAAAGCTCAAGTTGGCAGTAATAAAAGGCATTGATAGTGTTATTTATGGATGGTCTAGTCAGATCAGTTGACGTTGTTATATGGAGTTCTGATTTATGTCTCATTATGTAAGAAACAGTGATTAGGAGTAATAACTGAAAGCATTTTAACACTTAACCCTTGAGTGATTTCACAGGACAAAGCATAAGTATCACCCTTCTGAACATGTGTCAGGCCACACAATCATTTTTCTGACTATCAGACTGGTAAAAGTTGATTTGCATTGCATGCATTTGTGTCATGCATGTCAGACCTTGAATGGAGATGATTAAAACAGGCTTATAATGTTACACTGATTTTCCACAGATTACAGGATTGATTAATTAATTGATTGATTCACTGATTGATAACAAAAAAAAAAAACAAAACAAAACAAAAAAAACACCATGACTTGAAGTGAAAATTTTGATAGGAATGCAACGTGATCTTCATTCCTTATACTAGTACCTTCAATTTACATATACCTTAATCGATGTAATAAGCGTTCTGCTCCAATAAGCCCTCCCCTCCTCCCGCCACTGGGAAATGTCTATAATGTTCATCAGTAACAACACATTTGATTGTTCCGCTGTGCTTTAAAAAACAGGAAAATATTTTGCTGTGTTCTCTTGGTAAATGTCCAACAAGATGAACCATTAGAAACTGCTACAGCAAAACCATGGAATGCTCTGAATGAATGGAGCAATGAGCCAGATATGGACCTATCAGAAAGTGATGATGAGTATTTTTCACCT
Organism: Plotosus lineatus; assembly: GCA_024760905.1. Taxonomy (NCBI): domain Eukaryota; kingdom Metazoa; phylum Chordata; class Actinopteri; order Siluriformes; family Plotosidae; genus Plotosus; species Plotosus lineatus. The sequence goes on along the minus strand of CM045735.1, from coordinate 22,365,502 downwards.
GATTCTCCTGCTCACTAACTTCAAGACGCTCCTGGCCATGTGATATACACAGACACACACACACACACACACACACACACACACACACACACACACACACACACACACACACACACACACACATATATATATATATATATATATATATATATATATATATATATATATATATATATATATATATATATATATATATATATATATATATATATATATATATATATATATATATATATATATATATACATATGCTTCATGTACAGGCCTTGTCTAGGCCCCACTTATGCACTTTCATCTTTTACTGCTTCCGCCACCCTATGAGTGGAACAGAAGAGATGTGGAATACCTCAGTCTACAGGGAATAGAGAGCACAATTTACACCATAGGGATTCATTTTGTGTGGTACAATCCATCCAGAATCAATAGTCAACACTGTAAACTCAACAACTAGTTTATGTTTAGAGTTGATGGCAGTGTGCCTCAAATGTTCAAAGCAAATCTACTGAATAATTTAGACCATGACTGTGTGGTTTGTCAACAAAGAGCAATATACATTTACATTTACAGCACTTAGCAGACGCTCTTATCCAGAGGGACTTACAGAAGTACTTTAAAGTCTCTATCAGTGAATATATTCTTGTACTGATTTGTTAGAACACAACCTAAGTATTGTCAGTCAAATGCAGATTTTAGTTGTTACTGTTGTTGTTGTTTTGTGCCTCTGTGTGTGTGTGTGTGTGTGTGTGTGTGTGTG